>CM047811.1:61230818-61775919 GCA_026214975.1 Gentiana macrophylla
AAATTTGTTTGATCAAATGATTGAGAACAAACTTGTTCCAATCCAATCTCTCTTCAAAACATATAGCATAGATCAGATTTAGTTTATCTATGGAGAGAGTGTAGAAATTCTGAGCATGACCAATGACATTTTTGGTCAGAAGGATCGTCAAGAATGTGAATTCTTGTTTCTGTTGATAGATGGATCCAATGAAAATTTTCTCGTCCTTGTTGAGTTCTGTGACTTTCCAAAGTTTGCCTTTTTCTTCATTTCCAAATGTGAGAGACGAAGACCCTCCGATTATGTCTAAACCAAAGACTAGTGAAAGAAGATGTTCATTAACAGTAATGCACTTGTCTTGAACCGTTGTCCTGAAGCTTTTTCCATCATTGGTGATTACAGCATTTTTGTAGAAGTCTTTGATGCCGTCTGGACACAAAGTAGTGACATTTGTATCAATCAAATTTTCAAGTCCTCGAATCTACTTGATCTTGTCTGCAATTTGAGTCGAGAGGATGGAGTCTGAGAATTTTTGCCTGAAGTCGTCCAGACTTGTGGTGATTCCTTCATCAATGTTATATCGCTCCATGATTTTCTGATTTGAGAATTCTTGGGGGAACTTTGAAGATTATGAATTTGAGCAAGATTTTGTCAAGATTGAGTTTCTGAGTCTTCAATCGTTTTCAAATAAGAGTCGTGTCGCAATCAATGAGATTTGTAGGGATGTACATATACTTTTTCTCCCAGATTGACACGTGGCAATAAGTGATTTGTCATGTCAGCCCAAACGACAGATGGTAGCTGGAAATTTTTCTACTTTTGACCAATTTTCCTTTCATCAGCTTTTGCAATTTCAGCTTTGTCTAGAAGTCAGTTTTTCTGAGGATTTTGCAATAAAAACTAACTTTTCCTGCAAAACAGTTTTAAGTTTTCTTCGGTACCCATATCTTCTTGGGTCCGGCTGGATTAGTTACTGAAGTATAACTTTCAGTTTCTTGGTTGAGAGAATTAATCCTTCTCAACTCTTTTCTAGATAAACCATTACGCTCAACCTTAGTTGATTTCACAAGGATTCTTTTAGATTTTACATCTTTAATTTCTTTGTGTAATCCACTAGGTCTTCCAGTATCTTGGTGTCTAGAGTTTATACTCTTTGAAATCTCAAGACTGGGTAGGGGTGAGGAATCATCATTGCTTTTGTCAAATCTACTACACATTAATCTTTCAGCAAGATTTGACATCTCAGTTTCAAGAAACTCATTCCAGTCTTTTGCTTTGCCAAGTTCTATGTCTTTTAATCTTGATTCCAGTGTGAGTTTTTTGGTTAACTTGACAAGTTCAGAGTTTCTCTGACTGAGTTCAGCGAATGATAACTGTGTAGAAGAATGTACCTTTTCTTGATGGTTTGATGCAGTTTTAAGATTTGAATGTACATTCTTTTGTTGCTCTAATGAATCTTCTATATCAATAGTAACTTGCAACAACTTCTTTTCTTCTTCTTCTAAGATATCTCTTAGTGATGGAACTCCTCTAGATTTGTCTATATAAACATTAAAGTTCGTATCCACATCATCACTGAGTTGAAGTTCTGGATTTGTATGCAAATTTGTCGCACTGAACCTCTCAGATAATTGATCCTGAAAATCAGATACATTTTGCAAACAATAAGTCAGGGGGTGAATAAGCCAACTTCTAATTTTGGATGTTACCATTGAAATCAAACTAAGTGCTTTTACAACTGATATAGTAAGGGCTTCCAACAACTGGTGTGTATCGGAAATAACTGATGGCCAGTTACTTCAAGCAAACAAACTGATGCTGAGAATCAGTAATGGATCTCTTCAAAACAGAAGCACTGCTCCGATACCAATTGTTGGTCCCTTGGAAAGGCTAACACAAGTTTAGAGGGGGGTGAATAAACTTGTCACCAAAAACTTTCCCAAAACTGAAAGTACCCCAGGAACTCAGTTTCTCCGAAACTTAAATTGAAGCTCAGTTCAGTTTTGTTCCTGTCCCTTAACTTGTGCGGAGTTCAGCTAACTCAACTGAGTATAAGTCAATACTGACTTATTCTTAGTCTAGTTAAATGGCAGCGGATAGAACTAGCCTTGGTGCAATAGATGTGTCAATAAAGATCTAAACCTCCTATGTATCTGTTTGGTGCTGACTCAGTGTCTAATGTTTGCTGAGTGAAGTGATGAAGTGATTATGCAATAATTAAAACAATCACAGCACAAATGTAAAAGCATAAAATAAGTCAACACAAGATTTGTTTATGGAAGTCCGGGTGGTGTAATCCCGTACGTCTCCCCTTCTCCTGTGGTGTAGGAGGTACCACTAGAATCTTGAGATAACCGTTACAAAATCCTAGCCTAATGAAAGTCCTTCACGACACCCTAGTTTCACTGTCTACACATAATGAAGAAATGTAGGATTGCTCCCTTCATTCCGCACACTGATCCTTCGGAGGTGGAATGACTCCTTCACCAGCTCACCACTGACATACATACAGTCCGCAGACTGCACCAACAGTTGTGGCAACCAATTTGCAACCGTATGAGGAAAGGTGGAGTTGCTCTCCTCAAACTATGCACAGCCAACCCTTTTCCACAAAGGTTAGGTTTAGAATTAATCAAAAGATTAATTCAGTGAGCTGTCTGATTCTTCTGGATATAGCGTTGTAGCTCCAAGATGCCTTCTTCCCCCTTAATGGGTTGTTGGATCTTTCTTTTAAATATCCAAGGCAATTCTGTTGGCTTCCCCTTTTTTAGATATGAAATCTGATTTTCTGGATCTGGATCTTTAGATATGTGCTTTTCAAAACTTCTCTGATCCCCCTCTTCAATCCTTATTCTCTGTGTATTTATAATGGTGGTGTAACGGTCAACTAGCTTTTGTAGCCGTTACATTTGTCGTTTAGCCAACGTTCATATGTACGACCTTTTGTCGCTTTTGTGCATTCAAATTCAACAAGGCCTTAACTCGCTTTTCTACTCTTCTTGGCGAGTACCTTGTATTCTTGACATCCGAATTTTATTGACTAAGTCGGAGTACACCATTCAGCTTCCTTCTTCTCCTGATAACTGATAAGCTTTGTCCTTAACATTATTCAGCTTTACATGATCTACAGTTCAGTTTCAGGTCACCACAGATTTGCCTGAATTCTGATTTATAGTCACGGCTTAATCAGCTTCTAACTGAGTTTTCCACCTCAGTTCTTGATCTTCAACAAGCGAGTATGTGTCCTCGTTCTTGATCTTCTTAGATAGGCCAACTGAGTTTGTGTCCCTCAGCGAGCTTATCTTTTTCAGTTCTTGAATAACTGAGTCTACTTCCTCAGTTCTTCATATAAACTCAGTTTTCTTGTTGAGACTCAGCTGTTTGCCTAGTTCCTAACTATTACAATGCTTGTCTGAAATAACCTATACAAGGTTCAGACTCTAGATAGAACTTATACATTTTTCTCTAGACTGTTTCTTGCTTCTTCTTTCATTATGCACTATAACAGCTAGTTATGACTTCACAATCATGGGTTATAAGTGATCTTATTAATTACGTGAAGAATCATCATCAAAACACAAATATTATTTCCAACACATATGCTCTCAGGCCTTTTGGTATATAGTGTTGTTTGGAGTGATATCTTTTGTTAGAAGCATTAGTATAACCATAGGTTTGCTGTCTGTTAGGAACAGCCCTGTAATATGGAGTCTGCTGAGGTCTCTGCTGAGGTCTTATATAAGTCCTCTGTTGAGTCCTCTGCTGATTCCATTGCTGAGGTTTTACCCCTAGCAGTATGGTTATATATGTTGTTTCTAGCAGTGGGGGCAGGAATATTCCAATCATCACCCGTAGGGAACAATCTACCTTTCCCCCTGAGATAAGTATCCCTTGAATGATTGACATTTTTAGGTTTAGGATTCTTATCCTTGGAATATCTCTGATTTTTACCCTTTTGTGGTCCAACAGACTTGGTAGCAGGTCTGCTATCAGCAGGTCTAAAAGGTACAGCAGTCCTATTTTTGGATTTGTTCTTTTTGTTAGATGTTGTTGACCTTTTTGACTTCTGATTTTGCTTTCTTGAAGTCTTCTCAGTAGGCTTTACTGCCTCAGCAACCTTTTTAGGAGTTGGATCTTGTGCAGGCACAAACTTAGGACCAATTCTGGTACTAGTTTCAGTGACCTTACTGGATCCACTCTTATTAGATTGTTGAGTTCCAAATCCAAGGCCTGTTCTATCACCATAACGCTTTCCAGATTTGAATGCAGTTGAGGAACAAGATTGTTCAAATGATTCAAGAGCCAGAATGTACAAAGAAACTTATCTTGATTCTGTCCAACTTCTTTTTCCTTTCCTTTGAGAATTCTTAGTTCAGCTTTCAACCTTTCAACTTCTGATTGAAGAGCTTTTTTTCCAGCCTTCACAATCTCATAACCAGATTGTATTATCCTCAGTTGATTAAGGATGGCATCCAAAGTTTCTTCATTGTCAAAATTTTTTGGATTTGAACCACAATTTGATTCACAATCACTTTCAGCAGGAGTGTTAATAGATATAGAATTGTATACCTCCTCTATTTCATCCATATTTGCCATCAGCAACAAGTGCAGTATCATCAGATTCATTTCCTTTTTCTGATTCTACTTCATATCCTGATTCATCTTCAGCAACCATAACTTTCTTGCCAGATCTTCTTTGTTGGCTTTTGCTATTCAGTAGCTCTGGACAATCATGTCTGAAATGTCCAGGCTTCTTGCAATTGAAGCAAAGATAATCAGGTTCCTTTTTCTGTTTTTATTCAGGACAGTCTGGTTTGAAGTGTCATGGTTTCTTGCAATGATAACACAGGTACTTATTGTCTTTCTTGGATTCCTCCTTCTTCTGTTCACTAAATTTCTTTGTGAAAATCCTTGGAGAACCCTTTCCAGTTTTCATCATTCTGATTTTCTTGCTCAATAGGGCAATTTTCTCTTGCATCTCATCCAGTAGATCATCTTGAGCTCCTGATGTTTCTTCTTGATGTGTAGCAGCCAATGCAGTGGTTTTTGGTTCTTCTTTTTCTGTCTCAGGTACAAGTTTCTTACTGAATTCATATGCCTTGAGATCTGAGAACAATTTGAAGGTGTCCTCTTCATGTAGACTTCTCATTTCTTCTATGGAAGTCACCTTCATCTCCCAAACTTCTTTTGCAGGTAATGCTTCTAAGATTTTTGAATTGATTTCTTCTTCTGAGTACTTCACACTCAGTAGGGTGAGTTCATCCATGATTGCATTGAATCTTGATTCCATTTGTTCAATAGTTTCATTTGGTTTCATTTTGAACTCCTGGAACTTCTTCTTTGCCACACTGATCTTGTTCTTCTTGATTGCATCAGTGGCTTCACAGGTCAATTGCAACTTATCCTAAAGTTCTTTTGCAGTCTTGCAATCTTTCACCTTCATGTACATATTGCTATCCAAGGTTCTATATATGATATCAATAGCAATATTGTTGACGTTTGCTCTTTTTCTATCTTCAGCAGTCCATTCTCTTTTTGGCTATGGAATGTACTGAGTTTCATTATCCACAGTTATAGCTTTTGTGATTTCCAGTGGTCCATCAGTCAGCACATCCATCATCTCATCATGTGTTGCAGCTAGATAAGACTACATATGACGTTTATACTCATCAAAACGATCTAAAGAACATATCAACATTGTTCTAGCATACTGGTTGTTATCCATGATGCAAAGCTTTGAAAATCAGAAACTTGAAAAAGTTTTCAAAGTATTTTCACAAGCACAACAAGTAGGATTACTTGAGCAAAATCTTGCTCCGATACCAATTGTTGGTCCCTTGAAAAGGCTTTGGTTAAGTTTAGAGGGGGGTGAATAAAATTAACACTTAAAACTTTTGGAGTTAACAAACTCAGCAACTTTAGCGACCAGCACGATAACTCGATGAGTCTGTTGACACTCGATGAGTCTGCCGACACTCGATGAGTCTTCGACTACTAACTTTACTGAATTTGCTGCAGTGGAATATATTTGAATTAAGCCTTATTACTTGTTGTTTAAAATATGATACCAAGTATTAGATACTCAGTAGCGTATGTGTGTGACTCAGTTGCTAGTTCAGTAGATTGATGTGCTAAATGTACTAAATGCAGAATATAAAAGTACAAAGTAAGTAGGCAATTTTTATAGTGGTTCCAGGTGGTGTAATCCTGTCAGTTCACTCTTCTCATGTGATGTTGGAGGTAATTCACTAGAAATCCTTGAGGTAGCAGTTACAAAAATCCCTAAGTTGTTTGTCCTTCACCAATAACTATGGCTTCACAAACTGAACACTTGGAACATGTAGGATTGCTGCTCCAAAGTCTTCCACTGGTCCTTGAAGGGTAGGATTGCCTCTTCACCAGCTCCACCACAAACAACAGTCCTTGACACCCCAAAGATGCTTCACCGTTTTCAGCAGATTTCTTATAAAAGAAAGTTTGAACCAATTAAGTGATTCAGCTTTCAGCAGCATGATCAGGATGATATGATCAGCAGATTGAGGTCTTCAAGTGTGTAAACTTGATGTAGCTTGATAGCATATTACACTTGAAGAAGTTTACTGGATCAGTAGCTTTAAATTCAATAGGGTCAGCAGGGTGTTTAATAGATTGAAATCTGATAGCTCAAGATAGATCCTTAATTTTCATCACTTGTATCTGAATTAGGAGTCCTCTATTTATAGGTAGGAATCCTTGTGACTTATGTTTGAAATTCAAACATAGCCGTTTCAGACTTGTCCTTTTCTTGACTTTCATTTTGTCCCTGTACATAGTACTGACACTGTCAGATTGCTTTTTGACAGTTTTCAGTCTGTCCACCCTTTGACTTGTATCCATTGGATAAAGCTCTGTTTCTTTCCAACATCCTTTTAATCTTAACCATTGATTTGTTGACAAAATCAAGAGTTGTTATGTGTCCTTATCCTTGTATTTTTCCAATGTAACCTTTGAATAATTCGAAATATATATCAGCAGGTTCCTGTGTGTATTAGCCTGCTAAAATACATATCAGTTAGATGTTCCAAAGTTGCTGTGTTTATAAAAACACTTCAGCTGACTTCTCTTATATCTACATTTTTATTATGAAGTTAGATTACTCCATTTTGAATATAACTATGTTCCAATCACCACTTAACTTGTGGAACTTAGACCTTGTACACAAGGTATATGTAATCAGTTTAGGTCATCACAGACTTCCCTAAATTCTGATTCCATATCCTTGACTTTAAATACTAAGTTTGATCCATTAGCCTTCAATAACTGAGTTTGAGCCTCGATTTTTCCGGTCTTGAAGAGTTCCTAAACTAGTCTACTGACTCAGGTACCCTACTGATATATACAGGTCTGCTGATGAAAGTCAGCTGACCATTTACAGTGCTTGTTTGATCAAACCTATACAAGATCAAACTATAATAACCCTATACATTTGATCTAGACATCTTTTTGTCTTTGCTCTATAACAGCTAGTCTGGCACTCATCACTAAAACATAAAATAAGTCCAACAAGGTATCAGTGTTTGCAAGATTTGTTGTCCCTCTGATTACTGATGTGATGATCTTCCATCTTTTAGGTAAGCCTCTTAAGATCTTCAGGCACACTTCTTTCTGTGGATATGTGTGTCGAAGTTGTTGCAGTTCACTGATGATGCTTGAGAATCTGTTGTCCATTTGATCAATGGTTTCACCAGCCTTCATTTTGAAGTTCTCAAATTTCTGTTTTGCAACAGATAATTTTTTTTCTTTAACTGCTTCTAATCCTTCATTGATCAGTGCTAGTTTGTCCCACATATCCTTTGTTGTTTTGCAATCTTTGATCCTCATGAACATATTACTGTCCAGAGTCTTCAAAATCATGTCTTTTGCAACAAATTTGAGATTTGCTCTTCTCCTGTCATCCTTGGTCCAATATTTCTTGATTTTGTCTATTACTTTTCCTTGATCTGCTCCTGTGGTTACCACAGTTGTGATCTCGATTGGGCCATCATTGATTACATCCAGCATCTCCTCATGAGTTGCTGCAAGATTAGACAACATTCTTATTTTATATTCATCAAAATTATTAACAGTACCTTTGACATAAAATTTGAGGAATCCATAAATGCAAATAAGAGATATATATATATATATAGAAAGCACGAATTTGAAAACTACTTTGAAAATATGTGATCTCCTTGTTACCAGAAATTAGATCTAAACATGTTCTGATACTAGGAACACTGCTCTGCTACCAATTGTTGGTCCCAGAGAAGGGTAAAATATAGTTAGAGAGGAGGTGAATGACTATAGTGGAGTTTCAAAACTTTTCGTGTATTTAAAAGCTTTTGGCCAGTGGATAAGTCCCTTCTTAAAATATTGTTTCAAAGTAGTTTATGCAATCACAGATATAGATTGTATAATAAAATAAAGTGTTGTAAGGTAAATTGCTGAAAGTAAATAGACACAATGGTTTATAGTGGTTCAGGGTGGTGAATCTTGTTGGTCCCTTGAAAAGGCTTTGGTTAAGTTTAGAGGGGGAGGGGGTGAATAAACTTAACACTTAAAACTTTTGGAGTTAACAAACTCAAAGAACTTCACTCTTTGATACTACTTGATGGTCTCACGACACTCGAGTGTCTGGCGATGTTGAGTTTACTGAATTTGTGCAGCGGAAATATATCAAAAATTAAGCCTTTTACTTGTTGTTAAATATGATACCAAGTATTAGATACTCAGTAGTGTATGTGTGTGATTCAGTTGCAAGATTCAGTAGATTGATGTGCTAGATAAACTAAATGCAGAATATAAATGCAGAAAGTAAGTAGGCAGATTTTATAGTGGTTCCAGGTGGTGTAATCCTGTCAGTCCACTCTTCTCCTGTGATGTTGGAAGTAATTCACTAAGGATTCTTGAGGTAGTTGTTACAAAAATCCTAAGTTGCTTGTCCTTCACCAATAACTATGGCTTCACAAACTGAACACTTGGAACAGGTAGGATTGCTGCTCCAAAGTCTTCCACTGGTCCTTGAAGGGTAGGATTTCCTCTTCACCACTCCACCACAAACAACGATCCTTGACACAAGCAGTGCTTCACTTTGTCTTGATGAGATTCCTTGTAAAAGAATGTTTGAATCAAGTAAGTGATTCAGCTTTCAGCAACTTGATTAGGATGATATGATCGCAACTTGAGGTCTTCAAGTGTGTAAACTTGATGTAGCTTGAATGCAGATTACACTTGAAGAATTGTACTAGATCAGTAGCCTTATGCTCAGTAGGGTCAGCAGGGTGTTTGATCAATTTAAATCTGATAGCTCAAGATGGATCCTTATTTTTCTTCAAAAATCATCATATGTATCTGAGTTAGGATTCCTCTATTTATAGGTAGAAATCCTTGTGACTTATGTTTGAAATTCAAACATAGCCGTTTTGGATTTGTCTCCATCTTGACTTTCTTTTTCTGACCGTTCCTAGGACTGACACTATCAGACTTCTTTTTGACAGTTTACAGTCTGTCCACCCTTTGACTTGTATCCATTGGATAAAGGTCTGAATCTTTCCAACATCCCTTTAATCTTAACCATTGATTTGTTTGATAAATCACAGGTTGTTAGCTGTCCCTTTCTTTGTAATCTTCCAATGTAGCCTTTGATTAAATCGAAATATGTGTCCAGCAGGTTCCTGAGAACATAAGTCCGCTGATATACACATCAGTAAGCTGATCCATAATTTGATGTGTTTAAAAACTCTTCAGCTAACTGTATTTTATCTAACTTTTATTTATGAAGTTAGATTACACCTTTTTGCACATAACTAAGTTCCAATCATCACTTAACTTGTGGAACTTAGACCTTGTACACAAGGTATATGTAATCAGTTTAGGTCATCACAGACTTCCCTAAATTCTGATTCCATATCCTTGACTTAAAATACTAAGTTTGATCCCTTAGCCTTCAATAACTGAGTTTGAGCCCTCAGCCTTCAGTTCTTGGCGAGGTTCTGATTAGTCTACGACTCACTACCTCTTGATCTAGACTAGTCTGCTGATGTAAGTCAGCCGACCTTTTACAGTGCTTGTTTGATCAAACCTATACAAGATCAAACTCTAATAAACTTATACATTTGATCTAGACATCTTTTTGCCTTTTCTCTATAACAGCTAGTCTGGCACTCATCACTAAAACTTATAAATAAGTCCAACAATTTCCCCCTTTTTTGGTGATGATGCCAATAACCTCCTTACAGCAAAGCAAAAAGATTGAAAATAAAAACAGAACAAAATTAGTCAATTCTCATTATAATCAGTTGTTCGAAAGTGTTACAAGCTAGATTCAGCAAAAAGTAAAGCAATTGTAAGTATGCTGATCTATTGTCTTCTTTCTCTTTCTTCCCTTGCTTTCTCCACTTGCTCTTGATAAACTCTTATCTCTCTGATAATTTCTCTCATCCAATCATTTTCAATAAGAGAGAAATCAATGTGAGGATTCACTTCTTTCCACCGTTTCCATGCTTCAGGCAGAGTGAGATTGATCTGATGTACTCTAAGCCTAAACACATGTAAACTTCCCTAAATTCATTAAGTGACTCCTTTGCATTGGTGGTAGGTAAACTTCTTTCACCTCTACCACCTCTTCCGCCTCTGTGTGCAGCCCTCATGGCTTTAACCCTTGTTTCCCAAAACTTAAGTCCCAAAAAGGAATTGAGTCCCTCATGGAAACCATTATCATGGTAAGGTCTTCTTTTGCTGTTGTAGACCTTCTTGTATTCTCTGAGAAGATCATCAGTAAGTGGAAGTCTACTAGGTGCAGGCTCCCTAAAAGCATTGTTGTCATCTTCCCATCTTTTCTTAGCAAAGATTCTAGCAGACTCTTTTGCTACTGTTGTTTGGCTCTCTTCCCCATTATTGACATCATCAACAAAACGGGACAGTAGGCCATGAACACTTTCCTGTGTGATTACTAGATTACTCAGTTGTCCTTCCATGATTTCAGTTCTTGTGCCAACTGTAGTAATCCTTTGTTGCATTGTTTGTTCCAGTAGATTGATCCTCTCAGTAAACTTAGGATCCAATCCAGTAGGTTGAAGTGTTTCAGCAGATTCAACCACAGCAGGCTTAGGTGTCTCAGCAAGCTTATCAAGTTTCTGATGAATGGATTCAAGTTGATCTTTTAGAAACTTCTCCTTCATTGTATTTCCTTGTCTGATCCCCTTTACATCTAGAGCTAGGTTAGCAAGAGCATACTGGGTGGAGGTAATATTGGAAGCAATAGTTTCAGTAGTTCTTCCTCTATTCTCCACTAAATTCATTAAGTCTTCAAACCTCTTCTCTTACCTGTCCAGTTGAGTTCTCAACCTTGTTATGTCATTTCTAACAGCCCTCAACTCTTCCACAACATGTTCTGGTACTCCACCAGCCATATGTACAGCAGCTTCATCAGCAGGCTCTTCAACATTGTATTGTGCCCTTTGTCTGCTGACAATTAAGGCATAGCTCATGTCTCTCCCAGCAGGGTTAGAACCCTGAAACTCCTCTAGGATAGGATCTAGGACAGGTTCCTCAAAAAGGGGTACAAATGCCTGTTGTTGTTCATCAGCAACATTTTCTTCTTCATGCACTTGAGATTCCTCATCACTGTAATCATAGTCCAGCAGCTGCTCATCATCATCAATAACAGCAGTCTGCTGACCATCTTTCCCTACAGTGGTCTTGTCTCCAGTAGGCTCCACTACAGCAGCCTGTTCTTCAACAACAGCAGGGGTTTCCTCCAAACCCAAAGATAGTTCCAACCTTTGTCCAGGTGTTGTTTGTACATCAGCAACCTGTACCATCCAACCTTTGTTCAGGTACTGTCTGAGTCTCTGCAGCCTGAACCACCTGTTCCAAATCTACAGTTTGCTGATCATCAGTATGCTCAGCAGGTTCTTCAACAAATAAAGCATCTAAAACACCAACCAGTCTGTTGCCTCCAGAATTTATCCTATCATCTATTAAGGCCTCCAGACCATCTATGGTGAGATTTTCCACATCCTCATCCATTTGTCCAGTCTGCTGGCCCTCAGCAGACTTACCAATATCAGTGGACTGTTGTACACTTGGTTCATTTAATAAAGCAGTCCCACTGACTCCTTCTGGACCAGAGGGATAATCATCACCAAAATCAGATGATGAATCATCACTGTCTGATTCATCTCTGGGATCTCTGAACTTGATACCCTCTTCCTTCTTTTGTTGATCAAAAAGATCCATTAATTTAGCTTCCAACAGAGAGGTATCAACCAAATCAAACAAATTTTCCACTCCCAACTTCTCAAAAGCCCATTTTTCAAAATCTGTCATTGGTTCTGCAACTGGCTTTTGTCTATTATAGAACCCAAATTTCCATTGAAAGTAGTTTGCAACTAATAGGAGTTTAGGATCAATATATCCTTCCTTTTTCTTCTTTTCCTTCCTTTCAAATGGCATGGTTGGCTTTCTCGGAGCTGTCTGTCCACTCTGCTGACCTCCATATGTCTCAACCAGGAGAGTCATAGTCTCTTCAATAGATTCCTCTAGGTCAGTAGGTTGCTCAGGTTGTATATTTGTACCTACTACCTCCATCTGTTCCACACTGGGTTCCCCATGACTAACATGCTCATCAGCAGGGTTAGCAACATATTGCTCTTCCCCCTGACTTCTTGCAAAACTTGCAGGGTCTTGTACCACCTTTTCAACTTCCACAGCAGGTGTATTCTCAGTAGATTGTTGTGGCTCTTCAACAAGTTGCTCAACAACAACTTGTGTAACTTTAGTAGGCTCAGCAGCCTTTGCAGGAGAGGAATTAGAAACTTCTACAACAGGCTCGGTGCGAAGAACTCACTGTGATTCTCAGTATGTTGCTCAACAAAGAACTCTCTACTATCTCAAAGAGGCTTAATAATCATAAGGGCTCACCTCAATAGCCTCTCGCTTCTTCTTCTTCCCTTTGAGCCTCCAGAGTCCTCAACTGTTTTCCTTTGCCATATTTCTTTTTCTTGGAAACCTCTTTCATTCTTTTGGAAAGTTGCTCTGATTGAGCTTCAGCAGCTTTCCTCTTTCTACTGGCTTCCTTCTGTTGCTCCTTTAAGATTTCAGCAACAGTCTTCTTCTTTGCAACTACAGTAGGGTCAGTAACCTCAATTTCAGCTGGACCCTCAGCAGACTCATCAGTCTCTGCTGTTTGCTTTCTAGTCTTCATAGGCTTTAATATTTATGTTATTTTTCTTGTGTCAGCAGCCTTTCTCTTCTCAACAGTGTTCTTGGGTGCAGCAGACTTAGCCACTTCCTTAATCTGCTCACCTCCAACATCATCATCTCCACCATCACCATAACTTTGTGTAGTCTCAGCATCCATATCTTCATCATCATCCAAGCCAGGAATAGGAGTGGCAATTTCTGGCTTGTATCTGGATTGGTTAATCTTTTCAGATGAAATATCAGGTATCTGAAAATGATTCAACAAGGTCTGTATCAGTAGACCTAAGGGCTTGACCTTGGACTTCCTTATACCATCTCTATCTTCAATAAACACCTTCTTTATGTAGTGTATGAAGAATCCAGCCCAATCAAACTTCATACTTCTGCAGATGATGATTAGCATATCTATTATAGGTCCAGACAGTGCGTCTAGACTCCCAACGAATCCCAAAATGGTCTTGGTAACCAATTTGCTCAGCAGGTTATACTCATAACCAATATGCTTCACATTAATGCCAAGATTTGATGCAATTTTCTTATTTGTTTTTATTGCATCCACAAACTGCATCCTTGGTAGATTCATTGCCTCTGGATTGGTGGGGGCATTATTTCCAGGTGCAGAATGAAATAGCTCCCTCAGTAGGTCTGAGGAAATTTCAATTTCTCTTCCATTAACAGTTGTAGTGAAGGCCTCTCTACCTTTATGTATAACAATGTTCTTCCAGAACTCCAAAACATTGATATAAGAAATCCTTTCCAGCCTTCTATTGATAATGTTCTCCAAACCAGCATACCGTCTGATTCTTCTTCCTATGTTAATGGCCAGTTCAGTAGAGTGACAGTCAGTCACATAGCCTCTTACACTTTGACTGGTGCCATTATGATCATTATCTTTGTTTGCCATTTTGAGTGAATGAGATGAAGAAGAGAGCTTTCAAATCTATGTTCACATAAGAAATTTTCAGAGAAAAAGCAATTCGAGAGTTATATGTATCCTCTGTGTATAGGTCTGTATATATAGACAGAGAGTAGCGGTTAGAAACTGTCAGACCACGTACAGTAGTATTAACCACGATTAAAGTTGGAATAAATGGGATCTTGACACGTGGCCCATTACTTATCCATAAATGTTTGTAACCGTTCGATCGTGTAACCGCAGTTATAATGATAAGATAAATATCCCACCATTTGCTTTTTGACTTTTGTATGTTTGACTGTATAAAATTTCCTTCAGCAGCTTGCTCCAATATGCCTCAGCAGTCTGCTGATAGGGTTACTCTGCTGATCTTCTATTCCTCCTTGTTTTGTTCAATTGATAATACAAGATGAAGTTTAATACCAATGATTGATCTGTCAAGTGAGCTCACCCAACAGGACAAACACCAATCCCCTTGGAAACTTCATTTGCTCAATTGTCCAAACATGAATAAGTGTATGGAATTGTTGATACCAATGACTAGTCTGCTACGTGAGCTCACCCAATCATAGGAAAGACTAATCCCCTTGGTAAATTCCAGTACACTGCTGATCAAAGATATATCAGTCAACTTGTATGATTCCAAGTTCAGTCCTTAACTTAGCAAATCTTTCACAATCTAGTGGTTTAGTGAAGATATCAGCAAGTTGATCTTCAGTGGGGATATAAAGAACCACCACATTTTTCTTTTCAACATGATCTCTTATAAAGTGATGTCTCACATCAATATGCTTGGTTCTTGAGTGAAAAACAGGGTTTTATGTGATTGCAATTGCACTTGTGTTGTCACACATTATAGGAATTTCTCTTTCTTTAATTCCATAATCCCTTAACTGTTGTCTTAACCACAGTATTTGTGCACAACAACTTCCAACAAAGAAATATATTCAAATTTTCTTGGTGGAAGTTGATATAGAATTACATTTCTTGCTAAACCAGAAACCAGTCTATTTCCCATTAACCGACCGGTTCTGTGGTGCTTTTTCTATCAATCTTGCATCCAGCATAATCAGAATCTGAGTAGGATATAACTTTGAAGCTTCCATCTTTAGAATACCATATCCCTACTCCCAAAGTCTTTTTTAGATACTTGAGAATTCTTTTAACTGCACCTAAATGACTTTCCTTAGGTTTTGATTGAAATCTTGTACAAACACCTACAGCAAAGGATATATCAGGTCTGCTGGCAGTGAGGTACGGCAGACTGCCTATCATCCTTCTGTATAAGGTCTGATCAACATCTTTTCCATCTTTGTCTTCATCCAATCTAATGTTTGTACTCATAGGACTTGATACTTTGGTGCTGTTTTTCATACCAAATTTCTTCAATAGCTCCTTGGTATACTTGGTTTGATGAATGAAGATTCCATCTTTCATCCGTTTGACTTACAATCCCAAAAAGTAGTTCATCTCTCCCATCATACTCATTTGGAATTTGCTCTTCATTAGATTTGCAAATTTTTCACATAGCAATTCATTTTCAGAACCAAATATTATGTCATCTACATAAATTTGTACCAGCAGGGTGCTGTTTCCTTTATTGATTCTGAAAAGAGTCTTGTCAATGGTACCTTTTGTAAAACCATTGTCCACCAAGAATTGAGATAGAGTCTCATACCATGCTCTTGGTGCTTGTTTCAAACCATAAAGTGCTTTGTTGAGTCTATACACTTTATCTTCTTGATCTTTAACTTCAAATCCAGGAGGTTGCTGAACATATACCTTCTCTTCCAGAATGCCATTCAAAAATGCACTCTTGACATCCATCTGATATACTTTGAAGTTCTTATATGCAGGATATGCCAAGAATAATCATATAGCTTCCAATCTTGCAATAGGTGCATATGTTTCATCAAAATCTATTCCTTCTGCTTGAGAATAGCCTTTTGTTACTAGTCTGGCCTTATTCCTCACAATGGTACCAGATTCATCCAATTTATTTCTGTATACCCATGTTGTACCAATTATATTTGCATGATTAGGCCTTTCCACTAGTGTCCAAACTTGATTTCTTTCAAATTCATTCAACTCTTCTTGCATAGCACTTATCCAATCTGGATCTGAAATTGCTTCTTCAACAACTTTAGGTTCAATTTGATATAGAAAACATGTAAACATTGCTTCTAACTGTCTTCTAGTCATCACACCTTGCTGTATGTTGCCAATAACTTGTTCAGCAGGATGATCCCTTAACCATTGTGGATTCTGGTTAGATTGATTCTCAGGAACATCATCTTCAGTAGGGTCTGCTCTTTCTTCAATAGGGGGTTCAGCAGATCCTTGAATTGCCTCAGTTGTTGCATCGATGAGTGTTACCAAAGCGGGTGTTCAAGATGGGCGATGTCGAAAAATTTTAGGTCATTAAACCTTTCCAAAACTTCAACACATTCTGGATCAGTGACTTGTTGATTCTCAGCAGGTTCTGAAGCTTCATCTTCCATTCCAGTGAACTTAGGTTCATCAAATACAACATGTATTGTTTCTTCATGCTTTAGTGTCCTTTTATTCAGTACCTTGAATGCCTTGCTGACTGAAGAATATCCCAAGAAAATTCCTTCATCTGATTTTGGTTGGAATGTCTTCAATTGCTCCTTATGATTCAAGATAAAACATTTGCTTCCATATGGATGGAAATAAGATATATTAGGTTTCCTTCCATTCCAAATCTCATAAGGTGTCTTCAGTAGCTTCTTGTTCACTGAGGTTCTGTTTTGTGTATAGCATGATGTATTGACTGCTTCAGCCCAATATCTTTCAGGTAGCAATGCTTCACAAATCATAGTTCTTCCTGCTTCTTTTAGTGTTTTGTTTCTTATTTCAGCAACCCCATTTTGCTGAGGTGTACCGGCAGCAGCAAGTTGATGTAGTACACCATTTTGTTCACAATATTCTCTTATAAATTTATTGAGAAATTCAGTACCCTTATCTGATCTTATTTTTACTACTGTCAAACTTTTCTCATTCTGTAATCTATTCAAAAGTTCGGGCATCTTTTGAAGTGTTTCACTTTTCTTGTTCATGAATATCACCCAAGTGTATCTTGAATAATCATCCACAACCACTAAGGTGTACTTCTTTCCTGTTACACTTATTGGTGTTACTGGTCCAAAAAGATCCATGTGCATCAGCTCCAAAACTCTTTTTGTTGATTGTTTAGTCTTTGACTTGAAGCTAGACTTTGTCTGTTTACCTTTTTGACATGCATCACATATAGCATCCTTCCTGAATGTGATCTCAGGTAAACCAATCACCAGTTTCTTCTTCACCAACTGATTGATATCATCAAAATTTAGATGATTCAACTTCTTATTCCATAACCAATTAAGTTCTGACTTGGTATGCACAATCAGGCATGTTTCTGGAACAGTAGTAGACCAATCCACAACATACATGTTTTGTTGTCTTCTTCCAGCTAACACAACTTGATCACCTCTTTCACTAATGACAATACATGTGTTTTTGTCAAAAGTAACCTTGTATCCCATGTCACAAAATTGTCCAGTGCTCAGTAGGTTGTAGTCCAGTCCTTCCACATATGCAACATTCCTGATTGATAATCCATTTCTAACAAGTGTGCCATATCCTCTTGTGTATCCTGGTGTGTTCTTGTTGCCAAAATTCACTCTTGGACCATCCTTTGCCACAAAGCTTGACAAACAGTGCTTATTCTTTGTCATATGTCCGAACATCCACCACAAAGTACCGGACACCCTACAAAACAAAGTTAATGCATTTTAGGTACCCAAAACTGTTTGGGTCCATAGTGGTCAGTGGCAAGCATGACCCTTGGAAAATTTCCATAAGGTCTTCTTTGAAAGGTATCATACTTTGGTTCATACATGTATTCTACACATCCATAAGGTCTAACAATTGGTTGTGTGGGATTCACATATGCTTTCTGGTCTTTTGGAATATAATGCTGTTTAAAGTGATTTCTTTTGTTGGAAACACTAGGATAACCATAGGTTTGCTGTCTATTAGGAACAGCCCTGTAATATGCAGTCTGCTGAGGTCCATGCTGAGGTCTTGTATAAGTCCTCTGCTGAGTCCTCTGCTGATTCCATTGCTTAGGTTTTACCCTAATAGCATGGATCTGTTGTTTCGAGCAGTAGGTGCAGGAATATTCCAATCCTCATCAGTTGGGAACAGTCTACCTTTCCCCCTGAGATAAGTATCCCTAGAATGATTAACATTTTTAGGTTTAGGATTCTTATTCTTGGAATATTTCTGGTTGTTCCCTTTTTGTGGTCCAGCAGACTTGGTAGCAGGTCTGCTATCAGTAGGTCTAGAAGGCACAGCAGTCCTATCTTTAGATTTATTCTTTTTATTAGGAGCTGTTGACTTCTTTGACTTCTGATTTTGCCTCTTTGAAGTCTTCTCAGTAGGCTTCACTGCCTCAGGAACCCTTTTGGGAGTTGGATATTGTGCATGCACAAACTTACGACCAATTCTGGTACTAGGTTCAGTAACCTTACTGGATCCACTCTTATTAGATTGTTGAGTCCCAAATCCAAACCCTATTCTATCACCATAAGGCTTTCCAGATTTGAATGCAGTGGATGAACAAGATTGTTCAAGAGATTCAAAGAATACTTTGAATGTACAAAGAGCTTATGTTGATTCTGTCCAACTTCTTTTTCCTTTCCTTTGAGAATTCTTAATTCAGCATTTAATCTTTCAACTTCTGATTGAAGAGCTTTTTTTTAGCCTTCACAATCTCATAACCAGATTGTATTATCCTCGCTTGATTAAGGATGGCATCCAAAGTTTCTTCATTGTCGAATTTTTAGGATTTGAACCACTTTGTTGATTCACAATCACTTCCAACAGAGTGTTAATAGATACAATTGTATACCTCCTCTGTTTCATCCATATTAGCCATTAAAGCATAATCTTCCATCTCAAAGAACAAGTGCGCAGATCTACAGATTCATTTCCTTTTTTCTCGATTCTACTTCATATCTGATTCATCTTCAAAGAACCATAGCCTTCTTTCCGGATCTTCTTTGTTGGCTCTTGGTCTTGATGAGTCTAGACAATCAGTCTAAAATGTCCAGGCTTCTTGCAATTGAAGCAAAGATAATCAGGTTCCTTTTTCTGTTTTAACTCAGGATAGTCAGGTTTGAAGTGTCCTGGTTTCTTGCAATGATAGCACAAGTAATCATTATCTTTCTTTGATTCATCCTTTTACTTTTCGCTGAATTTCTTTGTGAAATTCCTTGGAGAACCCTTTCCAGTTTTCATCATCCTGATTTTCTTGCTCAGTAGGGCAATCTGCCCTTGCATCTCATCCAGTAGATCATCTTGAGCTCCTGATGTCTCTTCTTGATGTGAAGCACCAATGCAGTGGTCTTTGGCTCTTCTTTTCGATCTCGAGCACAAGCTTTTGCTGAATTCATAGGCCTTAAGATCTGAAAACAATTTGAAGGTGTCTTCTTCATGCAAACTCCTCATTTCTTCAATGGCAGTCACCTTCATCTCCCAGACTTCTTTTGCAGGTAATGCTTCCAA
Organism: Gentiana macrophylla; assembly: GCA_026214975.1. Taxonomy (NCBI): domain Eukaryota; kingdom Viridiplantae; phylum Streptophyta; class Magnoliopsida; order Gentianales; family Gentianaceae; genus Gentiana; species Gentiana macrophylla. The sequence goes on from CM047811.1 coordinate 61,250,509, forward strand.
GATTTTTGAATTTATTTCTTCTTGTGAGTACTTCACACTCAGTAGGGTGAGTTCATCCATGATTGCATTGAATCTTGATTCCATTTGTTCAATGGTCTCATTTGGTTTCATTTTGAACTCCTGGAACTTCTTCTTTGCCACACTGATCTTGTTCTTTTTGATTGCATCAATGCCTTCACAGATTAATTGCAACTTATCCCAAAGTTCTTTTGCAGTCTTGCAATCTTTCACCTTCATATACATACTGCTATCTAAAGTTTTGTATATAATATCAATAGCAATGTTGTTGAGGTTTGCCCTTTTTCTATCTTCAGTAGTCCATTCCCTTTTTGGTTTTGGATTGTACTGTGTCTCATCTCCCACTGTTACTGACTTGGTAATCTCCAAAGGTGGTCCATCACAAGACATCCATCATTTCATCATGTGTTGCAGCTAGATAAGCCTGCATACGACGTTTATACTCATCAAAACGATCTAAAGAACACATCAACATTGTTCTAGCATACTCGTTGTTATCCATGATGCAAAGCTTTGAAAATCAAAAATTTTAAAAAGTTTTCAAAGTATTTTCACAAGCACAACAAGTAGGATTACTTCAGAACAGAAGCACTGCTCTGATACCAATTGTTGGTCCCTTGAAAAGGATTTGGTTAAGTTTAGAGGGGGGTGAATAAACTTAACACTTAAAACTTTTGAAGTTAACAAATTCGAAGAACTTCAAGACCTCTTGATACTTGATAGTCTGTGACACTCGATAGTCTGGCCGATCGTTGAGTTTCTTGAATTTGTGCAAAGAAAATATATCAAAAATTAAGCCTTTTACTTGTTGTTAAATATGATACCAAGTATTAGATACTCATTAGTGTATGTGTGTGATTCGATTGCTAGATTCAGTAGATTGATGTGCTAGATAAACTAAATGCGTAATATAAATGCAGAAAGTAAGTAGGCGAGATTTTATAGAGGTTCCAGGTGGTGTAATCCTCGCTACCCACTCTTCTCATGTGATGTTGGAGGTAATTCACTAAATATTCTTGAGGTAGTCATTACAAAAATCCCCTATGTTGCTTGTCCTTCACCAATAACTATGGTTTCACAAATCGAACACTTGGAACAGTAGGATTGTTTGCTCCAAAGTCTTCCACTGTCCTTGAAGGGTAGGATTGCCTCTTCACCACTCCACCACAAACAACGATCCCTGACACAATCTGTGCTTCACTGCCTTCGAGATTCCTTGTAAAAGAAAGTTTGAATCAAGTAAGTGATTCACTTTCAACAACTTGATCGAGGATGATATGATCAAGAGACTTGAGGTCTTCAAGTGTGTAAACTTGATGTAGCTTGAATGCAGATTACACTTGAAGAATTGTCTTGGATCAAGTAGCCTTATGCTCGATAGGTCGGCAGGTGTTTGATCGATTTAAATCTGATAGCTCAAGATGGATCATTTTTTTCTTCAAAAATCATCATCTGTATCTGAGTTAGGAGTCCTCTATTTATAGGTAGAAATACTTGTGATTTATGTTTGAAATTCAAACATAGCCGTTTTGGATTTGTCTCCATCTTGACTTGCTTTTTCTGACCGTTCCTAGGACTGACACTGTCAAACTTCTTTTTTTGACAGTTTACAGTCTATCCACCCTTTGACTTGTATCCATTGGATAAAGGTCTGAATCTTTCCAACGTCCCTTTAATCTTAACCATTGATTTGTTTGATAAATCAGAGGTTGTTTGATGTCCCTTTCTTTGTAATCTTCCAATGTAGCCTTTGATTAAATCGAAATATGTGTCCGGCAGGTTCCTGAGAACATAAGTCTGCTGATATACACATAAGTAAGCTGATCCATAATTTGCTGTGTTTAAAAACACTTCACTTTAATCATCTTTTATCTAACTTTTATTTATGAAGTTAGATTACACCTTTTTGCACATAACTAAGTTTCAATCATCACTTAACTTGTGGAACTTAGACCTTGTACACAAGGTATATGTAATCAGTTTAGGTCATCACAGACTTCCTTAAATTCTGATTCCATATCCTTGACTTTAAATACTATGTTTGATCTCTTAGCCTTCAATAACTGAGTTTGAGCCCTCAACCTTCAGTTCTTCAGCAGGTTCCTGATTAGTCTACTGACTTAGCTACCCTACTGATCTAGACTAGTCTGCTGATGTAAGTCAGCTGACCTTTTACAATGCTTGTTTGATCAAACCTATACAAGATCAAACTCTAATAAACTTATACATTTGATCTAGACATCTTTTTGCCTTTGCTCTATAACAGCTAGTCTGGAACTCATCACTAAAACTTAAAAATAAGTCCAACAAATCCCTTAATCCACTCTTCTCTTGTGATGATTGGAGGAATTCACTATTGTTTTCATAGATACAATAGTACGATTGTCCTTGACTACACAAGCTTCACAATCTTCAAGACTATCACTCCCTGGCTTCAAAATCTTCAGTGGCTCAGTCTCTATCACTGCTCCTTAAGAACAAATCTTTAACCAGCTATCACAAAGGTTGCAACTCCTTCTCAGATTCCTCTGATTCAATTGCCTCAGTTGATGTGAATTGGATTCACAAATTTGTTGATCAATCTTAGAGCTTTATTTGCAATTGAAGTTATGATTCCTGAGTTGATCTCTAAATATTTCCTTTTAGTACAGTTGGAAGGCGTTGTACTTTGACAGAGTTTCTGCTTGTCTTTATCAGACTTAATCGTTATTTTTCTTTTCTGTCAATGCCTTCTGTTTATAGCCTTGATAATCCTTAATTTGAATTTCCGTCCGTTGGCTATTTAATGTGGAGAATAATCCATGATTTAATTCTTGATTCCCCCTTAATTATATTCTCCTTGATTTTAGTGATAGGATTTTTCCACAAACGTTTATCAGAAAATCCATCCTTGATTGATCCTCAATTGATTGTGCATTTAATGCTTGATCTTCATCATTTGAAATCTGAATGAGTAAAGTTTACTTGATCGTTCCCTGAACGGTTAAGTGATTCTTCTGACTTGGATGTTTGGTTTTTCCTTCACTGCTTTGTCTTTACTCAGCCGAAAGTCAGTTTACTTTGCCGGTTTACTGCATTGTTGTTATCTCTCATTCTTTCGAGTACTTCACTGATCCTTGATTTGGGTGAGATCAGTGTACACCATATTTGACAATGTATTTCGTTACTTAGACTTATCCAAGGTCATCACAGACTTCCTTGGTTATAAGTCAGACCATAATGTCTTCATACTTCTCTGCTGGTACTTGGCTGGCTTCACTCTGCCGGGTATATGTTTTTACTTAGCCGTCCTACCAACTTGTACAAAACTTGTCTGACTCAACTTATACAACATGTCAGACTCTAAGTAAAGACTTATACAGAGAATTCTAACTTATTTCAAGCTTGTTATAACAGCTAGTATGGCCATCATCAAAACATAATGAAATGTTCCTAACAATGGTTAAGACAGCAACCAAGGGATTATGGGATTGATAAAAGAGAAATTCCCATAATGTGTGACAATACAAGTGCAATTGCAATCACAGAAAATCCTGTTTTGCACTCAAGGACCAAACACATTGATGTAAGAGATCATTTTATTAGAGATCATGTTGAAAAGAAAGATGTGGTGGTTCTCTATATTCCTACTGAAGATCAACTTGCTGACATCTTTACAAAACCTATGGATAGTGAAAGATTTGCTAAGTTAAGAACTGAACTTGGCATTATCAAGGTTGACTGACCTACTGATAGGTCAGCAGTGTACTGGAATTCACCAAGTGGACTAGTCTTTGCCCTGCTGGGTGCGCTCACTTGGAAGATTAGTCATTGGTATCAAAAATTCCTAAGTACTCTTATAGTTTGGACAATTGAGAAAATGAATTTGCCAAGGGGATTGGTCTTTGTCCTGTTGGGTGAGCTCACTCGACATATCAGTCATTGGTATTAAACTTCATCTTTTATTATCAATTGGACAAAACTATGTTTGGTAAAGATCTGCTGTGTATTTTACGTGTCGTGAGTGCTCTCGAACTCTTGAGTCTCTTCAAGAAATTCCACAGACTATATACACTCTACTGAAGGTGAATCCTACTGAAGAAGTCAGTGAAATTGACGAGTTGCTGATGAAGTCAAACTTTAATGAAAGTCAACAATGAAGTAAATAGATATTAATTTTATCTTTTATTACAGCTGTTACAAGTACATAACGGTTTGTTACATTAGTGGGATCAGTTAGTGGGACACATGGCAGTACTACATTTAATTCAGACTGAAATCGTGTGATTATGGTACAGTACATGAATAGTACTATTCCACCCACTACATCAGCCTATATATACAGATATATGCACATAATATGCATACATAACATAGATCGTTTTATCTAAAGAATACACAAGTGTGAACATAGATTTGTAGATCTTTTCTTCTTTATCTTTCTCAAATTTCAACAATGGCGGACAAGGATGTTCATCTTGGTACAAGTCAAAGTGTCAAAGGATATGTTGTTGATGCTAAGAAGACAGAATTAGAAATCAATCTTAGAAGGAGAATCCAGAGATATGAAGGGTTGGAAAATGTGCTAAACATCAGATTGGAAAAGATTTCTTAAACAAATGTTTGTAATTTTTGAAGAAACATGGTGATTAGAGATAAAAGAGAGGCATTTACAACGACTGTAAATGGCCAAGAGATTGAAGTTACCTCAGACCTGCTGAGATATGTTTTTGGATTTGATCCAGGAAATGAAGCCCCTACAAATCTAGAATTGATAAAACTACCAAGGTTGATTTTTGGTGATTCTATAAAAATGAACAAATCTGCAGCAACAGCCTTGAACATCAATGTCAAAAACATTGCCTTGGAATATAATCTGCTGAGCAAACTCATTGCTAAGAATATTTTGGGATATATTGGAAGCCTTAATACACTATCAGGACCCAAAATAGACATGATGATAATCATATCAAGGAGCAAGAAATTTGATTGGGCTGGTTTCTTTGTTCAATACATGAAGAAGATTATGACAGATGAAAGAGAAACTATTGATAAGAAGCTGAAAAAGAAACAACCTGCTGGATATATAGGTTCTGGTTTCTTTATCAAGAACAAACCTTTGGGTTTAATGGTTCAGGCCCTACTGAATCATTCGGAGATTCCTGATGTTGCACCTTCAAACATCAATAAATCAAGGTACAATCCAGAAATTCATTATAACATCTCAGGCTTAGATGATGATGATGATGATGATGATGATAATGATGGTGATGATGATGATGATGATGATGGTGAGCCGGGACAAGGCACCAAAGCTAGAGATGATGTGCAACCAGCTACACCAAAGAAGAAGTAGAAAAGAAAAAGGCTGCTGACACCAGAAAGATAACATATTTGTTAAAGCCTAAGAGGACAAGGCAATCAGTAGACACTGCTGAGTCTACTGAGGTTCAAATTGATGTTGAATATATTGAACCCACTGAACCTGCTGAATCTGTTAAGAAATAGACTATTGTAGAATTCTGAAGGAACATATTAGAGAAGAATCAAGTAAAAAGAAGGCTGCTAGTAAAGAGCAGTTGGAAGAAGAACTTTTTTAGGTTCAAGAACAACATGCTAAGTAAAGAAAGCAAGTTGTGAAAAAGAAAGGACATGAAAAAGGAAAGAACTGAGGGTTCTTGAATAACAAAAGGAAGAAGAAGCAGAAGAAGATGTTGAAGTACCAACAGAAGTTGTTGAGTCTACTGTACAGGCTACTGAAGTTGTTGTTGAACAACAAGTTGAAGAACCAGAGATATTTGTTGAATCTAGACCTGCTGAAAAGGTTCCTAAGGTTGTACAAGACCCTACAGAGACTGCAACAACTCAGGGGGAAGGACAAACTGTTGGAGAACCTACTGAAGAGCATGTAATTCAGTGGGAAGCAAGTTTTAGGCAAATGGAGCATGTAATTTGTGTCTGCTGAAGAAACATTGAGTCATCTTGTTGAGACTTTTGGAAGTCAACAAGTTGAGCAACCTGCTCCAAGGAAGCCCATAATGCCATATGAAAGAACGGAGAAAAAGTCAAAGAAGGAAAAAGAGGATCCTAACTTCAGGAAGATTCAAAACTATTTTACTTGGAAGTTTGGAGTTTACAAGAGACAAAAACCAGCAGCAAAACCTTGTCAAGTTTTGAAGAATGGGCTTTTGACAATCTTGGAGTGGAGAATCTTCTAGGGTTAATTGATACATCAGATCTACAGATAAAGATGCTGGAAATCATAGAAGATAGGAAACAGAGAGGAAATATCATGTTCAGAGATCCCAAATTTACACAAGATAGTGATGACTCATCATCATCTTCAAATTCTGATGATGATCATCATATGCATCCATGAGAGTCCAGTGGTGTTGCATTGGAAAAATCTACTGAGGATGCTTTGGGCGAGTCATCGAGAAAATAGCGAAAGCATCGATGTTGATGGCAAGTCTGCTGAGGGCCAGCAGATTGATAATCTAGATCAAGAGCTGTTTGCTACTTTTACTAAGGATTTAGAAGAACAATTAACAGCAGCAACACTTCTTGAAGATACAGTGGTAAAGGCCACTGCTGATGCAATGATGATTGAGTTGACTGAAGTCATTTCTGAAGGATCAATTCAATATCAGGATAGTGTGGATACTGAAGAAACCTTAGCACAAGCTGATGAAGTTCTTAGAGAGATTGCTGAGGTTGGTGGTGTTCTACAAGGAAATATGGATGTTTTTGTTGATACTGATGTGGATTTAAAGGTTCAGTCTGCTGAGGTACAAACATCAACTGAACACAGGTTGGAACTTGAGGTCTTAAGTACTGAGGATCAGACAGTCTTGGGACAAAGGTTGGACTTACTATTGGGATTAGAGGAATCCCATGTGTCTAGTTTGGAGGCTACTGAGGAAATGGCAACTGATGGAAAAGATGGACAACAAGCTGCTGAAGAACCTGATGAAGAACAACATGCTGACTATGATTTTAGTGAAGAAGAGTTTCAATTTCCTGAAGAAGAAGTAGAAGAGCCTCAACAAGCACAAGACCCTATATTTGAGGAGGTACCTGTCATTAATGTGGTTGAATAAGGTCATGAACCCCATGTATGGGATAGGACAAGAGCTATTGTTGTAAGACAACCAAGGGCAAATATGTTGAAGAGCCTGCTGGAGATTTTGCTAGACAAATGGCTGGTGGTATGGCTGGTGCAGTACCAGCATACATTTTGGATGAGTTAAGCGCTGTAAGAAATGACAGTACACAGCTAAGAATTCAGTTGACAAGAAGTGAATAGAGATTTGAAGACTTGGTCAACTTAGTGGAAAATAGAGGAAGAACAACAGAGACAGTAGCATCAAATGTTACAATTTTCAACTAATGATCTACTCAGAGAAGTTCCTTATGTTAAGCAAGATGCTGGAAAGAGAGATAAGAACATGGTTGAACAAATTGCATCCTTGCACAGAAAGGTTGATAAGTTGGCTGAGAGATCACACCCTGCTGAGACACCTCACCCTGCTGTACTCGATCCCAAACTTACTGAGAGGATCAACCTGCTGGAACAGACTATAAAAGGCCGGATCACTGCAGTTGACACAAGAACTAAAATTATGGAGGGACAACTGAGTAATTTGGTAAACACGCAGGAGAGTGTACTTGGCCTACTGAACCGTTTTATTCATGATGTCAATAAGGGGGAAGAAGGCCGTCAGACAGCAGAAGAAAGAGAGGCTGCAAGGATATACAACAAGAAGAGATATAAGGCTGATATCAATAAATTCAGAAAGCCTGCACCTGGAAGAGTACAACTTACTAATGATCTATTGAAGGAATTTAAGGCTGCTTATGGTGCAAGAAGAAGACCTTACCAGGATATGTCTTTTCAGGAAGGTCTAAACTCCTTACTTGCACTTAAATTGTGGGAATCAAGGATCAAATCCTTGAAATTGAATAGAAAATGTCAAACTGGTAGAGGAGGTCATGCTAGAAGATCTGGAGGAAGACAACCAACATCTGCTGATCAAAAAGCAAAGGATTGTAAAGAAGAATTCAAGGTATGCTACATGGGAGGAGGATTTAACTGGCATGGTGTTCAGTTAACTTTAGCTGAAGCCTGGAAGTGGTGGAAGATGGTGCATACATGGATTGATTTCTCAAGAATTGAAAATCAGTGGATGGTGGATAAGCAAAGAGAAATCAGAGAATACCTTCAGAAAAGAGAACAAGATAGAAACTAGATCAGCACACTTATTTATGCATTTATCTTTATGCTGATCCTGGTTGTAATAATTTTGAACAAATTTGAACATCAATGACATATCAATGAAATTTGTTCTATTTTTGTGTTTTTATCTTTTTTGCTTTGCTATAAGAAGGGTGTTGGCATCATCACTAAAAAGGGGGAAATTGTTAGACATATTTTAGTTTTAATGATGAGTGCCAGACTATCTATTGTAGAGCAAAGGAGTGACATAATATTTGTGACCCATTGGCAAGGGATTGGAGCAGATAAAGCGATACAAAATATTTTGGTTCAGTGTGGGGATTTGTGTCTCCGGGAAACTTTGCCTTTCCCCATTAGCGTCAATCGTCCAGTCTGGCCAGATGTACTCCGTAACGTTGTTTAACAGGGTCAGATCGGTGTGATAGCTAGAACAAAACTCATCATCTAAGCCCATGAGATCGTCCAAATTCCAGTAGCGGTTGATAGCCATAGGTGACAAATCAATGGTCACACCTCTCATAGTAGCAACGGAGGTGTTGGGGTGATGAGCCAGAAATGCATAGACCTCACAGACAATGGTGGCATTGAAGCTTTGCGATGGGAACGCCAAATAAGACCATTTGTGGAGGTCAATGAGGGCATTAAGGCCCTCTTCGCATTGCTCCACATCAATTCCCCATTCTTGGTTCATCGTCCGTGCATTCCAGTGGTTTCGGAAGCTCTCATAAACTTTGAGAGATGTGAATTGAGGATCCTCATTGATTAACGGAACTGCATCACCCTTAAGAAAGTACTGACCACCCTGCCTCTGTGCTATTTGTTGACGTCGATGCATAGCTACTGCTGGAGAAGAAAATGACACTGATTTCGGACAAAACTGATGTCTTGCCTAGGCTAACTGCTGTTTCGCCAGGGCCAATGCAAAAAATTCTAGAAAATTGATAAATTTAAGCTTCTGACAGAGAGATGAGTCGAACTTTGGTCGAATCAGAGAAATTCAGACTCTCGCCCAATCTAATGGTATTTCGCCTGGGGAAAATTCAGAAAATCGGAAATTTGAACGGAATTTGTTCTGAAATGACAAAAGGTATTCTGTGAAACCTGCAACTTTTGAATCCTGCAGATTTTCTAGGTGTATGGTTGAGAAAATAGAGGTTTAGAAGGAGTTGGGTATAGAAAGATAGAAAGGAAAGATGAAGATTGTGGTGGATAAGAAGAAAAAATGGAGTTTTAGTGTGGAGAAATGAAATGGAGGAGGTGGGTTTATATAGGATAGGAAGGAGGTTGAAGGATTGAGGGGATTTAATGGAGAATTAATGGGGCGGTTTGAAATTGAAATGATTGAGGTTGATTGGTGAGAAGATAGAGGAGTGGGGAAGTGGAAAAGTGTATTGGGGGGAGGAATCAGCAGAATTCGGCAGAACTAGTTGCAGCACCTTTTCAGGCCTAGGCCTAGGCGAATAGTACACACGCCTGGGCGGGAGCGCCAAATTCATTCAAATTTCAAATTTTTACTTTGCCAACTGTACTGAACACTCCTGGAAATTGGTTCCATGTTTTGCAATTTTCGCCTAGGCGAGTGTTATGCTTGCCTGGGCCAACTGACCAAAAAATTCCGGATCACACCAATCTTTTTCTGTTACTTTTTCAATAATTCTCAAGATTTATCAATGCTTCTAGCTTTATTTTGATTGCTAAATTTCCTTTTCTTTAGCAATTTCGTAGACTCTCTTATGAAAATCTATTTCACGTGGTGTAAATCAAGTAAAAAAAGCCTTGCACGTCCTTAGCCTAACGGCCATCAGAACACGGGAAAATAAAAAACCTCAATATATGCCCCGTTACTTTTATTTGACTCAAAGAAAGAAAATAAAATCCTAAGGGTTTTAAGAAATAGTTCTGAATTTAAAGTCTTCAGCTTGACTTCCCAACTTTCCTCATCAGTTGTCGTCCTTAGTTCGCTAGATTTTCACCCTTTGATCGTCGAAGGAGGTTTGCTCGTTCTTTTTGCAGAACAATGCCCTTCCCTTTGATGCATGACCAAGAAATGACACATATCCATACCATCTATAAGAGCACCTTCCTCGGCTCTAGTTTCCGGAACTAGTGAATTCTTGGAAGAACTAGTCCTGTAGGACCTTTTTTCGCACTTCCTTTTCTGTTCCGCACCTTTATTCCCTCTCTGGTCTCAGTGTCTCCTTGACATCTAACTTTATACCACTATGTAGAGCATGGACTTCACTGACCATGAGGCCAGAAGTACTCTCATGCATAGGACACTGGGACTGAGTGTCCTTCTCTTTCAGCAGAATAGTGAGAAACTCTAATTCACAATTTGTTGGATCGATAATGCGCGTAAACAATGTAGAAGGGGGTTGAATAGAGTGTTGGTAATTTATTACTCCTTTTTTTATTTAAATAATATAGCAAGTTAGAGCAAATTTGGCATAAGTTAATACACAATTGCTAATTTTATCAAACCGGAAGCAATTCAATAAAATTACTCGATTGTGTATATGAACCTAAGTGATCATGTATTTCTAAGCGGTTGTGATTTAAGTGCAGTAAATATGACACAAGTTTATATGATACAAAGAATGATACTATACTCAATTATTTTTACGGAGCAAGTTATAATACAGATTAATTATACAGACACAGGATATATGACACGGTTTTAAACAATTTATCACAAGTGCAGGTTAATAAAAAAAACTATGTTGACTTATCAGATATATAGATCAATGTATGAAGCAATTTTCAATCAAGAAAAAAAATAATATCTATTGTAACAAAAATGAGTCTAGACAGCACAACAGGCTAATTTAATCTCAATCAAATTTGGAAGACAATACAGAATTCAGCAAGCCCTTTAAAATTACAAAACTCACAAGAAAAACAAGGTCTGATAAAATACAAAAAGAGAACCTATTACAGATGGTCCAAGATACCTTACAAAGTAGGGAACAGAATTAACACTACACTGACCAATCAGTGGTGTTCTGAGACTGTTGTTCTATCAGATTCAATCCTGAACTGAATAACAGAAACAAGACACGAGGCTGATTACAGAAGTCAGCAGTTCTGTCCAAAAGTAAGACTTAAACAAAATATAATTCCTATTACAGATTGTTCACAACAGTGCAGGCTTCCTTAGGCTACTTTTATAGGCAGCACATATATTGAAAATTGCACGATTCAACATGATGGAATGCAGCAAGTTTTAGCACAGCAAGGGCAGAAATTCAGAGTCTCAATTCCAATGAACTAATTCTGAATTTCCCAATAGTTTGATATAGAGAGGATAACAGACATGTTCAAACTTTAACTCAGAACCAGCCTTGAACAAAAAACAAATATTCAAACTGGCCTTATGCATAAGGCAGGGAGGAGGTTTATCAAACCAACCACACCAAGGAGCAGTTCCTGAATATTCAGGCAGTAGCAAGCTGATGGTAATGAAAGTTTACCAAACCTTTCTCTTTGATGATCAATACACAGTTAAGTAAAGATCAGAGACAGGTATGCCTTCTCCACAAGGCAGTGATCTTGGTACTTCAGGCCAAATCACCAGAGCACAGTTTCTGTTCAAAAATTTCTGTGGATTCAAACACCAAAAGAAGGAACACCTACACTGCTAACTACTCAAGTAAGCAGACACAAAAACAATGTAGGACTTAAACTAAGTTCTTGATTTACTCAAGATCAGAGACGAAGCTGAAGTCTGAATTTCCAGATCCTCATTTAGGCAATTTCCATACTAGAGTCCTTCAACACCTATGATCTTAGAAACATGGGTGCCTTAGTTCAATCACATAGAAAACACACAAACAACCAAGACAGTTAACAAAGCAATAAAGACAAGTTTTTGTATTGAGTACCTTCACACGGAAGAACACCAATGCAGACAAACAAGAATAGGCCTGTTTTCAAGATCTTGTGTATAGCTCTGCCAGTCCTTGAGCTATACACACTCCTCTTCAGAATCCAGCCAATTCACCACACTTCAAGCAAGTGTGTGAATTTCAGACCATGGACTTTCTGACTCATAAAGGACTGAAAGAACTTTTGAAGTAAGAAAAATATGGGATTGCTATTGTTCAACTAATGCAATCCAAGGTTGGTATTACTGGCTATTTATAGCCCTTGAGGTATAGTTTGAACCTCAAAGAATTGTGTGAACACAATCAAAAGAAATCTTTAAGAATCAAGGAAATTAATAAAGTGATTTCTCCTATCATGGTTAACCGAGCCCTCTAAGGATCAAAGTGTTAAAACATACTCTCTAGGAAAGGGTCTTTTAGGCAAATAAGAGAGAGTGATGTCAACCTAGTGAACCATACCAATTGGTTAACCACACAAATCACTTAGACTCTAAACCAAACCGACTGATTTCTTTTGACCAGGTTTAAATAGCTCAGTATGAGAGGCACCCGAGCCCTGGTTCAATTTGAACTAGGGAATAACTCAGAAACATACCAAAGAAGGCTATGATGCCAACCAAACTTGGTCTGACCGAGTTATTATGGTTTATTGGGCATTATTGGGTCACTACCCTCGGCATTAGACTTCACCTAGACTTCCTACGGTTATACCCTCAGTCATTAGACCTAAACCGTACACCAGAGAGGTCAAGCCTTTTACCTGAGCAAACCGGGTGGAGATTTACCGGTTTGATAAAGCTAACCCATAGGGAGGAGAACTACCATTTTCTGTGAAAGGAAACACTTCCACTCCCAATGAATCATGACTGAATTGGTGTATGCATTTGGACTTTGTTCTTTGGACGGGTCATACCCTAAATCAAACCAAAAGGGCAAGAAGATTAGGCAATATCAATTCAAATCAGTAATAAAGTCTGAATTTATGATATAAGCATAAAATCAGAAAAATAAGACCTGATTAAATGCAGTAACGGTTGTCCTTCCATCTAGGTTTGCTAGAAAATGGAAGCCTTCACAAGAACGACTATTGAGTTGTTGCTCTGTCAAGATCGCAATAGAATCAGCCATAAAGATTGAGCCTTTATGAAATTGGAACCTTCCTGATATGATTTTAATACAAGGTTATTCCGATTTGAATGTAAAATCCTTCACAGCTATAACGTTCTATGTTGATTCAATCACATGGGTATTACGGATAAGGAATGAGGAGATTAACAGAAGAGAATAAAAGAAACGATCTACCGATTTTCCGGGATACGAATTGAAGACGGAATGGAGAAGGATTTGCAGTATTGAAGATGGGAAGATATGGAGGAGATTTCAAGAGATTGAGAGTATTCAATACGGGGATATGGAGTAGATTTCCAGAAACGGCTACGAGGGGAGATAGGTGTTAGGGTTTTGAAAACGAATGAAGTGAATTAGGGTTGGGGATTTATTCCGGGTTGGAGGTTTATATAGTGAGGGGGCAACCGGGTCAAGGGTTTAAGGCGGGTATATGGATAAAAGAAAATTGGGCTTGGCTAATAGAACATGGACCGGGTGATATGGAGGACTGACAGAAAGAGAGAGAGAGAGAGAGAGAGAGAGAGAGTGTGTGTATATATATATATATATATATATATATATATATATTAACTAATTCATTAAAATAATAGATTAATTTTATAAATTGAATTAGTAATTTAATAATCAATAATAAAATCAATAAAACCTGCAAAAATAGATTTAAACACAAGATTTGTTCATATGATGTAAGCTTTAACTTCATGGCGGTTAGTGACAGGGGTAAAATAGTCAAAACACGTATTGAGAGTATTGTGGTAAATTATTCAAACATATATGCAACTGAGGCTTATAACTCAACAGACTAAACATACATGGGTAAATAGAGACGGGAAGTTTCAGAAATTTCCAGGCCCTCGCCTGGGCGAGTGCACACTTCACCTGGGCGAATTGACTTTTGCAGTTTCTGAAATTTTTACAACTTGCAGACATCCATAGAGACTCTATGAAATAAAAAAAAAACAGACAATAAACAAAAAAAACATAACACGAAAAATGAAAATATTATCGTATGTAAAATTAACCGTTGGTTCCACGGCAACGACTCCAAAAAACTTGATGAGCTCGTTTAGTCACTTACAGCAACAAGATTACTTGGTCAATTGTAGTGTATTAAGGCAAATCAAGGTCGATCCCACAGAGAACCATATATTAATTAAACATGCTATAAACTAGATTTTCATGTTAAGAACACATAATGGTCGAAGACCAACATAGGTACATAAAACGTAAATAATAATAATTAATCTCCCCAATCATCATATTATTGTTTGGAATTAACTAACTTATATAATTAAACAACATGCAAGGCAATTATAAATCCAGTTCGCATTTATTATTATGGCTACGGGAGTCATCCCCTGATGTGGTTCTACTTCGTGGACGGACAATATACCGCTATGCCTAATTACGTTTCTACTTATTACAAGCTAGAACTCATATTACAAACATTCATATTAAACTAGGGAGCCGATATAAACTGTGTTCCTCATCCAGGCAGCCACCATGGACAGGCTAGCACACCTCTCAGACGATCGATTATCTATGTCCTAATTAATACATCAACTTTTAGTTCCTTCGTATTAATTTACGAAAAAGGATAAATAGATTGGCCAATTCTATGTACACGTAGATTAAACCAGATAACCAGCGTAGCTAAAGCCGTACTTTGAAATCGTGAAAACTGGGTGTCTCGCCCATGCGGTAAAGACCGCCGCCCGGGCAAGTTCCGCACAATACAGGATTTCAGCGTTTTTGGATACGTAATGGATTAATTAGTTGTTTACGTGAAGAAATTATATAAATTGGATAAAAACACGTTCATGATTCATATTGAATTCATCTATGATTCACCGACTACACGGATTCATGGAATATTCATCCTTATCGACAAAGATGAATATTCCCTCGAAGCGTATTCGAAGATTCATATCGCTTGTTATGAAGAACGTACACAAACAATAAATATATTGGGAGGGAGAATTATTACATAATGAAAACTATAACCAACAAAAGAATACTCACATCGCAATAGACCTTCTAGAAAACTCTCTTGAAAGATGAAAAATGTTGAATTGTACTCTATATTGTATAGTGAAAAGTAGTCTCTCCTCTTGTGTTTGACAAAGATTAGCTTAAATAGGAGACGAAAACCGACTTATGGAGAAGCCCTAGCCGACCTAATGACATCTCGAAACCCTAACCGACTCTAATAATGCGTCGGCAAAATTCGGTGCGTTTCTCGAGGACCGAATGGGCGATGCACCACTGGCCTGGGCGAGTAGGCCTTTTTCTACCCTGTCAGCGTTCAACACTTTCTCCCATGTCCAAGTCCATTGTGTAATAGTTTGCTCCTGCAATCCGGCCATTTAGCTTGCGTCCACAAGTCCATTCCTAATATATCCAATAAAACGGGACTTGTAATACCAAATAATGCAATAAATCGATTAAATGAAAAATAGCGAATCATAAATCATTTAACGTGTAATTGATGCACGAGACATACAATTCTAAAGCAATTATAACCCTTTTAAGCAAGTATTGGGGGTAATTGATATGATAATATAGGTATAAAGTTGACTGTCATCACATAGCAATGGCGAGTCAATGTCGATCCCACAGAGACAATGCAACACGGATAACAAATGCTTAATCCTAATTAAGAATACATATGATGGTCCTTAGACCAACATAAAGACAGAAAAGAAATTGGCTTTTCCCTCCTCACCGATCTCCCAACTTGGTGTACTTAATCGTCATATTTACTTTCCCCGTAATTCCCCGATTCAACCAGAACATATATTTTAATTTAGTTTTAGCTACGAGTGCAATCTAATAACCTTATTTACTTCCATGGAATGGACAGAAAATGTCTATGTGCAGTTAACCTCCTTTGTTGGTTATATTAACTCTCACGCAATAAGTTCTAGAATATGCCGGCTCAAGACCGAGAACCTCCATAAGAAGCTATCGTGGATTGACTAGAACGTTCCTATGGATCGTCCTTCATGTTAATTTACGATGACATGCAGTTAGTTGATCAGGCTAAAAACATGTAAATTAAATCTGTTGATCAACGTAGCTGACGCTAAATCTCCAGACTTAGGGTGACCTAAAGTTTCCTCGCAATTGCGATAAAGACCATCACAATTGCGAGTGTGGCGGTTCCTACTTCTGATATATCATAGTTCCGTTCTGATTAATTCTGGTAAATTACGGTTCTTATAAACATTCAGATTAACTACATCGCGTAAATCTAAGCTAATCTACCATGATAAAAAACATAAAGGAACGTTCAAAGCTTCATACCTTCATCGATGGCAGACCTATCTTGATTGACTCAAGCTATTCGATGGCTTGGAGAAGAAAACCAAATGAAAGAACTCAAAATAAAATAAGCATGTTATCCAATTTTTAAATTGGTTTATTCTGCAACATCAAATGCTAGTTACAATATGTCTTCTAGGAAACTAATTTAATTATTAGTAAAGCAAAAGTCAACGCAAGTACTAGCACAAATAAATTAAAACCTAGGGCATGAGGTCGTAGTTATCCGGTAAAAAAATCTACCTGTCGTATAAGTATTGTAATGAACATATATCTTTTGATGATGAATATAGAGAAGTAGATTCGTTAAAAAGCGTAAAAAAATGAGATGGAAAAAGAAACATACAACCATAGGCTATCATAATATGTATAGTGGTGGAAGAACATAATTCATATAAACTTGATAATAAAATTGAGTATGACTGATGAAGTATATGTTACAATGACTGCTACAGCCTTTATATAGAGCAGTAAACCGACTTTAACTTGTTAAACCCTAACCGAATTAATACAAAAATACGCAGCTTCTGTTTTGTGTTTCCCAAGGCTCGATGCTGCGGCTAGGGCATCCGTAGTTGCGGGCCCAACTTCGGCCCTTTAAGCTTCAACATACTTCTCCGTGGACATTCTTGTCTTGACCCAATGACTTTTAATAGCTCAGATCTAGCTTTCCCAGCTCCAGAATATGGTACAGCTGAAAATCACGGAAAATGAGGCAAAACAGTACTATATACAAGAAATAATTATCTAAATTCAGAATTAGTAACCAAGGAACAAGCACTAAGCAATCGACATATATTCATACAATAATCGAACTATCTCTTGTCAACTGAGCACGATTCAGGGAAAATAATGGTGTAGTTTATAGTACTAAATATGGTGTGATCAGAAGCGTTCTTGGGAGGTGTAGGTGCTTTGGTTATAGGTTCTTTAGGTGCTTTGTTTTTTCTTTTTCTTGAGGTGCTCTAAGGCAATAGGCCTAGGCGTCAAAGATCCCGTAGTTGTGACAGGAGCAGTTGGTTTGAGCTGGGTCCCTGAACCACATACTTGCTTCTATTTTATTTTGATCGAAGAGAGTTGTCTGTGGAGGATCGAATTTTCCTCCTCAAGTCCTGAAATTACTTGTTTCAACTTGACAACCTCTTGCTTTAATGAAATATTATCAATCTTAGTATCTTGATGCATTATCTCTAAATGACTTAGTGTGTTTTTAAGTATGATGACTTCATCATCGTGATGTAGCCTAATTTCATTTAATTGTTCGAGTTTACCCTTTAGTTCTAACTTCTCTTTAGCTAGGGACTCGTTAAGTGCATGCAATTCATCATTTATGAACGATGAGCTCAATACCTCATCCTCTGTGTCATTGGTGGATTGCGAGTAACCCAAGAAATAGAGGTTCACTTGTTTGGATGCTTCGGAATTGTTATCATTATCGGAATCCGAACTATCGGTCCATGCCGCCATTGCTTTGCTATTTTCTTATATTTCTGCTTAGAATTTCCTTGTGAATTGCTACAAGAGCTGGACTTTGAATGTGTCTTTGACTTGGATTTAGATCCGGAATTGTGCTTTGACTTGCCACTCTTTGCGTTTGGACATGCATTTGCAATATGCCCGACTTGTTTGCACTCGTAGCATTGAGCAGTTGTAGTCCAATGATTTTCTTTATTTCCACTATGCTTTTTGGCATTCTTTGAATTCTGTCTTTGAAACTTGTAAACCCTTTTGAAGTTGCGTACTGCCATTGCACAATCCTCATCTTCTTCATCACTCTTAGATGACTCAGATTTGGATTCCGATTCAAATTCATGAGCTCTAAGAGCAGTGTTACGGGGAGGATTTCTATCACGCTTACCAGCCTCTAGGTGCATCTCGTGAGCGATCAGAATTTCGATAAGCTCGTCTTTCATATGAACCTCAGCATCCATACCATCTTCAATGGCATATGCCTTAGCATCCTATTCAGAAGGAAGACTCCTAAGAATCTTGAGGATTTGGTCCACATTTGAGAAAGGCTTACCATACGATTCTAGTGCATTAACTATATTGTTAAATCTAGTGTCCATTTGCTTAACAGTTTCATTAGATTCCATTCTGAACATTTCGAATGCACGTAGAAAACCGTTTATTTTGGAGCGCTTAACTCGGGAAGCGCCCTCATGCCTTTTTTGTAAGAGTCTCCAAAATCTCTTTGGTAGAGTTACATGAGTTCACCGCACGAACCTCTCCGGGACTAAGTGAGTTCACAGGTATGGCCATGGCCTTCGAATTCAATGACAAAAGTTTGAAGTCATCTTCAACGAGTTCATGATCATCCTTGGGAACTTGGGTGGTAGTCCCTGCCTCGGTGACAGACTTCATAGGAATCAATGGACATTTTTTGATTATCCGCCACTATTGATAATACATTGATTCGATATGGAGCTGCATTATGTTCTTCCACTCCATATACCCCGACCCATCAATGTATGAGGGCCCTATCAAGGACAAGCCCTCCCGATGGTCACGGTAAATGCCATGGAAGTATGCAAATAAAAACTTTTGAAAATATGAACTAGTCTATATGGATGCAATTACAATGCAAGTATGCTCAGTACAATAATGTAGTGATACAATGAAAAGCTATGTAATATGATGATTTAGGAATTTGAGAAACGGTTAATTTAGTGGATAGAGGAATAACGATGTGGTGTGTGAAATTCCTAAATCATTTATTTATTAAATGTGATAACGTAAGGGGGTGTAACAAAATGAATTTGAATTGTAAAACCGAACCCTTAAGGAAGATAAAACGGCTCAAGTAGTACTACTTGATCAAATTATGATATTCTACAAAACAGGCTTAAAGACCAAGTGTAAATCAAAGTATTGATAAGCAATCAATCAAACTACTAGTATCAAAACTTCATCACTAGGTGACCTGCTCTACTACCAATTGTTGGATCGATGCGCAAACACACTTTAAAGGGGGTGACTAGAGTGTGGGGGTAAAATAAGCTTTTATAAAAAAATTCAGCACTTGGCAAGACACTTAGGGAATATATGATTAAATCAGGGCATACAAAAACAGTTTAACACACTTAATACCAACTGGAAGCAGATTTGCACTAAGTTGAGGTGATTCACTGTTGTTACCTAGTCAAGTTAAAAATATATTTGATTGAAGATCATATAGCACAGATTTGACACTTGATTTAGGCGATGGTTGTTTAACAATGCAAGTTCAGTTTTAGTATGATAAGAACAACAATACAGGTTCATACTAAAACAAAGCAAGTATGTATAAACACTTGAACATATTGCTAATAAACCTATCCGAAGCAGTTCAGAGTGTAAATACAAAAGAATAATGCACATCGAGATTACAGATCAAAGTTCACAGTTACTATTACAAGGTACTACAAATACAGCAATTCAGTAGACTAGTGAATATTACAAGATCAGCAAGTCTAATGAATCAACAGGTACCAAAAAGTACAACAAGTTTATCTAACATACAGCAGAGTACAATGTTATCAGCAGATCAAAACAAGTCTGATGAAGAAAACTGAACTATCAGTAAACTTCAGGAAGGATAATCAAGTTCTGAGAACAAGATTATCAAGCCTGCAGTTTACAAGCTGAATACAAGTTCAGCACTTTTACAAAGCTATAGGCCTAACTATTATAGGGTGTTACAAGGATGATCCAGAACTCAGCAAGGCAGTGCAGCTGGGCAAAGCTCAATAAAGAATAGGACTTGCACAACAGTAACAGTAATATGGGTGTTACTGAACTTGATTAACAGTAACAGTAACTGTAACTGTCTATTGATGTTCAAATTCAGAACCAACAGGATTTATGGGGATAACACACAAGACCATAGAATCAGTGATGAACTGATAACCTAAGGACAAACCTCTTAGTGCAAGTGCAGGTCTACAGCCTTTAACAAACAAGGCAGACACCAATGGCACTTTAGACCAATGTGTCATGTAACCACCACTTGCACGGTTCGTGAACCACTGACTTAACAGAACATCAAGGATTCAAACACAATAGCAAACCACACAGACTAAAATCCTAACTAGACTTATGTCTGGTGCTGAAAACAAGACTTGAAGTGTCTGATCTTTTGCAGACTCAAGGCACAGAAAATGAACCTCACTAGGCAATCTGACTTGGCACTTCTGACCAATTAGATTGGTGTCTACTACCTTGATCAATAAGGATCAGACCACCAAAACCAGTGTTTACGGACACAGAACACACTTAGAACAATAGGCAATTATCAACATCGATTAAACTACCGTAAAGCAGATCAAGGCAATCACAAACACAAACACAGAAAAATAAATGAGGAATTGAGTCAATTGTGTTACCCCCACACTGAGAACACCAAAGACCTCAAATCAAAGACTCTGTGCAAGCTATTGATCAGAACCACACTTCTCAATAGCAGGCACTAGAATCAAGAACGGCTTGTCCAATCCAACAGATTTTCATACCCTCAACTTCTGTGCTAACTCAGCAGAACCAGAAAAGAAAGCTCTAAGTATTTGGGAATGTAGGATTGCTCAAAAATTGGATTCTGATTTGTTGCAATCTATATTAGTATTTTGGTCTATTTATAGCCTTGAGGGTATGAGGAACCCTTAGACATAAAGAGACTTACAATGATCAAAATCCTATAACCGAGGTACAAAATCAACATGTGCTAAATTTCTGTTTTGGTAAGTTTAGAGGTAGGTTAATATTACACATTGCCACCCTGGGTATCCATCAGGCCGGTAATAAAGGTTCGTTGGCTTGTGTAAATTGAACCAAGATGTTTAAACCAAAAATAAAAACCAACACTATCATATTGAGGGAGTTTTGACTCTGTAAATTAATAGAACCAGGTAATCCAACCTTCTAACCAAGAACTGAACAAAAATCTCAACATGTAGCACTCAGGGTTCAGAAATTGATCAAAATCGAGTTTTTGACTGAGAGAATGGCCAGGAACCGAGGACTATAACTTAGTTGGTCAATTTCATGCTAATTAAACCGATAAACCAACATGGCATGAAATTAACCCATCATTAAACTGAAGTTCTCAAATTTAGACCTAAACCGATACCTCATAGGGCATCACCCTCGGTCTGACTCGATGACAGAAATTAAACTCGGGTTTAAGCCATTTTACCAGAGCAACCTGGCATGGAACTTGGGTTGAAAAGGACCGCAGGTGTGAACAGAGGTTCCTTGCAGAAGAGGGGCTCTAAAGCTTGGAGCTTTCTGAAAATCTCACATGGTGAAATGCATCTAGACTGTAATGGTGCAACCTTTCATTCACCGGAGAATTGAGGTGATGAAATCCCTGATTTCCCTTCTCAGCACATGGAAAAAATCAAGGTAGATACAGCTCTTAACAGTTCCTTAAATTCAAATCACAAAGTCATAAGTGCAGATACTATTCTACAACCAAATAAGGAAGGAGAATTGAAAAGAGAAGAAAATACATCACTAGATTCATAGTGTTTACAGCACAAAGTGATAACCTTCACATTTTTTGAAGAAACGTGTTTCAAATCAAGCAATCAATGCTCGATATCAACAAAGAAGGTAAGGGAATAGGCAAGATTACGGTTTTTCTAGGATTACTAAGGATCTGCAATGAAGAGGGGGGATTTAGGAGAGAACGGCTGAGGGAGGAGAAAGTTCTAGGGTTTTTTGAAATGGCAAAGATGGGAAATGAATTAGGGAATGGGGTGTTTGGGTATATGGTCAAACGGACCGGGTGAAAGTCAGGTTAATGGGGTACAGGCCGGGTAAACAGATCAAATGATGTTGGGCCAGGCTTAAGTGAATATAAAACGGGCAGGAATGAAATTATTTAATGAGGCTTTTAGAATAAAAGGTCTAGAAGCATATATAATATAAAATTAATAATTAAACAATAAATTAAATAATCAGCCAATTAAATTAATTTAAAAGTCTAATCAAAAAATTTATTTCCTACAAAACAAATAAAACACAAGTTATTGCATATGATGTAAACTTAGAGTTTCATAGCCATTAGTGAGCATCATAAATATATAACACATATATGATACTATTTATCATACTAAATATAGCAACCGGGGCATATATTAAGCAACAAAACCAAAGGGGTCAAGCCAATTTACCTGATCGAACTAGGTGGCAATTCACCGGTTCGATTGTGTAGAGTCTGAAACTTGAATAGCACTGCCACGAACTGACAACTCATGACTGCGAATCTTCATACTTGGACTGATTTACCAGCAAGGTTCAACCTTTAACAATCAATGGTCAAGCCGTGACATTTTTCATGTCGTCTCGGAGGTTTTGTAATTGCTGTGAACCCTTCCTTTACAAGAAGACTATCTCTTGCGCAAGACTTTTAGGCCGCATCCCTCTTTCTCTACTATTATCAACAAAGTTATGTTAGCTTCACCGGGCCTCTACTTCACTCCCAAGTCTTCCCGCTTTTCTTGACCAGAATCTACAAAGTTACAGCGCAAACGGAAAGTGAAGGCGGAGGAAGTGTTCAAATCAGAATAACTCTATGATATTAACCAAGATGAAAAGAATCAACCTAATTCAATGCTCCAAATCATGGCCTTTGTGTCAAAACACGTTAATGTGATAACATCGAATCGTATCAGCATTGAATCGGGGCCAAAGATGGTATCTTTTCAAACTAGAGCCTTCTAATATCGATATTACGCACATGGTTGCTCCATAACCGCGATTCTGGCTTCCATCGAATTAGGTTACAGAAGGAAGGGATTTAATCACAGGAAAATGTGGTTAAAAAGTTTTAGGAAGGTTGAAGGGTGAAGAAAACTAGAGAATCGGGGACAACATTGAAGACGGAGAAGATTTTCTAAAGGGTTTTTAGATGAGAATATTATAGCAGCCATTTTAGGGTTTCATGGAATTAGGTAACTGATGAGGGGTGTCGGGTTTTAGGGTTTAAGTGTATGGTGTTTCCGGGTCAGGCTAAACAGATAGGTAAATAGTCTTAAGGCTATTGGGCTGGACTGAGGAACTCGGGGTAATGCATCAATAAATGTAGCAAAGGGGTCCACAAATATGATGTAAGCTTTGAAGCTTTATGGCCAGTTAGAGAAGGGGTAAAATAGTAATTTCATATATAAAGGGTATTTTGGTAAATTAATCAAACTTATGTGCAACTGGGGTTCATTTTCAAACATCACCTGCTCTGTGTTGGTTTATCCACAAGAACATAAGTGTCACTGATGTTTGGAAGACCAGAATGTCTGAGGTTCTGTTCTCAAAAAGGTCTGCACCACTGTCGTTTGTTTGTCATCAAGAACGTCGGTGTGGCTATTGTTCGGAAGTCAGAATGAAAATAGTTGTTTGTTTTTTTATCCAATACCATCACACACATTCAAACATCCAAAAACAAAGCAAAACAAAAAGTGTTAGGAATTTAACGCGGGCACGCAGCGGAATTTAAAATTTTGATTTCCTTTTAACTAAGATCGACTTCGTTTAAACAAAAAACAAATAAAGTAGACAAGATTTCGTACCAGATTGATCTTTGAAAGATTGTCGCTTTGTCTACGATTGTAGTTTGTGCACGAAGCCGCCCAATTGTTCGGCCTCTGCCGTTGATCCACACGAACAACCACCGGAAACCTCCCATACGGCTGCTACTACAAAAACTCGGTTGCTAGACTGACTTTTTCTCTCTCTGATGTGATCCGTAACCGAATTAGATCTGAAATGCCCGCAGAGTTGACTGAAGGCACCAATAAGACGAGCACCTCGACCCTTGGCTAACATGTAACCAAAAACCTAGGTATATATGGACATCCACAAGGTCCGCTCACAACCTAGATAAGTTCGGTTTGGAATCCACCAACGTGTGAAAACTCACCAAAGCTTAAAATCTACACATAAAATATATTTATATCAAAATTTGTCTGATTAAAAAAGAGTACAACTAAAGCCTTTTTATAGGCTACAATGAAATAAATAAAACAACTCCAAACCGACGTGGAACAAAAATAAATAATAGAAATAAAAAAACCTAATAATAATAATAATAATAATAATAATATTATTATTATTATTATTATTATTATTATTAATCTGCCATGGAAACAATATGGGAGATGATAAAATAAATGGATTCCAAGCCAAAACGTTTCATCTTCGATCACATCATTCCCTCCCGGTTGGAAAGGATTCGTCCTTGAATCAATAGGACGTCATAAAATGTATCATCACATGTCAATCTCAAAGAAACACAAAAAGACACCACTCAAACCCTGGATCAATTACAAGCCGGATAGGCAATATGAATCCAGTGGCATGTTTTGTTGAGGAGTCGTACGTCATACATGCATTATCACAATGCTCCTTCGGCAGAATAGACTCATGCATTATCCTTGTGAAACATCAATATAAGAGTAGCATGTAGCAGTCGGATATGCATCAATAAATGTAGCAAAGGGGTCCACAAATGGGTGCTCCATCTTGCTAACAACGGACTCACGAACATGAATAACCCGCGGTAAGATAGGAGCCGGATCATTTTCAAGTGAAGGATTTTTCAGGCATTTGCAAGGACGGCAAAACAAAATGCGAACAAGATTGACTATAACCCATTTTTTCTCCTCCTCCGTGAGTTCTGGCTCATTTTCCTCCAATTTTCCCATAAAATTTGGCTTATTCTCCATTATCATGCCCTCATCTTCATCGCTTTTGAACTCATCCTCTCAAGTGGTAACAATCTCTACGCCGTTCTCTACGATCTTCTCTGAGATATGAAAACATTAACCTGGTCGTCAAAAGGTGATTTCCTATGTAAACTGCGTATTTTCTGCTATAGATTATGTCAATCATAATAGTAATGATCACTCCCTTTACAATGACCGCAATAAACAGAAAACAGTCATGTAGAAGTTTTTTTTAACCACATCTGTACCACCACGGTTACCTCTACCACCGCGGTTATCCCTACCACCACGATTACCTCTTTCTATTAACATGTTCTGAAATTGAACCTTCATCTCATCATCATATAATCAAAACGACGTTTCATTTTCACCAAATTTCGATCCAGCGCAGTTTTTTATGCCTCCGCGAATGTCCAAAAATAAGCATCTATATGACTCTTTTTTTATATTCTTCAAGATCTTCAGAACAATCAAACAAGAATATTCAACAAGGATTTTTTTTTCTTTTTTGGAATGGGCAAAAGGTTGGGTTCGTGGGAAAAGAAAAAAAAAGTAAGTTTTTTTTCTTGGATGTACGGCTGATCAAAAAAAGATAGTAGTTTTTTTTTGGGGTTCATTGTAGCGATTTATGAAATGACGTCTCATTGTAGCGATTTTTATGCAGTGACTTCTTATTGTAGCGATCTATGCAGTGATGTCTTATTGTATCGAATTATGCACTGACGTGTTATTGTAACGATTTATGCAGTGACGTGTTATTGTAACAATTTATGCATACCTTTGGTTGTAAAAATATGCATTTAAACCAAAAAAAAACAAAAGAAATACAGTTATTTTACAAAGTTATCGAAAATTTAAACCAACATCAATCAAATATATTTAAAGATAACAAAGAAATAAAGTTACTTTACAAAGTAATCAAATGTGTGTATCAAGTTGTATATACGGTGACATCAATATCATTACATCAGTTATCTAATTGTAAATACAGTCATCAATGTCACTGCTTTAGACATCAATGTCACTGTATAAGTCATCAATGTCCATGCATCAGAAATCAATATCACTGCATAAGTCGTCAATGTCACTGCATAAGTCGTTAATGTCACTGCATAAAACCTAACAACTACATCAGTCGGCTCTGCTCTTGTTTTGCATTCTCCAAATGTGGAGCTTTTAATATGGATAGAAGTACAAGTTTGGTGAAACTACAAAGACTCTTCACTATGACTCTTGTAATGGCCACGCGTTGTTTGTGCCCTCCTGATAATTGGATTCATTGTGGAATCCCTCAATTCTTTAACACGATCTTGAATCATTTGACGATCTTGTTTAGCTTAATGTCCCTGCATCATTCATCAATGTCACTGCATCGGACATCAATGTCCCTACATCAGTCATCAATGTCCCTGCATCAAACATCAATGTCACTGCATAAGTCATCAATGTCCTTGTATCAGACATCAATGTCACTGCATAAGTCATCAATGTCCCTGCATCAGACATCAATGTCACTGCATAAGTCATCAATGTCCCTGCATCAGACATCAATGTCACTGAATTAGACATCAAACCGTATCCTTTAGAATTTTGACGATCCAAGTTTTAGATCAAAATATATAACCTTTAGAAATATGGTGAATTTAAATTTTAAAAAAAAAACAAACAACAGCGCTTTTTTTTCTTTTTTTTTCCTCCATCCAGCGCTTCCTCTTTTTTTTCTTCCTTCCTTCCTTTTTTTCCTTCTTCTTCTCTATCCACTTGAAATTAGAATGTCCTTATAACTAAATAAGTTTCCTTCTTAAAATTAGAATATCCATATAACTAAATAAGATTTCAGAGTGTTCTAAATGATCATTAATTCTCTAACGATGGTCTTATAACTAATATCCACTATTTAAAAATGATGATATAATATTACGATTAAGTAGCAAATCCATGGGTATCCAATACATCATAAATTGCGCTACATACATATTTAAATATGTGTATTTAATTAATCAATATAATTAATATCTTTTATAATTTATTCATAAAATATAAATACCACAATATTAATTTATCACTATAACACTTTATAGTAGGGATAAAAGTTTTCTTATTTGGTTATCACTATAACCACAATTTAATTCTGGCTCGTAGTCCATATGTGTGTGACCCGATAAGTTTATGAATATGTTGACTGATGATGCTAAATAATGCACCACCGGTTTAACAGGGCCACGTGTAATCCAAGGGTGAGTCAAGAAGAATATGCAAGGCTAGTACTGTAGTAAAGATGGTGTTTTTGGTGTTTTATGGCTGAGTCCAAGAATGTATCTTGGATTGCCTACGTATCATGTGTAATGTCCAGGAATCAAGCCCTACGTAGTTCCTGGAGCTGTGTATTTATAGGCACATGCCCTCCTTCTGCCCTAAACTTAAGGCGGTTTGGTCTATTGACATAAATAACCCTTATTGGGCCTTGCCCCTTGCCCAAGCAACCCTCTGGATGTTGGGCTTAGGAATCTGGGCTGGGACCCTGGTCTCGACTCGTATAACTCCGACATGGGTGTTCGAGATAGGACACTTGCAGAATCTACCGGTTTTTGCAGATTTCACTGACTTGTCGCTTATTCGACTCGAGGTGAGTACTAGAGGCTTGGACCTTTCATACGCCAGCTGGACCAACCAGATAATTCAACGTGGAGGGGTGAAATCCGTATCGTCATAAGCCCCCCAGATCGGAGAGAAGTTCATCTCGTATGCTGAGCTCGGATCTGAAAATTTGAATTATCTCTCCGATACGTGGCTTTCTTTAGGCGGGAATACAGCTGTCTTTCTAGCCGATGTAGGTTGTCGTATGCTGACATCACGCCGTATCAGTATTAATGGGTGCAGGAAACGAAGCATTTTTATTGGTCCACTATCATTGATTACCGTGTTTCAAACTCTATAACTTCCCCCAAATCCTGCCCTTTCAAATCATTTGCAAGATTTGCATCATATAAGGAGTCCAAGACACTGAAGTCTCTCATTTGCCATCTCATATTTCTGTTTTACCTGAAAATCTCAAGTCCTAATCTTACCCAAACTCTTCCTTCGTTTTTTATTTCTTTGCTTTTTCTCACTTCCATGTCTAGTAGTGAGAGCGATTCTCAAAATAGGGAAGAACCTGTTGTGGTAGAAGAAGAATCGGCAGAGAGGACGATTTCTGGGCAACCACTTGCTTCCGGTGGGAGAGTAGCCAGAGAAGAAGAAGAAGGAGGAGAAGAAGAAGAATCGTCTTCTCGACCTGCTGCCAAACGCCAAACAAGGATGAAGGGTCAAGGACCATACGGTTGTATATCCAACCTAACTCAGGAAAAAGCCAAAGCCGTCTGTTTAAGATATGGTATTCCATACTCTTCTGAAAACATCAAAGTGTCTCATGGTAGATATCAATATGCCTGTGATCCTCCTCACGGGTTCTGTGCCATTTATGAGGCACAACTGAAAGAGGGATTAAGGTTCCCTTCGACCCGTCCCTCATAGAAGTCCTCCGACATTATCAGATCTGCATCACCCAACTTGCTCCAAATGGAGTTTGGAGCGTTATGGGCTTCGTGCTGGCATGTCGGATAGCCAAGGTCGAATTCACAGTTCGCCTATTTCGACAGTACTATTCGATCCAAGGCCTACAGGATGCGGGATGGTACACTTTCCAGAGACATCCCTTGGTCTCGGAGTTTGTGAGGAGAGTGACCTCGTCTCAGGGCGAATGGAAGCCTCATTTTTTCTTCATCCGACATGGGTTGGAAGATATCGATATCCATACCTGGTACAAGAGTCCCAGGAAAATGCATGATAGGCTCGACTCTGATGCCCCCCGCGAGTGTAGGATTCTCGAGAGGGTTAACCCCGATGTCGCAACTCGAAACCTTCATTCTCTATACCCTTTTGCTGATGTCGAGACGGCGGGTCCGGGTGCTTATCTGGAACTCGAAGAGGACGTTCGAGTTTTGTGTAGGACTTTTATTTACTCTGTCGAGTTGCTACACTTTTGTATATATATATATATATATATATATATATATATATATATATATATATATATTACTTGCCTCTGTTTTGACTGTGTACTGATGTCGATTTTTCCCTGTTTGCAGTGGAATTCTTTTCAAAGTTGGAGGCTGTGGGCAAAGTGCCTGACCCCAAAAAGGTTGATCCCAAAAAAATTCAAGAACTGGCTAGTATCAGATCGAAAAAGCCAGTGTCTGGGGCAATAATCTCTGGGGGGTCAGAGAACCCCGGCTCGATCTTCTACCCCAGTGTCAACATCCGACATTCTGAGAGATCAACCTGACGAGGCACGGGTGACTGAGCAGGCTGAAGGGAGCCTCGTCTCGAGGAAGCGTCAAAAGACAACCGAGGTGAGGCACGGAGTCGGGAAAGAAACTCGTAACCTCGCTCCTCCTAGCTCGAATGCCACCGACGCGATCCCTAAAGTGAGCGTTATAGAGATGGAAGCTATGTCTCCGGAAGAGTTTCATGACTTCTTCATGAAAAGTAACCGAGTTGTAAGTCTTCATTTTATTTCCCTTAACTTTGGGGATTTTGCCAATTTTAGATATTAACAGTATTCTCCTTTGCAGGCTCGGCTAGCAGCTAAAGTGGCCATGACCAGAATTGAGTCTCTATCAGCAGCCTTGGAGGAACATAGGGAGACCATAGACCGGTTGAACTCGGAGATCGAAAAGCAGAAGTCGGCAGTTAAAAAGTTAGATGGCCGACGCCTCGGATCGAATCGACCGCCACTTTGCTCGGGGACGAGTTGTCTGAAGCGCGTAAAGATTTATCCGAGCTTGCTAAGGTGAAGTCGAAACTTGAGGAAGCGAGGGCTGAACTGGCGAAATCCCTCAAGGTTCGAGACGACCTTCAACTTGAGGTCGATAGCTTTACAACTCGTCTGGAAGCGGCCAAAAAGGACTTCCTGGCTTCTGCAGAGCTCAAGAATGACCTGACGTTGCTAATGAGTCCGGCTATGAAGGGGGGATTCTCGAATGCCCTGGATCAGGTCAAGATGGTCATCCCTGACTTTGACGTTTCGAGCATCGAGAAGGCGCACTTATACGATCCTGAGGCCATCCCTCGATATGGCCGATATTTCACAGAATTTAAGGCTGGTGTGTCTCTTCACGACAAGTATGTGGCTCCTGCCATGGAGGGGGATGAAGAGGAGGACCTCGAGTCAGAAGGTCCAGTCGACCCCAACGCCAACCAGCCCTCTGCCTGACCTTATTTCTTGTTATTGTTTTTTGAACAATCTGATTCGATCTGGCTGTAATAACATTTTATTGACTTTTTATTCATTAAATTATGCTGTCATCGAGACGAACACGTGATTCAATCTCGTAACTTTTGAAGGATCTTGACTTTCAATATGCACTAAATTTCGAATTTCAATCTGTGCTTCCCATTGTTTTTTCTTTTGTGTCTTTGGTTATTTGTTTAGGGTATAGTCCTTTTGAACTTATTGTTAGGTGTAGTGCCCGAAAGACAATTTGTGTAATTGTTTTTAACAATGGATGACAGATTTTATCTCACCTTATTACTTGCTTTGTGCTTGTAAATAATACATACGCAAACCCTAAGTATATCAAGATGTAACCGCTTAACTCGATTGTATGGCATGCACGTGAGGATTCGATTAGTGGTGATATACTTAAATCGATAGTCCGTGGTGAACTTAATCGAGTTTAGGGTCTCTTGATTAAAACACCAATAATGCGCCTGAACACCCTTAGGGTGTGATAGTCTTATCCGGACTGTCGGTAGAGGGTACCTCGTGGGGCATTTATATATGATGGCATTCTTATAGGATTGGACCGATTTAATCTGAATTTCTCGTTATAATTCCGTAATCGAGGAATCTTATTAAATCATTAGATGATCATATATGGATCAACCTTAATCCTGAGGTGATCACAGTGGTCTTTGCTTGTCCCGGGTAGTGTTTGATGTGTTAGTTACGGTTCACTTAAATAATGTGTTCCAAGCCACTTCTCATTGGCACTATCTCCGGATGAGTGAGTAGTTCGATTTTCACAGACATGGAATCCATTCCTTCCTCGCAGAAGTAAGTAGAGACAGATCCCTTATTTGTTAGCCCTAAGAAAGTGATCGATCGGCCGAGTTCATATTTAGACTAATTAGCTACTAGTCGGATATGTGAACTAATTGATCACTAGGGGTTAATGGTAAATAAGGATAAGATATTCTCGAGTCGGGTTCACGGAGACTTCCTCTCGAATGGACAATCTATGGAGGGGTTAATCCGTATGTAGTGATTATATCAATGGACGCTTATTCACTCTATGGGTTGAGTATAAGTATACATCCATAATCGGTAGAGTTCCGTTTGGGGTTTATGGTGGCGTAATCCCGAATTAATAATTAATGTACTTATTACGCTCGATGAATAATTAATTATTGGAGCTACTTGTTATAGAGTCATGGTCCCCTGATGGGGCTTCTGTAATTCGGACTAATAATCTTGACATTTGGGCGTCAGTGATACTTAATTGGCTGGGCTAATTAATTGATATGCAAGAATATTATTTAGTTGGACTAAATAATATAATACACAGAAAAGACATTTTATGTGGGCCTGGTGAGCTTAGTGTGGCGCCAATATGTCTTGAATTTTCCAAGAAATTAGTTTTCCGGGATAATGACATATTGTGTAATTAGTTATTTATTTGTTAAATAATTAATTGGATAAATAAAAGAAAATAATTTATTTATTATTTATCTCTTAACTATAAGGATAATTATATTTTCTTATTATAAGATTGTAATTATCTCTTATTTTTATTGGATAATAATAATTAGAATTATCTCTTTTATTTTGTTAAACCGATTGGGTATAGGTTTTCTCTTGATTTTTCTTTTATAAAAGAGAGTTCCTTGTTCCCTATGAGAGGTGAAAGCCACGAAATTCATAAAGAAAAAAGGCTAAGGAGTTCGATCCTTAGCTCCACCCGGGTTGGAGAAAAACTTAGGGTTTTTCTCGGTTGCATATCAAGGAGGTTCCAATTCCAAGAATCGGTGTCCACCAACCACCGTTTGGAAAACACATTGGAAGATCAAGGCTTCTCATCCTAAGATCAAGGCTTCTCTTCCCTATATTGGTAACATAATCTTAACCCCCTTGTAGTACTTAAGTCCTTTAATTACGAATTGTGTTATATAAATCGTGATCCATCCGCTGCGCGTAGATCTAATTCGTTTAGATCTAAGAACCTGCATCCTTCATGTGGTATCAGAGAAAGGTTCCACGATTTATATAGTCATAATCATAATTAAACGATTTAAAGGAGTGGAATTGCATGTAGGTAAATTTTATTTATTGTTTTATGCATTGATAATGATTAATTGCTATGGTTGAAGAGATGGATTGGGGGTTGGCATTGTTTACCCGTTAGATCTATTGTAAACTCATATAAACGAAGAAAATTCGTTCATATGAGTATAGGAAATTATGTAATTTATTTGTTGTTGCAATTTTAATTTCCTGAAAGTAGATCTGTTTAGTAGCTGTTTAATTTTTTTCGTTTTTCCCGTTGATCGAGCCGTTGAAACGACGATCCCTCCGTTCAGAATCAAGATTAAAAGTTCAAGAACAAGACATCCAAATTTGGGGTCGATCGGAGTCCGTCTCAATATCCGTTTGTTGCAATGAAGTGGCTGCTGTAACAGAAAAACGCAGGATTCGCAGAAACCCTAGCTGTGACTTCTTCGAATTTCTGGAAGAGTTTGGACCGTTGAAACGTAAATCCGACCGGTCAGATTGATAAAAGTTGACTCATTGACGAGGCATAAAAATTTTAGGTTGATCGGGTTTCATCTCGATTCTCGATCGGCCTCGGGAAGTCACTGATGTGCTGCTGCAAGAGACAGATTCAGCAGCAAGTTGGGCGGCTCACTGGAGAAAATTGACAACTCAAAACTCCGATCCAACCGTCCATATTCAAGCCCTAGGAGTGAAGAACAGATCTGGAAAGTTTCGTTGCGATCCGAGTTCGTTTGGTTTCCTGATCATCGAAGAGTTTGAACAGCTGCAGATTTTGTTAGAGAATAGTAAACCCTAATTAGGGTATTGTTATTTATTTTCAAATAGATTAGATACGGGGGTGCCAACGGTCCATCTCGGTGTTTATTTTCCGCACTAGAATACATGTTTAGATTGTATGTGTAGAACCGGAAAATTGCCATGACATGCATCATATCATGAATTCCACTCCATATGCATACATGTAGAAATTAATTCGAGGAATTAGTTAGGCATGTATAAAACACGCAATTAGTTTTAATTAATTGTTTGATATTAATTAGAAACTAATTAGGGTAAAAACCGAGGAATACGGGTTTTTTCAATCGTCGAGGTTGGGTGATGGATTCTCGGTGAATCCCACTCTGCGAAAGCATAGGGAGTAAAATCCCGAAACCTCGTGGTTAAGGTGTTGGATTCTCGGTGAATTCCACCTTACCTAGACGAGATTACGTTTTTGTTCCGTAGTGTCTACGTGAAAGTTTGATGTTTAAGGATTGGATTATCACGGGCGAACATGGTTCGAAAGTGGTTTAACCACGGTTGGGTGGTCAACAGTAGCTACGGCTCCATCGACTTCACCCTCCAGGTGTGGTGTTTGCACGGGGGTCTTGCAAGGCTGAGCCATCTGAAGAGCCACTATGGCTCACCGGAGCTCCCCTAGTCTTGACCCGTCCGACGGCCACATATGTTCCAACGAAGAGGTCGGGTGGGTTAGCCCACATAACCGACAACATTCGGGCCTATGAATTATTGTTCCTTAATGTAGCATCAAGTCCAAAAAACGTGATCAGTAAACCCACCACTTTTTCAAAATATTGAGTGGGAGCGGGAGAGGCGACAGCCGACCCCACGGCCTCTACTGTTGACACAAGCAACGTGAGAGAATGGTGACGCCTCGTGCCGGCTTTGATGTCGGCCCCCTAAGGAAGGCCTTCACCGCTATCAAAATTCAAGGCTTGGTGTCCGAAAGGATAGGATTTTGGGTACTCGTCGGGTCACTGACCGACCCTAAGGCGGCACACTCGGGGTCTACCTAAAAATGCGAGACATGAGGTCACACTCATAAAGGGTATTTTTGGTAGTACATTGGCTGAAAAAGGAAAGGTGATTGACGATCACAAATGAGATGTTCGATTCTCAATCGATCGTCAATATTAATCGAAACCTCTTTGACCTACCCTAAGGCGACACTGAGGCATTAGATTAAATCCTTGGAGCAGTAGGATAGACTATAAGTAATTAGTTTATGTTCCTAAAATTTTAGTAGTGTATGATTTGGATTTATTTTACATCGCGTTTTATTTACAACTATTTATATATCTCTCTAGGGTACTAGATCGCTAGTGTATGTAAAATTGACTAGTAACGACTTCAATTAAAAGTGGTAAGTAACTAGAACGTTGTATTTATTAATCTCACATGCGATTAATTTTTCGGAAGAGATATATCTCTTGAGCCTTCAAAACTTAAGTGACGTAAATAAGTATGTCACTGCTGTCAATCGTGCAGAACAAGAGACAACCGTAATTAGTTTGAAAGATGATTGGGACGATAAAATTCTTCTAGTGAATTGTGTAGTGTCTACACGAGAAATTTTCGATAGAAAAATTGAAGAATCATAAATTAAAGTGTTGCTAGTTAGGCGGTATTTGGGCCGATAAACTAGTGGGAGCTTTTATATTATGTTTTTCTAATTTATTAGAAAATCAGTCCCACTGGGTAACACTTTCATTAGACATCCCACGAGTTCACGAGTAGTGTCTACTCAAACGAATCGCTAGTTCAAGACTATTTCCTTTCGTGAAAGTTAAGAATGGGAAAGAATGTCTATAAGTGTTAATCATCTTAACTAAAGTTTTGAGGCTAAACCGAACATTAATTAAAGAAAGTATAGGATAAGGAAAGTGATTTGGATCACTAACCAATGAATCCTTAGCGACTTTCTTAACCGAGTAACTTGACTCGGTGGCTTAGTTCTTTGGAAGAACAATGAAGTCATGCATTAATAAAGTAACAACGGGCGATAATTTCACTAGAATAGTGGGAGTGATATAAGGAAATGAATTTCGATTCTATCCTTGAATATCACGAGAAAAATTTATTTTTACGTTTACTGATTCGTTGAAACAATTGGATTCACTTTCAACTCGATATATTGTTGCCTCATAGAAAGTGAATATGACATTTGTAGTGCTTAATCGAGACTCGACTTTTGTTTGATAAAGTCGAACCACTTAGAAACAAATTGAATAAGTATGTGTAACACATCTAAAACTATTAAAGGTAAAAGGTTTCCGTATTAAGATAAACGACCTTTCAATATCTATTAATTAGTGCATATATCCTAGAGACAAGACCTGTTGACTGGCTAAGGGTGATTCCTATCTCCCAGTCTTGGAACACTATCTCAAAGGAACAATGACTAAGTTTCCTTTCAATCGGGAAAGGGTAATAGTTTTGAAGGGGTAACATAGCTTGTTCACCATGACCTTCGGGGTCTAGTGAGAGATACAAGCTAGTGGGAGATTTTGAGTTGTGACATTTTGTCTGATAACTACTCAAAACACTAGTTGGTTTATCGAAAGAATACGAGGAGGTGTCTCTGATTTTAGCAGAGAATAGAGTATTCCATGCTCGAAATAGGCTATCGCATAGTCTTGGGATGATGCTCGGCTCGCCTCCTAAGTGGAATATTTCTCACCGAGGAAGAAACCATAGACTTGCCCTATATAGTTATTGATATGCTACAATACACTGCTAAACTCGATTAAGATAATTCGTTGCAAAATAACGGTTAACATTATTATGTAAACCGAGAAGTCTACCTAGAAGATGCTAGTGAGTTTATGGATAAGGAATGAATTCGGTTCACACCACATCCGTAAATGTAGGCATTTAGCATTTAATGCTTGAAGGTAGGGCTGGGATTTTATGCATACGTTCAGATTGTATTGTTCGTGAAATATCTTAATGAGATGAGTGAAGGTTGATTATAAGATTCTTGAGATCAGAAAGTGACGGTTGAACTGTCACAAGCATTCTGATAGAATCTATAAGAAACAGCCTTAAACCTTGGAGTACGGTTACCCAAAGGTAGTTACTATCTGATTTAATCAGACCACGTCCAACATTAGTTGTTGGTGATTACACTGATAAATACTACTAGATCAGAATGTCAATCCACCCAAGACACAGTGGGAGTATGGTTTAACCGTTGACCCATTGGGATTTTGTGGACTTTATAATCTCTTTGGGGTGATTGATAACCTATGGCTCTTGGTGGGTCTGTATAGGATTACGATTATAGAGGTTGGTTTGAAAACCTTAACCTGTGAATGGAGTTTTGGTACTCGAGTTATTCGACCTCTTGTAGAACCACCTGAGTGTCTCAGGCCCAGTGGGAGCAATTGGATCTACACGGAAAAGAGTCGAATGAATAGGAAAGTTTAAACTTTCAGCGCAAAGTTGAGTGGTATAGGGGTGATTCCCTGGCAAGTAGAGAGTTAACCAGACCTTGAACTCTCTCACCACTCAGTCTTGCTAGATTTCGTTAGAAAGCAGAAAATAGGGGTGATTCCCTGAGACTTTCTTGCCGAACAACGAATCTGAATTCATTCGAAATGAAGGGTTTTAGCTAAGAATGAATAACGGATTCGTTACAAAGCGTAAGATAGGGGTGATTCCCTAAGACCTTTTTGCGAGACTAACGATATCTTAATTTATTCGAAAGAACCTTTTGGTAGGAGGCTCATGGGCTTATATCCTTTGTGGATTTAAGAGAACCTCTCGGTCATTTAAAAGTCACATGTTTTAAAATATGTGGACTTGACCAAAATATTGATAAGTTTTTCGTAGACTGGATATCAATATTGGTAATGTAGTAGTAGTAGTATTAGTGTTCATAAATGATAACACTAAAGCGGTTGGAAACAACATGGGTGTGCTATCTCAAGTCGAGCCGACACGCCAAGATTCTCTGGATGAGAGAATTGGACTATATTCTAAGAATTTGATTCGGTCAAATTCACAAGAATGAGTCATTGGCTATCCCATCCATCTTATTGTATAAGATGATTATGCATATACGGTTGCAGCATTCATCGAAAGTGATCCTACCCTACCTCTCAGGAATGATTCTCCAAATCTTCGGATAACGAGAAAATGGGATAGAGTCTCTCTGGGATAAGGGCAAGTCAGCTTAACACGAGTCGATTGCAATCGAATCTTGGATTCGAGCAATAAGTAGCGGTTTAGTACGTCCTCAAGTATCTTTAGAGAAAGAGGAATCATATGCTTGTATATTCAGGTGCAAACTTGAATATGGTTGACTACACTGATTCTGACTTGTAGTCAGATTGAGGATGATCATTAAGTTGATCTCGGGCTCAGTGTTTACTCATATGGCTTAGGAATTTCCTTTCTGATCTGGGAGCAATTCCAGGTCTAGTGAGCCGATATCACTTCATTGTGAAAACAGTGAAGTGATAGCTTAGAAGGATCTTCTCATTCACTAGAGGTCAAAAGCATATTGAGAGAAATCTTGCTGATTAGATGGACCGCGACGTTTGATCCTAAAGATTGTTTCGAGCCGACAACCTAATCGATCGATGTACCAAGTCGAGTGCTTGGAGAAGTACGGCATTGAGGATATATCTCAACCGCTTTTAGAGAAAGTGGGAGAGTGTTGTGAATAAGATAAGAAAGGGTGTGCTCACTAAAACAATCGTTACTTGTCATTTCGTGCAAGTGGGAGATTGTTAGGTGTAGTGCCGAAAGACAATTTGTGTAATTGTTTTTAACAATGGATGATGATTTTATTTCACCTTATTACTTGCTTTGTGCTTGTAAATAATACACTTCTGCAAACCCTAAGTATATAAGTATGTAACCACTTAACTCAGTGTATGGCATGCACGTGAGGATTGAGTTAGTGGTGATATACTTAAAGTTAGTCCGTGGTGAACTTAATCAGAGTTTAGGGTCTCTTGATTAAAACACCAATAATGCGCCCGAACACCTTAGGGTGTGATAGTCTTATCCGGACTGTCGGTAGAGGGTACCTACGTGGGGCATTTATATATGATGGCATTCATATAGAATTGGACCGATTTAATCTGAATTTCTCGTTATAATTCCGTAATCGAGGAATCTTATTAAATCATTAGATGATCATATATGGATCAACCTTAATCCGAGGTGATCACGAGTGCTTGCTTGTCCCGGGTAGTGTTTGATGTGTTAGTTACGGTTCACTTAAATAATGTGTTCCAAGCCACTTCTCATTGGCACTATCTCCGGATGAGTGAGTAGTTACGATTTTCACGAGACATGGAATCCATTCCTTCCTGCGAGAAGTAGAGAGACAAATCCTTATTTGTTAGCCCTAAGAAAGTGATCGATCGGCCGAGTTCATATTTAGACTAATTAGCTACTAGTCGGATATGTGAACTAATTGATCACTAGGGGTTAATGGTAAATAATGATAAGATATTACGAGTCGGGTTCACGGAGACTTCCTCTCGAGAATGGGCGATCTATGGAGGGTTAATCCGTATGTAGTGATTATATCAATGGACGCTTATTCACTCATGGGTTGAGTATAAGTATACATCTGTAATCGGTAGAGTTCGGTTTCGGGTTTATGGTGGCGTAATCCCGAATTAATAATTAATGTACTTATTACGCTCGATGAATAATTAATTATTGAGCCTCTGGTTATAGGTCCATGGTCCCCGATGTGGCTTATGTAATTCGGACTAATAATCTTGACATTTGGGCCTCAGTGATAATTAATTGGCTGGGCTAATTAATTGATATGCAAGAATATCATTTAGTTGGACTAAATAATATAATACACAGAAAAGACATTTTCTGTGGGCCTGGTGAGCTTAGTGTGGCGCCAATATGTCTTGAATTTTCCAAGAAATTAGTTTTCCTGGATAATGACATATTGTGTAATTAGTTATTTATTTGTTAAATAATTAATTGGATAAATAAAAGAAAATAATTTATTTATTATTTATCTCTTAACTATAAGGATAATTATATTTTATTATTATAAGATTGTAATTATCTCTTATTTTTATTGGATAATAATAATTAGAATTATCTCTTTTATTTTGTTAAACCGATTGGGTATAGGTTTTCTCTCTTGGATTTTGCCTATAAAAAGAGAGTTCTCCCCGAGCCCTATGAGAGGTGAAAGCCACGAAATTCATAAAGAAAAAGGCTAAGGAGTTCGATCCTTAGCTCCACTTGGATTGGAGAAAAACTTAGGGTTTTCTCGGTTGCATATCAAGGAGGTTCCAATTCCAGGAATCGGTGTCCACCAACCACCGTTTGGAGAACACATTGGAAGATCAAGGCTTCTCATCCTAAGATCAAGGCTTCTCTTCCCTATATTGGTAACATAATCGTAACCCCCTTATAGTACTTAAGTCCTTTAATTACGAATTGTGTTATATAAATCGTGATCCATCCGCTGCGCGTAGATCTAATTCGTTTAGATCTAAGAACCTGCATCCTTCACTTAATTCCCTTTCGGCATTGTTTTACGGGGTGTAGTTCTTTGGACTTAATTCCCCTAAGCCCCTCAAAGTGTAGTGTGAGTATATGACTCATGGTACACTTGAATATGAGTCGACCTAGCATTGTACTGCCTTATCGGCTTGACTTGGTGATGACGGTCAAAGTATACCCGTAAAAGTCATCAACAACGACCTTAAATCGAGATTAATAATATATATTTTATATTAAATCACATGTTTATATGGATTATTTAATGTTATGTGATTTATATTATATAATTTGGTATTTATCCATTTTTATTATATAATTTGGTATTTATCCATTTTTATTATATATTTTGGTATTTATCCGTTTTTATTATTTTATTATTTACTTTGAGATAAATATCTATTTTATAGATTGAGATAATTTTGGAGGATAAATACAAATGTAAGAATTAAATCTCAAGATAAATCCAAGTAAATCCGGATGCATTAAAGATAAAGATCGGATAAGCACGAAAAGAGGAGTAAGGCATGACAAGCGCCGGCAAAACAATCCAAAAAGTGGCGCCGACTTTGGAGGACACGCATGAAAGGGGGGGGCATCTTATTTTTATTTTGAGATCGGCCAGGAGTTATCTCTTATTTGTTTTGATATTTTGAAGTATATCTCTTAATTAGCTTGAGCTCCTATAAATAAAGGCATATCATACACGCCAAAAACACACAATACACCTCAGACACTTTTTACACTTCTCAGTTTATAATAAAATCCTCCGTTTTTCTCAGAGCAGTTTTTTACAAGTTCTGCAGTTATGTAAATTCTTGTATTTATTTGTTCTTAGTTCTTTGTAATTAAGTCCCCGATTATTATTTATTGTTTGAGGTTGTTCGTTCTTCACCGAACGATGTAGATCTAAGGATACGATTTGAGAAAGTGAGGATTCCTTATCTATAAGGATCCACACGCCCAGATCTGTTATCCGGTGACCTATAGATGACTTTGGTATGATCGACAATCGTGTTTTAGTAGATCTATACAATTGCTTTATAAATCTCAATTTTATCCGTTACGTATGTAGAAACGCTAAGATTTAGTTGTTCGTCGCGTCAATCTAGCCACGTCTTTATGGTATGATTGTCCACCTAGAATTTCTTATCTTAGTAGGTATGGCTACGGCTACGTTGCTCGTCTGTTTAATTAGCGTATTATTAGGAAATACCAATATATGGCTCCTAGGTCGGCTCATGAATTGATCTTCCGGGACTTTCAGCGAGATCTAGATCTATTCTGTTTTTGGGAATTGTCGACACCTAGTTATACGTAAATCGTAGATTAACATGATACCAAAAAAGTTAGTGTTAATGGGACAGAGACTGATGTGATTGTCTAGGAAGTATGCCTAATCACAGGAATGTTGCCTAGGTGAGGAATACGGTTAATATCGGCATCCCTATTTTTGTAAGCGTGCAAGTTATATGAGATGGAGGCCTAAAAAGCGAAGTCACGTAAAGCATAGTGATCTAGATGGCCTACCCGGAGCTAGATCTAGTTTAAGGGATGACTCCTGTAGCCAATATAAAAGAAATACGAATCGGATTAATAGTTGTCGAGTCTAGCTTAGTTATATAGAATCTCTAGATCCAAACGATAACATAATAATTGGGGAGGTTAATTACGTTGTTTATGTGTTGTGTCGAGTCGTGTCGTTTATCTTTTCTTGTCTTTTGTTGGTCGTAGACCGCCTTTATGTGCTCGGCATGAATGATTAATTGTTCGTATATAAATGACCCACAATTGGTTCCCTGTGGGATCGACCTTGATTCGCTATAGCTATACTACGATGGACCTAGTCCTCTTGCTAGTATTGGTTTATGGTGGTCAAGTATTTTATTATCACTTGATCTACGTCATCAAGTTTTTGGCGCCGTTGCCTGGGAACCAACGGTCAATTTTATATATTACTAATTTTCTATTCATGTTAAGTTTTCTGTTTTAGAGTCTGTTTTTACGTTTTTGAGTCCCTCTGGTTATCTTCTTTGTGTAAAAATTCCAGAATCTAGAACAGCTGGTTTCACTCCCAGCTAGACTACCTCTCGCTGCCAGTGAGCCTTTTTCTGGAACCTCGTGTGTCTGTTTTTCTCCGTATGTTTAATCCGTAGGTCTGATAGAAGCATGGGAAACCATGTTAAAATCAGTCTACGGTCCGTCTTGTTTTTCTTCTGTTTGCAAAAACCAGGGAAATAATAATCTGAGTCAGTAATTTTTTGTGGGCGCTGAGAAATAACCCAGCAACATGTGAAGCTACGAATCTACGATGGGAAAAGTGATGGAAGCAACACCTTTAAAGCACCAAGATGGCTCCAATAAAATAAATATTAAAATGTTCGAATTATTCGTGGTACAATGTTGAAGGCAAGGTACTACCTTTTCTGCTTATGATTTACTATCTTTTGGTCTTTTGAGCATAAGTTAGCCTATACATGAACCTGATTATGAATCTTAGCCCGGATTTGGTTTGTAAGATTAATTTTATTAGTGCCGAAGGTTCTACCCCAAATCTGTCTCATCTAGAGGGTGTAAGGAAATATGTAGTAGTTGAAGGAAGCAGTGAATAAAAAGTTCCTCGTAGTTCTGTTAAAATCTCATTGTCCTATGCATGAGATTGCTTCTACTGGCCATGGGAGCAACAATTTGTGTAGTTTTAAGAATTCGCAATCTAAAGAAGACGTTGAGTTTTGAGAGAGCATAATGAAGCAACATTATAGAGGATACGATTTAAATGGGTCCCTAAGACTAAATCTTCTTAGAAT
This sequence comes from Gentiana macrophylla, assembly GCA_026214975.1. Classification (NCBI taxonomy): domain Eukaryota; kingdom Viridiplantae; phylum Streptophyta; class Magnoliopsida; order Gentianales; family Gentianaceae; genus Gentiana; species Gentiana macrophylla. The sequence continues at coordinate 61,293,174 of CM047811.1, forward strand.
TCACTAGTTCCTAAAACGAGAGCCGAGGTAAGAGCTTAGTATAAATGGTATGGATAAATGTCGTTTCCTAGGTCTCACAACCAAGGGAAGGATATTAATCCGCAAAGCAACGAGCCCACCTCATATAGTGCTCAAGGGGTCAACATCTGGCGATCCAAGAAGAATAACTGACAAGGATAATTTTTAGAAAGTTGAGCCGAGGACTTTAAACTCAGAACTACTTCTTTAAAACCCTTAGGATTTCTTTTTACTATTTTAGGTTTTGTTTTCTTTGAGTCAAATAAGAGTAACGTGACATATGTTGAGGGTTTTTATTTTGCCGTGTTCCGATGGCCGTTAGGCTAAGGATGTGCAAAACTTTTTTACTCAATATAGGCCACGTGAAATAGAGTTCCGTAGGAGAGTCGAAAATTTGCTAAAGAAAATGAAATTTAGCAATCAACCTTAAGATAGAAGCATTAAGAGAGCTTGAGAATTACTGAAAATGTAACAGAGAATGATTGGTGCGAACAAGAACAATTTTGGTCAACTTCCAAAACTTTTTAGAATGGCGATCCGAGTGAAAATCCAAAGTTGTGTGCAATTCGTTCTGCAACTACCCTTATCCTTTCCTTTACACCTTTTCACCCTTCAACCTTTTCTATTCTCTCACCAATCTGTCTCACAATTCACATTTCTAACCATTCTTCCATTCCCTCTCTTTCTTTCCATCTATTTCACTCTCCCACCCTAACCCAATCCCTTAACCGATACCCACCCAACACACAATTTCTTACCCATCCTTTATCTTTTCTTACCATCTTTATGTATATCTTTTTCTAAACCCATCATACTCTAAACCTCCATTTTGTTTACAAAATACCTTTGTGTTGCGGAATTTGAAATATTGCTAAGTTTTAATGTTTATCTTTTATCATATTGGTTTTCATGATCCTAGCTGGGGTACGTGTAGCTCTGACCCTAGCTAGATTTTAAAAGTTTTTTGGTTCGATCAAAATACATTTTATCTTTCTATCGGATGTTTTAAATTTCACACTTTTACGCCTATTCCGGCATTTCGAGCTGATGAGTTTTGTTCTAAATATCGCACCGATCCGACCTTGTTGATGACGGTGATGACTTTTACATGATACATTGGGTTATTAGTAATTTCGAGGAGAAGCTACATCTCCCTAAGTTGTTGATATCCAATCCAAGTGTGAAGAGTCTGCGCTCAGTATCTGATTTAATCTTTAGCCGATAGGTCACATTCAATCTGTTATACCTCCACAAGTTTCTCTTTTACGCTGGATTAAATACCTTATCAATCCAGTAAACCTCGCGTTTTCACACATGGGGTAATGCTTTTTGATCTTTGTCTTCTCCACCCGGTTTTACGAATATTTTTGTAGTGGAGGATTTCGATGAAGACTATAATCTTTAGTTGATTTTTTATTTTTTTCTATTTAGTATTTTTCTTTTTGCGTCTATATGTATTTTTTTAGAATTCGTGTCTGAACAAGTCGTTTTAACTCTTTGGTTTTCCTTGTGATTGGTTGTATGGAATAAAGTGGCTTAATTTGTTTTTGGATATTTTATATCTAATTACTGCCACATTATTTTATAACTTCCATTGACATGTTATTAACGGTTTCGTGGAGTTTCTGTTTGGTTTGCTTAAACAGGTTTTTACTTGCTTCTCCACGACGTGCTTGGATTACTCCGATGTTCTGCATCTACTTGAGAGCCATTTCCAGAGCTAAGTATTTTTCTTAAATTCTCATTTTTATTTGTCATTGGGGACAATGACATGTTTAAGTGGGGGGTAGGAGACTTAGCTATGATGTACTATAATAAAAAAATTGAATAAAACGGTGAAAAATTGAAAAAATTGAATAAATGCCATATTATTTATCTCGTGCCCTTAGAATTGTGAGTTCCTAGCTAAGAATTGATAGGAAAGGAACCAAGTTGCATGAGTACGTGATCATTTTATACTTATGTGAATGTAAATTTAAGGATATTCATGCCGATTGTTGCAAGTAGTTATTTATTATTCGATTACTCAATCTTTGAATCGAGTTTTACCGCGCAAATCATAATAACTGAAGAAATTATGTGCACATTGCATAGATGATTGGTTATGTAGACTTAGTGTCGATATTTATCTGCTGATGTATTCTTATCTTCTAGCCATCTAAGCGGAGTAATAAGCTTGAGAATAATCTGTGTTTTGACAAAGCGTTAAACACTGGGCTTGTAGTAACATTACCAAAGTAGCTTCGCTTTTGTGGTAATATTCAATGCTATTGACCAATCCGTGAAAGGGGATTCTTGCAATGCATAATTTACTTTTAAAGCAAGTTTCTTTCTTGAGATATGTTAATGCTTGAAAATATGACAATGGAAAAAATATTCAACTTTTAAGAGGCTTCGAGTATTTTTCTCGGTCTCCAAGTCCAAAAACCTAATGGATAACGCTCTTGCTTATTGCACCATGTCTTTGACCATTGCGAGGCTTAAGAAGTGGGAATGCTGATGTTGGTAGGTTGAGATTGCGAAGTTAGCATAAACTTTAATCTTGCCACGAATATATAAAACTGAATGCACATGCACACATCACTTCGATTCATAGCGAGTAGTGAATAATGGATACCTTATGAGCATGACTGGTATGAGTTGACTTGAGTTTCTTGCGTAAGTATGATTTGACCATGGAAAATGTTGTCTTGGGGAATGAATTATTGATGCTTTGTTCGGGACGATCAAAATCTAAGTGGGGGGTAGTTGATGACGGTCAAATTAAACCCGTAAAAGTCATCAACAACGACCTTAAATCGAGATTAATAATATATATTTTATATTAAATCACATGTTTATATGGATTATTTAATGTTATGTGATTTATATTATATAATTTGGTATTTATCCATTTTTATTATATAATTTGGTATTTATCCATTTTTATTATATATTTTGGTATTTATCCGTTTTTATTATTTTATTATTTACTTTGAGATAAATATCTATTTTATAGATTGAGATAATTTGGGAGGATAAATACAAATGTAAGAATTAAATCTCAAGATAAATCCAAGGAAATCCGGATGCATTAAAGATAAAGATCGGATAAGCACGAAAAGAGGAGTAAGGCATGACTAGGGCTGTAAATGAACGTCAGTATTCGATTCGATTCGCTGTATTCGGCTCGAAAAAAGCTCGATTCGAGTTCGATTCGAACCTTCGAACGTCGAGCGAGCGGTAGGTATTTGATATTCGTCTATCGAGCCGAATCAGTATCGAACACGCTCGCTCGAACTATTTTATATTTTAAAAAACTATATAATATATATATATATATATATATATATATATATATATATATATATATATATATATATATATATATATATATATATATATATATATATATTAAATTAAAATAGGAAATCAAAAAATCAAATTAGGGTTAGAAGAAGAACCACATATATATATATATATATATATATATATTATTCTCTATTCTATTACAAATGGTTCGTTCGAGTTGAACATGTTCGAACATGTTCGAACCGTTCGAACCGTTCGAACGGTTCGAGCATGTTCGAGCCGAACCGGACCGAACATGTTTCCTAATATTCCAGTTCGAACCCGAGCCGAACCTTGCTAAATTAAGGTTCGATCGATTCGAGCGAGCGAACAACAGGTTTGAAAAATTCGAGCCGAGCTCGAACCCTACCAGGGTTCGGTAGGGTTCGGCTCGTTTACAGCCCTAGGCATGACAAGCGCCGGCAAACCAATCCAAAGAGTGGCGCCGACTTTGGAGGACACGCATGAAAGGGGGGCATCTTATTTTTATTTTGAGATTGGCCGGGAGTTATCACTTATTTGTTTTGATATTTTGAAGTACATCTCTTAATTAGCTTGAGCTCCTATAAATAAAGGCATATCATACACGCCAAAAACACACAATACACCTCAGACACTTTTTACACTTCTCAGTTTATAATAAAATCCTCCGTTTTTCTCAGAGCAGTTTTTTACAAGTTCTGCAGTTATGTAAGTTCTTGTATTTATTTGTTCTTAGTTCTTTGTAATTAAGTCCCCGATTATTATTTATCGTTTGAGGTTGTTCGTTCTTCACCGAACGATGTAGATCTAAGGATACGATTTGAGGCAGTGGGGATTCCTTGTCTATAAGGATCCACACGCCCAGATTTGTTATCCGGTGACCTATAGATGACTTTGGTATGATCGACAATCGTGTTTTTAGTAGATCTATACAATTGCTTTATAAATCTCAATTTTATCCGTTACGTATGTAGAAACGCTAAGATTTAGTTGTTCATCGCGTCAATCTAGCCACTTCTTTATGGTATGATTGTCCACCTAGAATTTCTTATCTTAGTAGGTATGGCTACGGCTACGTTGCTCGTCTGTTTTAATTAGCGTATTATTAGGAAATACCAATATAGGGCTCATAGGTCGGCTCATGAATTGATCTTCCGGGACTTTCAGCGAGATCTACATCTATTCTGTATTTGGGAATTGTCGACACCTAGTTATACGTAAATCGTAGATTAACATGATACCTAAAAAGTTAGTGTTAATGGGACGGAGACTGATGCGATCTTCTAGGAAGTACGCCTAATCACAGGAATGTTGCATAGGTGAGGAATACGGTTAATATCAGCATCCCTAGTTTTGTAAGCGTGCAAGTTATATGAGATGGAGGCCTAAAAAGCGAAGTCACGTAATGTAGCATAGTGATCTAGATGGCCTACCCGGAGCTAGATCTAGTTTAGGGGATGACTCACGTAGCCAATATAAAATAAATACGAATCGGATTAATAGTTGTCGAGTCTAGCTTAGTTATATAGAATCTCTAGATCCAAACGATAACATAATAATTGGGGAGGTTAATTACGTTGTTTATGTGTTGTGTCGAGTCGTGTCGTTTATCTTTTCTTGTCTTTTGTTTGTCGTAGACCGCCTTTATGTGCTCGGCATGAATGATTAATTGTTCGTATACAAATGACCCACAATTGGTTCCCTGTGGGATCGACCTTGATTCGCTATAGCTATACTACGATGGACCTAGTCCTCTTGCTAGTATTGGTTTATGGTGGTCAAGTATTTTATTATCACTTGATCTACGTCATCACTTGGTCATTTGGTCGGAGCTCGATTCGACTGTCGTGCCTCGTCAGGCTTATGAACTGGTCGAATTGAACAACTCCTTATTCGACTGCCGCACTTCATGGTGCTTATGAACTGGTCGAATAAGGTATCCATCGTGGGGTTTTCCAACTGCCTCGCATCGTGGCTTATTGGCAGGTCGGGAGTGATATAAGCACTGTCAATGACTTGGCTTTATTCACCATTTTAATCCAACTCCATCGTGTCGAGGAATTGTTGTTGTGGTCGATTTTTGCTCTTTTCTCTTCGAGCTTCCTTTTCTTTTTTACATGAGCTTGCAAGTTAAGCATAATTAGAAAAGAAAATTACTTAGATAAAAGACATCAAGATTAACTGTCGCATCGACTTGTTACAAGTAACTATGAAAGCAAAGTTGCAAATGTCATAAAGTGAACAAACAGTTTAAACATAATATTTTCTGAGGTTGGTAGCATGCCAAGTTCGAGGAACTGTACTTCCATCCGACCTGCCCAGTTGATATGATCCCTTGGGATGGAGCTTCAGAATCTTGTATGGACCTTCCCAATTCGGCTCGAGCTTGCCTATCGGGTCCTGCCTGCTTGCCTCATTTTTTCTCAGCACGAGGTCACCTACTTGGAAGTATTTGTACTTCACTCGAGCATTGTAATACTGCGAGATCTTTCTTTTGTAGTTAGCCACTCGATGCGCTGCGATCTCTCTTCTCTCTTCGACACTGTCTTTCTCTTGCCGTAGATCAGCTCCGTTTGTTTCGACATTATAGGCCAAGACCCGAGGTGATGCTAACCCGATCTCCGCAGGTATGACTGCTTCGCATCCATAAACCATGGCGAAAGGAGTTTCCTGCGTGTCCGCATTGGGTGCCGTCCGATACGACCATAGAATGCTAGGCAGCTGAGCTGCCCAATCTCGACCTTCATCCTCCAGCCGCTTCTACAAACCAAATTTAATCTGCCTATTTGTCTGTTCGACCTGTCCATTGGACTGAGGTCGGGCCATTGAGGTTGTTCTGTGCTCAATCTTGTACTCTTCAAGCCAACTCTGCACTCTTTCATCTAGAAACTGGGTTCCATTGTATGATATCAGATACTTCGGAATCCCAAACCTGCATAAGATATTTTCCCAAAGAAACTTTTTTATGGTTGAGGCCTTGATATCGATGAGGGCTTTGGCCTCGACCCACTTGGTGAAATAGTCAACTACTACAACCACGAATTTGAAGTTGCCCGGAGCTCGAGGTAAAGGCCCAACTATGTCAATTCCTCACTCATCGAACGGCCATACTGACTCGATGGCATTCATTTCCTGTGCCTGCTTATGAGTCACCACATCATGCACTTGACAAGCTCTACATCTCATCACCAATCGATTGGCATCTTTTTGCATGGACGGCCAAAAGTAACCTGCTAGCTTACACTTCTTTGCTAACATTCGAGCTCCACAGTGATTGCCACAAACTCCTCGATGTATTTCTTCGAGCAGATATGCCCCTTCATCTTCCGAGGAACATCGCATCCAGGGGGTCACAAAAGATTTTCGATAAAAAACGTAATCAAACAGAGCATACCTAGAAGCTTGCAATCGAATCTTTCTGGCTTGGGCCTTATCAGACGGGAGAATTCCGTCTTTCAAGTATAGAGCTATCGGGTCCATCCATGTCGATCCTTGAGTAACTGGCTGCACATCGACCTCGTTGTAGCTCCTTTCCGCTAACATCTCGACTAGGACCTTCCTTTTTTATTTAAAATTCGATGCGAGTTTGGACAACGCATCGGCCCTTTTATTCTCACTTCGAGGCACCTGTTCGATGCGAACTGTCTTAAACTTCGATATCAACCCTTGAACCACTTTCAAATAACTTTTCATAGCTTTCTCTTTGGCTTCATATTCGCCTCGTATGTGATTGACTACGAGCTAAGAGCCACTATATACTAGGAGATTCTCGACCCCCAACTTAGACGACAGCTTCAGGCCCGTAATCATGGCTTCATATTCTGCCTCATTGTTGGTGGCCTTGAACTCGAATCGAAACGCATAGGGGAACTCTTCTCCCTTCGTACTGACCAATAGTAACCCAGCTCCTGCTCCCTCTTTACTTGATGCTCCATCGACATAGATGGTCCATGGTTCCTCTGTTGCTTGTTTCCCTTGCTCTAACTGGATCGATAATCCCTCGGCAATGAAGTCTGCCAGAGCTTTGCCTTTAACAGCTGTGCGAGGTAGGAATCCGATGTCGTACTCAGCTAATTCGACAACCCATTTTGATAATCGACCCGATGTCTCAGGCTTGGCCAAAATTTGTTTCAGAGGTTGGTCAGTTATCACAGCAATAGGGTGTGCTTGAAAATAAGGCTTTAACTTCCTCGATGCATGAACTAAACCCAATGTTAATTTATCAGCAGGTGTGTACCTGATCTCAGCTCCATGTAGCGCCTTACTCACAAAATAGATTGGAACCTGTCCTTGTTCCCCTTATTTAACCAACACTGCACTTACTGCCTCCTCACAGATAGCCAAATAAACCAATAGTTTTTCTCCTTCCCGAGGTGAAGACAGAGTTGGTAAATCAGATAAATATTCCTTTAGGTCATCGAATGCTTTCTGACACTTGTCATCCTATTGGAACGGACTTGCCTTCTTCAATATCTTGAAAAAGGGTATGGCTCTTTACGCTGATATCGATAAAAAACGGTTGAGGGCCGCCATCCTACCTATCAATCGTTGTACTTCTTTGATGTTACGAGGTGCAGGCATATTCTTGAGGATCTCGATCTTGTCCGGGTTAGCTCGAATTCCATCTTTCGATATCATATAGCACAGAAACTTCCCAGATCGAACCCCAAAGGTGCACTTCTTCGGATTGAGCTTCATGTTTCCATCCCGGAGCACCTCGAATACTTCTCTAGCATCGACAAGAAACTGTCCCATGGACTTGCTCTTGATCAATAAATCATTGACGTATACTTCCATGTTGCGACCTATCAACCCCTTAAAAATTTTGTTAACCGCTCTCTGATAAGTGGCTCCCGCGTTCTTTAGGCCAAACGGCATCGTCACGAAACAAAACGTACCAAACTCTGTAATAAATGCGGTCTTTTCCGAGTCTTGAAGGTCCATGAAAATCTGATAATATCCCCTGTAAGCGTCTAGAAACCCGAATACCTCGAAACCCAGTGTCAAGTCGACCAGCTGATCAATCTTTGAGAGTGGATATGAATCTTTAGGGCATGCCTTGTTTAGATCCGTGAAATCCACACACATCCGCCAGCTCTCATCTGGCTTCTTAACCAAAACAGGATTGGCCAACCAGTCCTGGTAGAATATCTGCTTGACGATTCCAGCAACTAACAATTTATCTACCTCCTTTTTTACTGTCTCTTTCCTCTCAGGGGCGAGGTTTCTCTGTTAGGAAATCTACGCGGGAACGCTGCGGAATTTAAAATTTATCTCCTATTGACCCAAGATCGACTTCGTTTAAGCAATAAACAAACAAGTAGTAGACGGTGGTTACCTTGGTTGATCTAAAAGATCGATGCTTTGACCGTCTAAGGAGAGTAGTTCTGCATAGAGCCGCCCAAGTGTTCGGCCTCTACCGCTAGTCCACACGAACATCCCGCCGTAATCCCATCATTGATTGCTATTGGAAAACTCCGGTTGCTAGACCGGCCCTTTTCCCCTCTCTCCAACTCTCTATAGGATGCTCTCTATTTTACACAAGAACTATGAGATCTTGCAATTGTGATGTACAAAAGAGCTTGACACCCACCTTCTATTTATAATGAAAGTGGCGCCTCTTAGTAGAGTGGAGGAGAAGAAAACATTTTCCCAATAAAATAAGGAAAATATAATTGATTAATTTATCTCATTTATTATATCTTATATCAAATAAAATCTAAATATTACCAATATCTTATATTATATTTATCTTATTACCATAAAACAATTTACACATGTGTGCAAATCTATAGTCATTAATATCCAATATTAATAGATGGTAATCTTATTAATTAAATTGCACAATCCAAGTGTATCTTATACACATTGAAAGTGGCGCCCCTTTGACCAACAAATTGGCTTCCGGAATATTCTTTAATTAATAATATAATACTTTGATTAATTAATTTGCAAAATACAAGTGTATCAATATACATATATATTTTCGACATATGTATCTAAATACATATATTTAATTAATCACCATAATTAATATCTTGTATTTAATTTATTCATAATAAATAAATACCACCATATTAATTTATCCCTATAACCTTTATAGTCTCGAGATAAACTTTCCTTATTTGGTTATCATCTATAACCACATTTTAATCCGGCTAGATGTTCATATGTGTGTGACCAGATAGGCTTCCGAATATGTTGGCCCAGACACAAAGTGCAAATTACGAAAATGCCCTTCATGCCTAACAATCACGGGATAGCGTCTAGCAACACACCGTGACCCCCAATCATCGGAAGAGTCAAATGCAATGACTACTACCTTTCATTTGAAACAGTTACCGTGTAACTTACAATCCTATCGCTATAATAATATCCATACGATCGCACGTTGAGTGTCAAAACATCAACGACCGTATCTTATAATCTGGATATCAAGCTCTCTCGAAGTAACTCATTTACTTCCACTTTGCAAAGATTCACGAGAGTAAGACATTCCTTATAAGAAGGCCATTTTGGATATTCGATCCCAATCATAGGATACGTGATTTCCGGACGACCAATCATGTATATTCCGCATGCTTCAGTATCACACCCAATCACTACCGCATGATCGCCCCGTGGCTAGGGGAAACCTCAATAGTGTCAAAGCATGACAATCCACACCGTGATGCCATGAAGACTCCGGTCTTAAGGATAATTACACAACCGTCACATAGTGTGACACTTTCCGTGTAAGTGGGTCAGTTTAACATACGCATTCTCTAATACACGTCCACGTACAGTCCAAGTGTCTCTACACTTCGATAGACGAGATATATCCCTGCCCTTAAAGATAGAAGACATCTAATACGTGCTAGTCTATTTATACTATCAATGCCCTGTTTAATAATACATCAACCTAGAGACATTTAAGTATCAAACTTATTAAAGTGATTAGAGATCTCATCAACCATAATCTCCTATCATGGTTTCTATATCACAGTTTAATACGAAGGACGTTATCATACAACAATTCATAATTGGTCCACTAAAAGAACAAATATATGACAACGGAAAAGCCATTTAATATATGCATAAACATAAAGGAATAGTAGAAATGATCCGACCCGGTCGGATCTGGTCCAACCCGATTGGGTTTAGGACACTATTTCAACAATCTCCCACTTGGCCTAAAACCAATCACTAGCACACACAAGACCAAGTTGAAACACAAGAATCTTATGCAATACTCGCAACTAGCCCTAGCCATGAACGGAACGCTATCCATGGGGACTCAGACTTATCTTCATATCACGCTCCATATGATCAAGTCAAAGGAACCGCCTCAACACACACATGAATCTCTGACGAGACCCTGGTCCTTGCTTTAAGCAATGAATCCACTTACTATATCAGCTATATAGAAAAGGTGGAAGAACCGCACAAGGTTCAGGAATGAACCTTCTAGATCCATGTATCGCTCTCCCGCTGCTACTGTGTAGGGCCTCTACGTGTTTTGGCCTAGTTGTAGAATTTACAGTGACCCATATGCTAGAACATTTCCAGCTCATTGTATCACTTAATCAAAGTGATTGCAAACCCAGACAGTAGCTCCCACTCGCCTTTATAAGACTCAGGATATACGTCTGTACAACTATATTTATCAAATTCCAAGTTTCGATAAACTACGAACTCTTTCTTAACTTGTTTAAGGATATTCTCGACTTTTACCAGATTTATTTTCATACTTGCCCATGACTCTTCATGGACTATGAACATCCGGCATTACCTTTATGATGGTTCCTATCGCAGTAGATAAGGAAACCTTCCAAAAGCATCATATTTCACCTCATCTTTAGGACAAACGTCCTAACATAGATATATCTTGAGAACACCGTCTAGCAGTATCCCCTGTCACGATCTATGCTAAACTCCTTTTAGCATCACATCTATATAGGTAAACTATAATCTAACAGCAGTTAAATCTATCACTATAGATTCTTATTTCTAAAATAAGAACTGCCAATCCAAGTGCTTTCGTAAAGACCTTGAATTACCAAACATTAATTGACTATGACATGGGGTGACAATTCTCGAGAGAGATATCCAATACCTTACTCAAAAATCGTAACACACTCCCACTATCCATCTTGCATATTGGGCATATTCTTCTTTTGACTAAATCAAACTTCTTTGATTATCAAATAAAGAAATCGTCTAGAGAAACTTCTTTGAGTCCATAAATGGATCTCATGGGCTTACATATCATGTTATCGTCTGTGAACATTGAACTGTCTGCCCAACGTCTTCAACACTATCATATAGCCATGATACGAAGTTATAACAAGCATAATCTGAATAGAACTGGGCTCAGCCTTACAGGGAAATTCCCTCTAGGTATGACAGACTAGGTTCATAACCTGGTTGTCACTGATGGAATCTAATTCAGACATTATGGCTCCTGGCCATATCTCTCAATCTTGCCTTTCAAACATTCCTTCATAAGTCGTGAGATATTCATTATTCAAGATTAACATACCAACAAATTTCGGTATGAGGTTATCTACTGCACTTACAGAGAACTTTTGTGTGCACCGAGCGTTGTTCTACATCTCATCGCTATGCAAGGCCTCTGCGCCATGTTCCAATGGTTGAATATATCTTTGTGGTTCTCAAACTACATTTGAGATCTAAATCTACTCCCACTGTTTCTTTTGGAAGAAACCCTTCCTCTACAAGACAGCATGTTTGGAGACAAACATCTTTTGCTCCACGGACGAGTAAATAATATCTAGCGTACTTGCTAAGATGTTCCACAAAGTTGAATATGTCGTACCAGGCTCCAAACCTTTTTAACTTTGCCTATGACAACTTCAAATCATCGGTTAAGATAGATTCGACATTATCCTCTTCCATATCTAATATGGAATTTATTCAACCTCTATTTTTGGAACTCGGTTAAGTATAAGGGCACTATCCCGAAACGGGTAAGGGATACTTCGCATGGCTTGCGTCACACCTTTATCATATAAAGTGTTGTTACCATTTTAGGAACACAATCTAATTGCGTATCCAAAGATGGTATCCTTCAAAGGAGAATCTGATTCTATTTCAGACGACTTCTGAAACATCCTTCAGGTGTTAATTACTTCAATCCAATTGGAGATTAATTCTTAAATAGCTCATCAATCTCATATTCGTACTAGCTCGAACTTTTCAGGCTTTCCAAATTGTTGTACTTCAATAAGTACATTCAACTATTTCTAAAAATAGTCCAAGAGAGAGACAAACAATTGTTTATGGTATAAATTGTCACAAGCCAACAAACATCAATATGTTTAGGCTTTAGTCAATCTTCTAGGTTTCATAACCTTTTCTTAAAAGGGTATTTTAGTCCTCTTTGGATAAGATATGTATAACCCACATGATTCATAATCATAAGGTTCAGCATCATCAGAATGACATTTGATTACACGCTTCCCTTCCATAGAGATTGTGCCTAGAGTAACCACAAATCAAGGATAACAGCCATACAAATATTTAGTTGAGATCTCATCACATATATCAACTATATAGTGACATCAATCTAGTATGTTAGATTCAGTGACCTTCCAACTTTATCGAAATAACATTTATTCTTTACAATTGAATATTTCTACTAAATCCTAACAAATAACTGAAAGTATGTTCTTCATAAGAACCGGAACATAATAACCTTTATTTAGTTCCCTTATCAGTTTACTGAGATCCGCATATGGTAAGTGTTACAACGCTTGCTTCACCTTCCATATCTCAGATTTAATCTTTCTAATTTAATCACACTCATAAGATATCATATATCTAAGAGTTGACTTTGAACTTAGATAGATTTATCTCCACTCACTTGCCTAGAATAGAAACTTCAATAAGTTCTCTATTTAAGCACATGCCCTAACTTTCCTTTTAATCCTTCAGGCACTTGTAAATGCTTCTTAGTGTAGTCTTCATAAGACTTAAGAAAAATCACAAGAGCTATGTCTTTGATTTCCTTTCATAAAGAAAATCTAAAGTTTATTTAAATAGTTTATTTAACCTTTTGAATCGTATTCAAAACATTGACTATTTAATTAACATTTAAGCAATGATAGAATTAAGTCGATACTTAAATCTTACAATTTTGAAAACATCCTTTCCAAAATTCGGTCTAGTCATTCTTATCCAACGTTTGAATAATTTGTCATCGTATGACTGAATGATTATATTGGATCGTATCCAATATCAAGAGCTTCCGGTTTTCTTTAATAATTAAAGTCTTGGAGCACTGCATTGAATATGTAGACTCCTTGTCTCCAACTACTATAACGGGATTTCTCGTCTCATTGCTTATTTTAAAAGGATTAAAATCACTTAACCATATTTGAGAACGTTTCTCAAAAGGTAACAGTCACAATTTGGTTTTACTAATCGAGAATAAAACATAAATATAAAGTTTGCTAAAACTACAACCTAAAATGAAAATATAAGAGTGTTGTTGTTTATACACGCAAAATCAAAAATGGTCTTTTGGTTTATGATTTTGCTCCCACTAGTCAACTACTCCTAATTGACTTTCAAGAATTTTTTCAAAAATTCTTTAGTGGCTGAGATCCAATCTAGTTACTTGATTCCGGACGGTGGTCGATCAATCAAGATAATTTCGAAAGGTAGGTAACGCTTTACCAATCACATCACTATGTAATTCTCAGTGGTTGACTAGTCAATTCTTTGGCGCTACACATCACTATGTGTTAGTCAACCCCTTGTCTCTAAAGTCAGACGGCCCTGACGGTGGCCAATCACCGAAAGACTCTAGTCAAGTCATAACCCAATATTCACGAGATCTCATACGATCATATCTCAATAACGATGATATACCCGAGGTAGGTCAACTCCCGGCGGTGGTCGATCAGTTCGATCCGAACACATGCTCTTCACCGTCGTTATAATATTGGGAGACAATATTTCGACTTGATTTTTGTTGTGGAAGTATTTTTCGTAAATTAATTCACTTAATTAATTTTAGTTACGGTCTCATCAAATATATCTATCTCTATAGACATACATCCTACACATTTATCTAGATCGTGCCTAGTCATGCATCTATCGTATCATATAAAATAAATACAAGCACAAAATAAATAAATGCGTAAAGTAACCGGTATGATCATGGACTTTTCCTAGGTGCGGTTTCAAATACAAACTGACGAAACCGCGGGTCGCAATCTAAAGGTAGCTGCAATCGCCAATAGGATCTTTAATGCTCCATCCTTCAATGTGATCTTTATTTTCGTCTTTCTTCGGTCTTCATCTTCTGCTCCATTCTTGTTACATTTAATTCTATCTAATAAAATAAATACACCCGCCGCACACGGGGGGAGCTAACGGGAATGGGATAAATGCAGAAAATAAACTAGGTCACGTTCTTCATAACGGCCTAGGACAATTTTTAAACCAACAGAAAATTAAATCATTCACATCTATCCTATCGGTTGAGTCCATGATCAATCGGGGTCCATATAATCATATTATATCTACTATATCTAATCCATACAATAAAATCTTATGAAAAAGATAAAATTAAAATTTAACTACTTGCGTCTTAATTAATCAATTAACATTTAATCTATTAAATAATTTTATCCAATCAATTAACTAATTAACATTTAATTAATCAAATGATTCTAATCGAAATAAAATTAACAATTAATTTTAAACGATTTTAATTTTAATTTTAATTAATTAGAACTATTCTAAAAATTAAAATTTAGTCTCTTTTGTTTCATTCCTTTTGATTCTTAATCAAAAGGGATGCCTTTGGTTTCCTAAACCAAAAGGCATCTTCCTAAACCAATATTGGTTTAGGCCTGACCACTTTCCAAAATCAAAATTTTGGAAGTGGCCTAGACCTAGGCCTTTTACAAATCAAATATTTGAAAAGGGCCTTAGCCTATTCCAAATCAAATATTTGGAAAGGCCAAATAATTTTAGCTTAGGCCTGGCCACTTTCCAAAATCAAAATTTTGGAAGTGGCCTAGGCCTAGGCCTTTTACAAATCAAATATTTTAAAAGGGCCTAGGCCTATTCTAAATCAAATATTTGGAAAGGCCAATATTATTTTAATATCATGTGGCATCCCAATGGCCCAAACTATTTGAATCATTGGTTAGCCACATGACACAACTAAACAAAGGAGGAATTATCAATCACAACTATGAACCATATTGATTCACAAAATACAAAAAACAAAAATTTGGAGATCCGCCAAAGATTGACTATCAACCGATCGCCGGCAAGAGTTGCCTGCTCACGCCGCCGCCGCCACACGCCGCCGCCGGTGGTGGTGCCGCCGCCAGTCGGCCGAGCACCACCCGATCTCGTTTTTTTTTTCATGTATCAATTTTGCAAATCAAAAATCTTTCATCTTTTAATTACGTGATTTAAACGATAAAATTAACTACGCATAATAACATGCTTATTGCTTAAACTCGAAGCTCTCTCTGATACCACTGTTAGGAAATCTACGCGGGAACGCAGTGGAATTTAAAATTTATCTCCTATCGACCCAAGATCGACTTCGTTTAAGCTATAAACAAACAAGTAGTAGACGGTGGTTACCTTGGTTGATCTAAAAGATCGACGCTTTGACCGTTTAAGGAGAGTAGTTCTGCATAGAGCCGCCCAAGTGTTCGGCCTCTACCGCTAGTCCACACGAACATCCCGCCGGAATCCCATATTGCTATTGGAAAACTTCGGTTGCTAGACCGGCCCTTTTCCCCTCTCTCCAACTCTCTATAGGATGCTCTCTATTTTACACAGAAACTATGAGCTCTTGCAATTGTGATGTACAAAAGAGCTTAACACCCACCTTCTATTTATAATGAAAGTGGCGCCTCTTAGTAGAGTGGAGGAGAAGAAAATCTTTTCCCAATAAAATAAGGAAAATATAATTGATTGATTTATCTCATTTATTATAATATTTTATATCAAATAAAATCTAAATATTGTCAATATCTTAAATTGATTATATTTATCTTATTACCATAAAACAATTTACACATGTGTGCAAATCTATAGTCATTAATATCCAATATTAATATATGGTAATCTTATTATTAAATTGCACAATCCAAGTGTATCTTATACACATTGAAAGTGGCGCCCCTTTGACCAACAAATTGGCTTCCGGAATATTCTTTAATTAATAATATAATACTATGATTAATTAATTTACAAAATACAAGTGTATCAACATACATATATATTTTCGACATATGTATCTAAATACATATATTTAATTAATCACCATAATTAATATCTTGTATTTAATTTATTCATAATAAATAAATACCACCATATTAATTTACCACTATAACCTTTATAGTCTCGAGATAAACTTTTCTTATTTGGTTATCATCTATAACCACATTTTAATCCGGCTAGATGTTCATATGTGAAGAAAGAGTTACTCAGAGAAATGAAGCGACTTGAAGAAGAACTTGTAACGCCCCGTTCCCGGATACCGAGTCCTTATCCGGAAATGGAACGTTCGGCACGTATAAAATAAAAGTAAATTCATTTTATACGTAAGCCTCTACTACGTCGTATCAAATTAAAGGCAAAACGGAAGCAAAACTCGGATATATAAAATTTTTCCCAAAAATAAAGAGTAGAAAAGAAATCTAAGGGTAGAAATGTAAATTATTACATTTGGAAAAGTACGATGATCCCAAATAGATAAAGTACGACAAAACTGTCAAGACCAAAGGTCTACCTCAAAAGTAATGAAAGAACAACCAATGAAAAGCAGAATAGAAACATCTTGATACTTCAACGAAGCCACAAACGTCGTCGCCAAACTCTTCCTCGTAAACTCGTTAGTCTTCTCGTCCCCAAACACATAGAAAAGTATGCATTCGAGGTAAGTACAACGTACTTAGAAAGAAAGAGAAGCTATGAAAACAATCATAGTTATAAAGAAAAGATAATTATTTAATCGCTTGATTAAATGAGACCGACTCAATCTAAGGTTCACTTCATGCTCATCAACATGTTGTGACTAACTGCTTTCTACTTAGCCTATCTATGTTACAACCGCACTCAAGAGCACTACTGCCGCATCCACCTCAAAGAGTCCTCTGTACTTTGGGGTCTTTGACCTCTGAGTTCTTCTACCTTGGGGACACTCTTTTGCAACATATTAGTGGATCACACCAATATCCACGAAGTCTAGAAAAGGTAGACTCCGATAGCACGCACACCTCAACAGAGTCCCTCCGTACTTAGGGTCTTTTGACCTACGAAGTTCTTCCACCTTCAGAGGTAGCACATGCATCACGATTTAGCCTGGTGCCTAGCCAAGAGAGTCATGTTGTTTAATCTTTTACTAGTCACATACGTTGTTTATTAAGTGATTAACTAGCCAGCCTAAGTGTTTTCAATTAATCTCCCTCACAAATACTACTCTCTTCCTAGACCACTAGACACGGACAAGTCCTAGCACATACACAGACATTGATGGATACTAATCCATCAAAGCACAAGCCTATCATGCTCTTCCGACGGATCCGAACTTCAACTCCCTTGAAGAGTACATTCGGTGTTTTAACTGAACGAATCAGAAGCTCAATTCAGGCTTGTCTAAGTTTTACACCATTTTGACATATCATGTATAAAGGTTTCATAAGGACAAATCATGTTTATAAGGCTGAACAACAACCCACAAATAAAGAAGGACAAAACAAGCTAGACGCCCGTTTAAACATTACTGGACGCCCGTCCAAGGATGGACGCCCGTCCACTATGCCCAGATGCCCGTCCACCTAAAACAGTTTCAATCCCGAATGTAAATAGCACCTCGGCGCCCGTCCGGATAAGCCAGGCGCGTGCGAGAGACACAACCTAAGCGAGCGCCCGTCAAAGAACCGGACGCCCGTCCCACCTGGTTCGACCAAAACCCTAACCTCATCATCATGCAATTTCGGATCGCATTTCAACCAAACAAAGAAAGATATTATCAACACATTGAGCACAAAAGCTTCACTTAACAATACCATAACCCCTATATACATTTACCAAGGCAACAACTCAATTTTCTAACACCAAAACGTCTTAGAACATGATCATATCCCTATAACTAGTAATTGATTTCATAGGACAGGTTCTTCTTACCTAATTTGCAGCCGGCCGATCCAAAATCGCTCAAAGATCACGCAACACCACCAAACGATAGCAAACCGTTGCCCTCCTCACGACGCTTCCAATTCTTGGATCGGTTCTGAAAGCGATCAACTCTTCCTCTTAGAATTGTGAAAACTCTCTTTTCTCTCTTTCTCTCCTCACAATGCCGCACAAGGGAAGGGGAAGGCTGAAAGTAAATCGAAAGTCCACGATTTTTGGTTAGGTCTTAATATTAAAAGAGAGTTAATTCTTTTCCTTAATTGCCCTTGACCACAAAAACTGATTTTCCTTTTAATTATATATATAAAACTCGAAATTATATATGTAAAACGTCCAAAATAATTAACTCCGAATGAAAGGAAACCGAACCTAATATTTCATTTTCGCAAAAAGACACGTCTGCCCTTTCCCGAAAATCGGAATATTACAGAACTACAAAGATACAGATCAGATCCTAAATTTTTGAAGAAAGAGTTAACTGAAGATCAACTTATTGCAAAATACAATCAACCTGGAGACAGAAGAGTTACTCTTACAAAGGATCTATGGACACAGCTTATCAAAGACTACAATCCTATTAAAGCCAAGTACAAGGACAGAACATTTGAGGAATCCTTGAACTACTTTTTGTCTGATATTTACTCAAAGCAAAAAATTGCACAACATAAGAAGAATCGAAGGATTGAAGATAAACTGAAGATCAAAGACAAGGTTGAACAAATGAAAACCGATCTAACAGAATTTGAAAAATACTATCTGGAAGACTCAAGCTTACCCAAGCTAATTCAATGGAGAAGATGGAAATAAAGTAGTCAAGTTGACTACAACAAGACCTTTTCAAAGGAAGACTCCAAACTTGAAGAAGATTTTCGTTTGTATGACAAGGCAAAAAGATATGACTTAGTCATGCAAAAAGCTAAGAAGAAGCTCAGTCTTTAATCATAGATATTTGAACAAAATGCTTGTATCCGCTTTTTTGCTCATTCTATTGAAAACCAGAGCCAGCTTTTACATTGTTTCTCATTGTTTTGATCTTTAAGATTTTCTTTTAGGAGAGTTTTGGCATCATCAAAAGGGGAAATTGTTGGAAATAAAATTTACGTTTTGATGATAATTCATCTTATTTATTATAATGTTATCTTAACCCCATTGATGAAATCTCAAGCCACCATTATAGTGGAAAGCTAAAAGATGTCTAGAATCGAATGTATAAGTTTTATTAGAGTCCGATTTTTGTATAAGTTACATCGGACAAGCAATCGTAATTAATAGTGTGTCGTAAACTGGCTCGGGAATCAATTAAAAGCGAAGTCATCAAGACAAACAAAGCGACTCGTAATACACCTACCAAGAAGGTAAGTTCACGAGAGTTACTGACTCGGTTGGCTTATCTAGAAGATGGAAGAACCGAGGACACAGACTCGATTATTGAAGAATGAAGAATCGAGGGCTCAAACTCAGTTATGAAGATTAATAAGTCGAGACTGTAAAGTTGGACTTCAGGCAATATTGTGGTGACCTGAACTGACTTTATGGATCTTGTATGAAGACCTAAGAATCATAAGGACAATGAATTCTTAGATGATAAATGTATCTTGGTGTACTCTGATTAAGTCAATTATAATCAGATAAAAATTGGAGTACTGATTTTTGAAGAAGAATAAAATCTCAGTTAATGCTCCAAGTCAGTTAGGAAACTGACAGATGAAAAACTGACAAGGAAACTCAGTTTTATAAGTCAGCCATCCAACAAACTGAAAGTACAATCGAACGTTGTAAAGAAAGAAATTTCATTGGATGAGTCACTGACACAGCAGGAACGGTCAGAAAATATAACCGTTACAAGATATACAATTCAAATTGAAGCCAGATGAACGTTGGACTTCACACTATAAATAGAAGACTTTGCACCAACAACAAAATAAAAAGAACAGAGCATATACAAGAATTAACCAGCAATTTGTGCACTCTATTTGAATTGTTATCATCTCTGAACTACAACAAGATCATATCTAGTATTTCTTCAAGTGTTCAAAGCTATAAAGAATTTATCAAGAATTCAACACTCTGAAGAAACCACAAACAAGAATCAATTTATTGATTCTCAGCCCAACTTTGATTCTATTTCAAAGGTTTAGACTGTGAAGCAAACCGGGAAGGTTTTGTCAAGGACAATTGTGACAAGCAATCGGGTAGACTGTGTTTGTGGTGGTAGGCGGTGAAGAGGCAATCCTACCTCTAAGGACCAAAGTGGTTCAAGCATTTGGAAGCAAAGCAATTCTACCTATTCTACAATTGTTTAGATAGTGAAGCTAGGGATTAGCCAAGGACTATTGTTTAGGACTTTTGTAACAGTTCACCTCAAAAAGTTCTAGTGGAATTTTCCTCCGCACCACACGAGGGAAGAGAGGGCGTGCAGATTACACCACCTGAACCTCTATAACATCCGCCTCATTTACTTTACGCATTTACTTATTTATTCAAAGATTTACTTACAACATTGTGATACTTGATTGTTATACATCTCACAATCTGGCCGACATTCACGAAATTCACAACACTCGGTTTTCATAACAGAATAACAAGATCATTATAAAGGCTAAAATTATATCCACTACCAGTTGACTCAGTTTCAGCTTAAGTCAGTTTGATTTAATCTCAGCTTAGTCAGCTCAACTCCACACAAGTTTTATCTGAACCATAATTTGTTTTAAATTCAGTTTTTGGTGACAAGTTTATTCACCCCCCTCTAAACTTGTGTCAGCCTTTCCAAGGGACCAACAATTGGTATCGGAGCAGTGTTTCTTTAACCAGATATCATTTTCTCGTTATCCTCTAGTTGTTCTTATTTGAAAGCTCGGTTTTAAATTAATCTACTGTCAGTCTTCACTCACTCACAATGGATAACAATCAATATTCAAGACAAATGCTTATGTGCAACATGGACAGATTTGATGAATACAAACGTCATATGCAGGCATTCCTAGAAGCTACTCATGATGAAATGATGGATGTACTCACTGATGGACCAATCCAGATCACCTACATGCAAACTGAAGGTGACAGACAAATTTGAGTTCCAAAACCCAAATCTGAATGGACTAGTGATGATCGCAAGCGAAACAATCTCAACAATGTTGCCATGGACTTTATCCTCAGAACCCTTGACAGCAACATGTATTTGAAGGTGAAAGAATGCACAACTGCCAAAGAAATGTGCGACAAACTTCAGTTAGTTTGTGAAGGAACAGATTCAATCAAGGAAAATAAAATTTTTGTTGCAAAGCAAAAGTTTGTGAACTTCAAGATGAAATATGGAGAAACCATTGATCAAATGGAGACAAGATTCAGTGCTATTATGGATGAACTAGATTTACTCAAGATTGAATACTCAAAGAAAGTCATCAACACTAGAATATTGAAGGCATTGCCAATGTGCTGGAAAATGAAGGTCACTGCTATGGAAGAATCCAGGAGACTTGATGTAGAAGATTCATTCAAGATCTTTTCAGATCTAAAAGCTTATGAATTCAGTGAAGATTTCACAACCACAGCTGCAATAATCAAAGCTCTGGAAGAACCAAAGACCACAGCACTTGCAGCAGCATCAAATGAGATTCAAGAAAACTCATCTAACAATATTCATGAATTGGATGAAATGGAAGAACAAATGGCTCTAATGATGAACAGAATTCGAAGAACGAAGAGTGGACATCCAGTCACTCAAAAGTTCATCAAAAGGACTCCTGAGAAAAGAAAAGATGATGAATACCTGCTTCAACCGCAAGAAACCAGACACTATAAAGTGAATGTCCGAATCGATCAAGAAGACACCACCAAGGAGAGTTGGTAGAAGAGCACTTCTTGCTGGAGATGAATCAGATTATGAAGCTGGTACTGAAAGATTGTCAGATGACACAGCTTTGATGGCACACATGGAAGATCCAAATGAGGTATGTGAATCAAACTCTAAATACTCCTCAGCTCAGATTTCCATGATGAATGCATGTTCTTCGACTGCTGACTCCAATCCAAAAAATCTAGAATTAGAAGAAACTCTTGATGAATTGATGAATCAGCTAGTAACCATACAAGCTGGTTATGAATCAATCAAAGCTGAGAAAGAAAGTCTAATTCTTGAAGTTGAAAGATTGAAGTCTGAACTAAAAATGTTGAAACTGACTAAAACTGATAAAGGAAAGATTCGAATCGATCTCATCAGATCGCCAGCAGCAGAATCGAATCGCTTGCTCAATCAAGTTCAATTCATCGATTCAAATCGGAAAGCCATATGGAGACAAAACGAGTTAGGATTTGATACACAAAGAATCTTCAAAGAATGGAACTAGCAAAACCATTTGGTGAGTACCAAAACGGTATTAAGTTTGTAGTTGAGCAAGTTCCGAAACCGAAAAAATTGTTTGAACCAAGTAAAGCCAGATATCACACAGATAAATCGCTTTCTAAGAAGACAAGCGTATCTACCTACAAAACTAAATCAAATGGTAGACCAAATTGTATTCAATGGAAACCAACACGGCAAATCAACTACCAGATCCACAAAAACCAATGAAGTCAGGAACCAGAAAAATTACAATCAAAACAAATCCAAGAATGTCAATCATTCAAAGATTCACACATTCAAGGGGAAAGGAAGGTTATATCCCTCTAATGATGATTGGAATTTTCTCAATTTGTTATTAAAACTAATAATGACAATCATTCCGGACCGAAAACTTATCACAAGTTTCAGGTCAAAACTCGTGAGGACTAATCTCGGTTCAAGATAAGTCACATACAAAGGTCAATATAGACCTCGATGCGTAGGAATGATGGTTATCACTCTAGCTTTAATAACAAAAATCAACATGGAAACAAATTACAATCAGAAGATCTGAGAAATCATATAAATAAGACACAGTCCAAACATAGACGCTATGGGAGTGTGGCTTACATATATGAAAACAAGTGCAACAATATCCGAAGAATTCCAAAAGGATATATTCCCAGAGTTGTACCGACAAACGACCCTCATGGACCCAAATCGAGTTGGGTACCTAAAAATTTCTAATTTTCACTGCAGGGATATATGGTACTTTGACAGTGGTTGCTCTAGACACATGACAAAGAGCAAAGACTGCTGTCTCGATAATTTCGTTGAAAAGAATGGACCAAAAGTTAATTTTGGAAGTAAAGATAAACCAGGTTACACCAGAGGCTTTGGCACCTTAATCGAAAATGGACTTACAATCAAGAATGTATCCTATATAAGAATGACTACACTACAATCTACTCAAAGACAAGTCAATTTTGTGATATGGGATACAAAGTTACTTTTGATAAAGAATTCTGCGTTGTCATCGTGAATCGACTTATCAAGTTGTCCTAGCCGGAAGAAGGAAGGAAAACATGTATGTGGTAGATTGGACAACAGCCGTCGCTGAAACTTGTTTGCTTGTGCATAACAAATCAGAAATCAGTTGGCTATGGCACAAGAAACTGATTCATCTCAACTTTGATGACATCAATACATTTGTTAAGAAGCAGCTAGTCATTGGACTACCAGAGATATCATATAAGAAGGACAGCTTATGTGATGCGTGTCAACAGGGAAAACAAACAAAGGCAAGTTTCAAGACTAAGTCTCAGCATTCAACAAGCAGACATCTAGAATTGCTACATAAGGACTTATTTGGACCTATTACACCGATTAGTATCAGTGGAAAGAAGTATACATTGGTGGTAGTAGATGATTTTTCAAGATATACCTGGGTAATCTTTCTAACCATGAAAAGTGAAACTAAGCAAAAACTCACAGAACTTCTTAAGAGACTTCAGAATCAGAAAGGAGTTTCGGTTGTAAAAATAAGATCTGATAAAGGAACTGAATTCCTCAACAGTGTGATTATTGAATATTGTGAAGAAAATGGTGTTTTACACCAACTTGCTGCCACAGGAACACCCCAACAAAATGGTGTAGCTGAAAGAAGAAACAAAACGCTCAAAGAAGCTGGAAGGACTATGATTTGTGAAGCTAAACTACCTGAAAGATATTGGGCAGAAGCAGTAAACACGGCTTGTTACACTCAGAACAGAGCTCTCATGAACAAGAGACATGAAAAGACTCCTTATGAAATTTGGAATGGAAGAAAACCAAATGTTTCATACACAATAATGGAAAAGATCAACTTCATGTTTTTCAACCCAAGGCTGATGAAGGAATTTTCCTAGGATATTCAAGTGTCAGCAAAGCATTCAGAGTATTGAATAAAAGGACACTCAAGCATGAAGAATCAATACATGTAATATTTGATGAACCAAATTTTCTGGTGAAACAATCAAGACCGACTGAAACGGCCTCTCGGAGTCGATTACCAATCACACCAAAACTGTTTGATTG
This sequence comes from Gentiana macrophylla, assembly GCA_026214975.1. Classification (NCBI taxonomy): domain Eukaryota; kingdom Viridiplantae; phylum Streptophyta; class Magnoliopsida; order Gentianales; family Gentianaceae; genus Gentiana; species Gentiana macrophylla. The sequence continues at coordinate 61,318,081 of CM047811.1, forward strand.
ATGTTGAAGACTACAAATTTCGAAATGTTCAGATCAAGATCACCTCGCTTCCAACTACTCAACAACTTGAATAACATCAATCAGACTCAGTTGAACAAACTCAAGAACCAATTTTTGAAGAATCAGTTGAACCAAATACAAATCAGCTGATACAAACTCACACACATCAATGGATGAGAGATCATCCTGAAGAACAAGTTATTGGTGATACTCAAGTTTCGAGTTCGAACAAGACATCAACTAGATGCGATGTAGCATGCTTTTTATCTCAATCGGAACCTAAAGAACTTGAAGAAGCCTTGAAAGATCCAGATTGGATATTAGCTATGCAAGAAGAACTAAATGAATTTGAGAGAAATCAAGTATGGGAACTAGTAGATAAACCAGTTCATGTCAATATCATTGGAACCAAATGGGTTTTCAGAAATAAACTTGATGAAGATGGAAATGTCATTAGAAACAAAGCCGACTAGTAGCCAAAGGATACTCTCGCTGCGAAGGCATAGATTTTGATGAAACTTACGCACCAAAGAGTAGCAAGACTAAAGCAATCAGACTTTTTCTTGCTTATGCAGCTCACAAGGAATTTAAAGTTTATCAGATGGATGTTAAAAGTGCGTTTCTAAATGGAATTCTTGAAGAAGAAGTGTACGTTCAACAACCACCTGGATTTGAAATCAAGGATCAAACTGATAAAGTTTTCAGACTAAGGAAAGCTCTTTATGGACTTAAACAAGCACCAAGAGCTTGGTATGAAACTCTATCTCAATTTTTAGTAGATAACGGATTTATCAAAGGAACAATCGACAAAACATTATTCAGGATGAAGAATGGAGAGGATACTCTACTTGTTCAAATTTATGTTGATGATATCATCTTTGGATCAGAAAATGAACAGCTATGTGAGAAATTTGCAAGTTTGATGAAAAGCAAATTTCAAATGAGTATGATGGGAGAATTAAATTATTTCCTAGGATTGCAAGTTAAGCAACTAGCCGATGGAATCTTCATTCATCAAACCAAATATACAAGAGAACTTATCAAAAAGTTTGGTATGGAGAAATCTACTGGAATTTCTACACCAATGGGGACCAACATCAGATTAGATGAAGATAAAGAAGGCAAAGATGTTGATCAAACACTCTACAGAAGGATGATTGGAAGCTTACTCTATCTTACAGCAAGTAGGCCAGACATATCTTTTACTGTCGGTGTTTGTGCAAGATTTCAATCAAGACCAAAGGAAAGCCATCTCACAGTTGTGAAAAGAACTTTGAAATATCTAAAAGATACAGATGGAGTTGGTATTTGGTATTCAAAAGAAGGAGAATTCAAGCTTATTTCTTACTCGAGTCGACTATCTTTTGGATGCAAAGTGGATGAAAAAAAGCACATCGTACATGTCAATTATTAGGAAACAGACTTGTGTCATGGTTTAGCAAGAAGCAAAACTCAATCTCAACTTCAACAAAGAAGGTTTAATATATAGCAATTTGGAAGTTGTTGTGCTCAAGTTTTATGGATCGCACAACAATTAAGAGACTATGGGATAGAAGAAGGAACAATTCCCATAATGTGTGATAACACAAGTGCAATTGCAATTACTTGATAATCCAGCTTTTACATTCAAGAACAAAGCACATTGATGTTCGTCACCACTTTATTAGAGATCATGCGAAAAGAAGGATATAATGATTCTTTATGTACTCATCAAGATCGGTTATGCGACATCTTCACTAAGCCACCGGACAAAGAGATTTGCAAAATTAAGAACTGAGTTGGGAATAATCAAAGTCGATTAAGCCGAGAGATTCGTCAAGGGATTAATCTTTGTTATGATGGGTGCGCTCACTTAACAGATTAGTCATTGACATCAACAATCTCAAACTGACGAATTGGAAGAATTTGACAAAACTGAACAATTTGATAGGAACTGAATTATCTCTAAAACTGACCTCAACATCAGTTTTCATTTTATTCAAACTTGGTCAAAAGTTGATAAGATAGAATCAACAGCGGTTATATCGCATTAAATTGCCACAGTTCTTTTTGTCAGAATTTCGTGTGTATACCCCACGATTGTCAGAAAGTAGTACATGTATCGGTTATCAAAACCATCATGGAATTTGAAAAGTTGTACCATTCAACCGTCAGAATATCCCACCTATTTATTCAATCTCTGTTCACACTATTTTTTTTTAAAGAAAAACAGACTCTTTTCAAACCTACCCTTCAAAATCAAATTTCTTTGTGTTCACACTCAAACATGGCCACCGCAAATGATTCGAAAGAGATTTATTAATCACAGAGTTTGGATGAACTAACACTCGAAATGTATGAAGCTATATGTCAAAACACTATATTAGCCACCGTATATGAGACAAAATCGAAAAGCAACCAGGATTGAACAACATTCTCGAAGTTCGCTTCAAAGAAAAACGAGATGTGGAAGGCATTTTGCGCTTTGGCAAAATATGCGATTGATCGTGACTCCTTGATTACTACAGATTCGTGGAGATCGCATTGTGCTCAATGAAAGAGTTATGAGATCACTCTTTGGGTTCGCAAATACAACAAAGACCTTCAACGAGTTAGCAACCCTACCATTGAAGAAAGAAGCTTTTCTCGCAATGATTACTTCGCCTACGAACCAATCGTACACGGTGTTCATGTCGACAAAATCAAGCCGGAATTTGGACATCTCAGCAGATGGCTCAGCAAACACGTCATTGGAAAATCCAAAGGGATCAATATACTTTCGGAAGAAAATATTTTGCTGATGAACATAATCTGGGACAACATAGAATTTAATTGGGCAGGTTATATAGTCAATCAATTCAAGAAGCAATATTTTGCTGAATTGGAAAGTATGGCAAAAGCTCAAGCTGAAGGACAAGTAACTGATGGCAGATTCCGACTGAAGAAAACTCTTAGTGGAATCATTCAGTTTTATTTGGAAAGAATTAAGGAATGGAAGCAAGCAAGGGAAATCGTGACATCGAAGGAAATCACGAAACTACTTTCCAACATGAAGCAAGATAGTCAATCGTGTCTCAAAGAAAGAAATCGAACACAGAGGACCAAGCAAAAATCGAGAATCCACGGAAGAAAGATCGCTTTGTAACATGCTTGTACCACAAATCTCAAGTGAGATAGCACCTACTGAGGGGGAACAACAATTGACAACTGAAGATACTCAAGAGAATGTCACTGCTAACCTTACTTCTCAAACACAACAGCAGTCAGTTCAACAATCGGCACCAGTCTTTGAAGCTGACAAAGTCATAAGGCTGATGAAAATGAAACTTCAACCAGAAGATTCTCGTGATGCCAGTTTACAGACTGAAGAAAAATCACTCTTGAAGAAATTGGAAGTAAAAGATCTTTACTCTCTATTTCCTATTAAGGAATTTCTTGACAACTGTTTCAAAAGGTTTACTGAGTTAGCAAAAAGAAGAAAATCAGGCACATCATCTAAAGACAATTCCCATAAAAAGGATGATGATGATCATGATAGGCCAAGAAAAGAACCTGATGATACTACAGTTTTGCAAGCAATCACTCAATCACAACATCAAGTAACGCAAACTGTACCACAACAAGAAGCATTGTCAGTTGAAAACCAGACAACTGTCAATCAGCAAGCAAGTGATGAAATCAGACAACTGATGGTTATTGATACTCAGGACAAGCATCAAGTGGAAGCTACATATGATCCCTCTGATTTTCTATCTAAGGAGGAATTGGCCAAAGTTCATGAAAACTTGAAAATAGTACTCAGTCAAAGAGATACACAGAATGGTCTTTTATCAAACATCTCTGGATATCTAGATTATAGAACTAGAACTGATGTTTCGGTTCATGCAAGACTAGAGATGATTCACAAAGCAAGTTCAAGTTCTACTTCAGAGATTGTCTTACTCAAACAACAACTTGAAGATTCAACCGCAGTAGATAGAGAAACTCATGCTCAAGCTCATTGGCATATTAATCAGCATATCTACGGGTTAGAAGCTCAACTTAAGGAAGTACTTGTTTCTCAACGACAAATTTCAGAAGATCAAAAAGCAACCCATGCCCTGGTAGATCAGTTATATGATGCCAAAAAGGGGGAAGCTGAAGAAGAAAAGCTGAAATTACTCAGAGAAATGAAGCGACTTGAAGAAGAATGTTGGTCCCAGAGAAGGGTAAAACTATAGTCAGAGGGGGGTGAATGACTATAGTGGAGTTTCAAAAACTTTTCTTTTATTTAAAAGCTTTTGGGCAGCGGATAAGTCCCTTCTTACTATGTTGTTTTCAAATCAGTTCAGACAATCGCAGGAATAAGTTATGATGTAGGCAAATTAAATAAATGCAGTAAAGTAAATTGACACAAGGCTTATAGTGGTTCAGGGTGGTGTAATCCCTTAATCCACTCTTCTCCTGTGATGATTGGAGGAATTCACTATTGTTTTCACAGATACAATAGTATGATTGTCCTTGGCTTTCCAAGCTTCACAATCTACAAGACTATCACTCCTTGACTGCAACAGCTTCAGTGATTCAGTCTTCATTTGCTGCTCCTTGAGATCAAAATCTTTCAACTGCTATCACAGATTCAACTCCTTCTCAGTTGCTTCACGATACGATTGCTTCGATTTGATGTGAATGTGATTCACACACACTTGGTTGATCAATCTCAGTGCTGAGTATGACTTTGTAGCTCTGATGTCTGAGTTGATAACTAGATGCGTCTTTTTATGTTCAGGGAGAAGGTTTTCCAAATTGACAGAGTTTTCTAATGATTTTTATGTTCAGTTCCACACGTTTCTCTGTCTGTCAATGCCTTCTATTTATAGCCTTGAATAACCTTGATTTTGAAATTCCGTCCGTTGGCTATATTAATGAGGGAATAATCCTAGATTTTATTCTTGATTCCCCCTTAATTGCATTCTCTTTGATTTTAGTGATCGGATTCTTTCTTCAATCGTACAGCAGAAAATCCGTCCTTGATTGATCCTCTAATGATCGTGCATTTAATGCATGATCTTCTGAATCTTCAACGTATATTAAATCTGATCTGGTAAGTGTTCCTTCGCCGTTTTTAGAACGGTCGAGTGATCCTTCTGTCTTAGCCATTTTAGCTTTTCCTTTACCGTTTCGTCTTTACTCAGCCGAAAGTAAGTTTACTTTGCCGTTTCACAGTTTTCTTCTTTGCTTCAGTTGAAAGAGAATCTTTGTATTTCACCGATCTTAGATTGGGGTGAGATCGGTGTACACCATATTCAAATATTAATGAACATCACTTGTAGTATGACTTAGACTTGTCCAAGGTCATCACGAGACTTCCTTGGTTACAAGTCGACTTTTTAATGTTTGCATTGCTTCTCTGCTGGTGCTTGGTGGGCTTCACTCTGCCGAATATCTGTTTTTGCTTTGCCGTCCTACCAACTAGTACAATATTTGTCTGACTCAACTTATACAACATGTCAGACTTTAAGTAAGGACTTATACAGAGAATTCTAACTTATTTCAGGCTTGCTATAACAATTTGGTATGGCCATCATCAAAACATAAAAGTGTTCCTAACAATTTCCTCCTTTTTGATGATGCCAAAACCCTCATAAGCCTGAATATAAGTAATCAAAATTTTCATAATAAACAACAGAACACAAATTCAACAGTTTTATTCATCCATCATAGGGTAATAAGTTCTAAAACTTTATTCAAATGTTACAGACTATATTTTGCTTAATTCAGCCTTGTACCTCTTGAACTTTGTGGTCTGAACCTCTTCAATGTCTTTCCAATCAATTTCTGGAAACTTCCACTTCCAAGAAGCCAAGGTCAGTATATTCGAGATACACCTGAAAAACTCTTTTGGCAAACAATCATTTGAAATCGTGCATGGTCTCATTTGCCTTAGGTTCTCCAAAATATTTTTCAAGTCTTTCTCTAGCCTCAGCAATATGTGAATCTTCAAACTTGAGGCTTTTGTAGAGACTTCACTGCTCCTGTTTCTCCATTCTTCCCATAGGATTGAAGAATTTTGCCATATATTTGAATTCTTCTTGTTGTTCAGCTGGCAAGTCTTCTGGTCCTTTTGCAGATAATGGTATGGCTGAGCTTGGTTTGTTGTTGGTTTGTTTGAGAAGTGCAAACTCCCTTTTGACTTCATTGTAGAGTTTGGCCATATCGCCTCATCCTTTCATCCTGATAGCTTAGCCAATCAGCCCAAGCTTCATCTTGTGAGGAGTGAGGATAGACTCCTTCCTCGTACTCAAAAAATTCTTTTACATGGTCCAAAGACATCTGCATCATATTCTCGCTTGCTTTGGTGACCAGTGTAAGTTCTGTGTTCCCAAGATATCCGGAGCCGCTGCTTTGCCTCTGCTGGTGTTTCCTCTGGTGCTGAGTTTGTGTTGACTAGCTGATCCTCTTTGCTGACTAGATCCAGGCCTTTGTTGTCTGCCGGATCTGTCTCTATCATCATCTCTTCTTTGTATAGGATGAGGAAATCCAATGCAGGGTTCCTTTAGGGCCTTTTCTTTTTCTTCTCTGACTCTTCTTTGCTGTTCTTCTGCTTCATTTCTGATTCTTATTTCTCTGTCTCTTGCTCTCAGTTGTTCTTCAGTGAAATTTGGGGGTCTGATTGTTGATCCTTCAGGTTCAGGCTTATCCCGATTTTCCCTCTTTTTGGCAGCATCATCTCTTTGCTGGAGTAAGATGCTATTTGTGGCCTCTGCCGTGCCAATCAGAGAGTCAAGCTTTGATTCAATAGATGTGAATCTGTGGTGATGATCATTCAGTTTCTCATTCACACTACGAAATCTAGTGCCAAAGGCCACTGCCATTGATTCATTTTCTTGGGAAATATGCTGTCTGAGCCCTGCAAGATTGTTGGTGATATTGATATTAAGCTGCTTCATCAGATTTCCCTGTTGTTGAACCATAATGTTTTGTGCATCAATGTACTCTGCAATGTCCTGAAACTTGTGTTCAAAGGAGGAGCTTTTGTCATTAAATGCTGAAGTCATGGATCTGAGATACATGGCTTGCTGCTCCAATTCTTCAGCTAGCAGGTCTGCTGCTTTCTCAAAAGTTTCATTGGTAATGCCAGTGGCCAGCTGAGAGAGTTTGTGCCTTGTATCAGCTGGTTCTGGATCTGTTTGTTGTCCCTTGTCTTGATGTTGAGTGACATCTGCTCCAGTCTCCAAATCATCAAGAATTTGGGTAGATGTGTATGCTGGAGTTGTTTGAGCTGCAGCCTCTTTATCTCTCTGTGCGAAGGTTGCTTTGATCGGTGTGGCAAAGAAATGAACCAGTGTCCACAATGTGTGTGTTGTCAGCTGGAACATTCACAGTCAGTGGTTGAGTGGCTGTCTTTGCTGGAGTTGAGGACTTGTTGGATGCTTGTGGTTTCAAGAATGTACGGAGAAGAGTTGTATCATCAATTGCATTTGGTGCAGGAGCATCCTCTTCTCTGTCTTTACCAAAATCACCATCATTATCATCATCATCATGATCATCATTGTGATCATCATCGTGATCATCATCATCATTATGATCATCATCTGAGTCATCACTCTGTCTCTCAGAGGCCTGGGGCAGTTTTGTCTTGGCTGCATCAACCAAGTCCCATAGAGGCGATTCATCAAGTACACCTACTAGAGTTGTGATTCCCAGAAAGTTAAATAACCATGCTTCTTCAGCAAGCATGCGGTCTGAGTCTTGAAGTTGTTTTCTGGAATCCCCTTCCTTCCACTCAAGATAATCTGCAATTCGATCATCTATATCGTTTGCAGACAAGTGTGCAGCTTTTTCTGGAGATGCCTCATCGTCTCCAGTATCTTCCATATTGGGATGTTGCTCATCCTCACTGTCATTCTCTTCTTCCTGTTGCTCTACCTCAGTTTCAGAGTCCTCTTGCTCTTCATCTTCATCAATTAATTTTCCAAAGTCTGTCTTGTCCAGATTTCGGTGAACCTTTTGCTTCTTTCTTTGACTGTAGCGATTTGTGTGGATTTCTTCCTTTTCCGTCTCTGCCTTCTTTTGTTGTTTAAGATAGGTAAACATAACTTTGGATTCATGCAATTGTGGAGTTGAGCAGTAGGGACTTTAAGACATTGCATTAGATAGTGTAAATCAATCCCATATGACTTTTTCACCTGCATTGGCCTTTCTTTGTCTTTCCCTTTTTATCCCCTTTTTTTCGCTTTTACTTCCCTTCGATTTGCTCTTTGATGCGTAGGAAGAAGTATTTTGCCCAATTGAATTGTAGATTGTTGTAAATGATTCCCATTAGCCGCATTCTAATTTCTCACATGGCATTATTTGCGCCAACTTTCCTTCAATGGTTTTGCCAATTAGGGCACTAAATTCATTGAATGGTTTCTTCAATGCAGATCTCAGGCAGTTGACTTTTGTAGATCCTGGGTTTGCCGTTTTGGCGATAGTTGTCCAGAAATCATCCAAGTTTTGTGGTACCAATGTTACGTTTGCTTGACCTTTATTTGAGAGTTTGAGATGTTTTCGAATTACCTTTTCTGTAATCACCACTTCTTTTCCATTGACAGATGCAACGATCTTGTCCACTTCCCACTCGTCACCTTCTTCAGCAGGGAGCCCAGACACGTATTGTGCAGATTTCCAGAAGGATATGAGATTTTCATAGCACACCTCGGTTATTGGAGGATTGAGAAAGGTTGATAATTTGAGATTTTCACACCTTTGCCGCCAATTGTTTGGCATGCTCGTCATTTCCGCACAGTCTCAGGTAGTGTTCTGCTTGGAAGAATGAACCAGTGGCAATCGATTTTTCATACCCAGCTTGGGTGATTGAGGAAGATGATGCCATTGTTGAGGAGGAGAGGGGGGTTTTGAAAATGAACTTGAAACGAGTAGTAGGTTTGTAATTTGCAAGAGAGCGTAAAGATTTCTCAAAAATCTTTAAGTCCGGTTTATATAGTGTGATTTGGGTAGTGTGGCGTGGTTTGAATATGGAAGGATTTTGTGACATCATGGCGTGATTTTGTGTATGTGAATTGCGATATTCGAGCTTAATGGGGGAGTGGTTTGAGGTAAGTAATGATAAAGCCCGGGAATCGAGGAGTTTTTTAATTCGAAAAATAGTACAATTACCTCCATGATCATAAATTGATCTCCACGTGTGTAATCTTCAACAGAATAATCCTCCATAATTGCCTTATTCTCCACGTGTAGTCAGAATTGATTTTGTTCACACTTTTAATTTATCCAAGTCTTTATTTCGTGAAGCGCCTTGGCTGGTCACTTAGCCGATCAAATGAGTTCTTCATCGAGCCGCTTCATTTAATCGTTCTAACAATCGCTTAAGTTACCTTCATCGTTACCAGGTGCCTTACCCGCTACACACAGTAACGGCAAAGGGTGTACCGATTGATGAAGTCACTTAGCCGATTACTCTAGTTGGCCGCTCCTTGATACTTAGTCAATTTCAATCATTCCTAACTCGGCTTCTAAACATACTAAATCTTTCATAATCGAGTGGTTTAGTGAAGATGTCACCAATTGATCTTCGTGAGTATGTATTTTAGGATGACATCTCCTTTTCAACATGGTATCTCGATAAAATGGTGTCTCACATTAATGTGCTTTGTTCTTGAATGCAATCTCGGATTTTCAAGAATAGATATTGCACTTGTGTTATCACACATTATTGGGATTGTTTTCTCTTCCATTCCATAGTCCCTTAGTCGTTGTCTTATCCAAAGTACTTGAGCACAAAGACTACCGTCGCTATATATTCTCGCTTGGTTGTTGATGTAGATATGGAGTTTTGCTTTTCTTTGAACCAAGAGACTAGTCCGGTTCCGAGCATTTGACATGTTCCAGAGGTGCTTTTTCTATCTATTTTACATCCAAAGATAGTCGAGTCTGAATATGATATCAATTTAAATCCTCCATCTTTTGGATACCAAATTCCAACATTTATAGTGTTTTTCAAGTATTTGATTATCCTTTTGGTCGCTAGAAGATGTGATTCTTTTGGTTGAGCTTGAAATCTTGCACACACTCCTACTGCAAATGCTATATCAGGTATGCTTGCAGTTAAGTATAATAATGATCCAATGATTCCTCTATACATTTTCTGATCAACATCCTTTCCTGCTTCATCTTTCCCAAGTATGACTCTGGCACACATTGGTGTGTCTGCTGTGCCACTTGTAACCATCCCATACTTGTGTATCAAGTCTCTTGTGTGCTTGGCTTGACTAATGAAAATGCCATCCTTCATTTGCTTTACTTGAAGGCCAAGGAAATAGTTTAATTCTCCCATCATGCTCATCTGAAATTTGCTTTTCATCAGTTTTGCAAATTTCTCACAAAGCTTTCATCCTCTTGATCCAAAGATTATGTCATCAACATAGATTTGTACCAAAGAATATGCTTGCTCCTTCCTCTAGTTTGAATAGAGTCTTGTCAATAGTTCCTTTGTTGAATCCATTCTTGATCGAAATTGTGATAGTGTTTCATACCAGGGCTCTTGGTGCCTGTTTGAGGCCATAGAGGGCCTTCTTGAGTTTGTATACTTTGTCTTCTTTTCCTTTGATTTGAAATCCTGGAGGTTGTTCTACATAAACTTCTTCTTCCAAAAGTCCATTTAGGAATGCACTTTTGACATCCATTTGATAGACTTTGAAGTCTTTGTATGCAGCAAAATCTAGAAAGAGTCTGATTGCTTCCAATCTTGCTACTGGTGCAAATGTTTCATCATAATCTATTCCTTCTGCTTGAGAATAGCCTTTTGCAACTAGTCTTTGCTTTGTTTCGACGACAACGCCTCCTTTCTCATCCATCTTGTTCCTGAATACCCATTTTGCACCAATGATGTTGGCCATATCTGGTCTGTCAACAAGTTCCCAGACTTCATTTCTTTCAAATTCATTTAGTTCTTCTTGCATTGCTGTGATCCAATCTGCATTTTGGATTGCATCATCTATGGTCTTGGGTTCCACTTGTGATAGAAAGCAAGTTAGCATGTGCTCCAGTTGTCTTCTGGTTCTAACTCCTGTGTGAATATCTTCAATCACTTGTTCTTCAGGATGGTCTCTTAGCCAATATAGATCCGGTTGAAGTTGTTCTTCACTTGGTGTGCTCCATACCTTCATGCCGAGCATGAACTTCAACTTCGTACTTCTTCCGTTGTATTAATATGTGGCTCCTCTTGATTTTCAAAGTGATGATTCAGGATAGTAGCTGGTATGATTGCATTTGTATATATTTCTTTCTGTGGTCGCTTTCTCTTCTTGGTCTTGAAGATCTTCACCATTGGTATTTGGTTCATCAAAAACCACATGTACTTGATTCTTCAATCACCAATGTTCTTTTATTGAGTACTCAATGTTTTGTTTGGTCTGAGTATCCCATGAAGATTGTTTCATCACCTTCTCATCAAAGGTATGCAAATGGTTCTGTTTAAGACAAAACATTTTGATCCAAACATATGAAAATATGAGATATTGGGTTTTCTACCATTCCATATTTCATATGGAGTCTTTCCATGATGTTTGTTGATGATTGATCTGTTTTGTGTATGACATGTTTGTGTTTGTTTGCTTCATTTCAAAATCTCTTTAGCAAGCATGCTTCAGCAATCATTGTTCTAACTGCTTCTTTGAGAGTTCTGTTTCTTCTCTCTGCTACACCATTTTGTTGTGGAGTGCCTGCTGTAGATAGTTGATGTAGAACTCCGTTTTCTTCACAAGAGGGATCTCGATGATTTCATTTAGAAATTCGAAGCCTCTCATGCGATCCGATCTTTATGATCTTTAGTTCTTTCTCATTTTGGAGTCTTCTCAAAGAATCTGGCGCTTTTTGAGTGTCTCTTTCTTCTTGTTCATGAAAATGGTCCAGTGTACTTTGAGAAGTCATCCACCACTACAAGGGTGTATTTCTTACCACTCACACTTCATCGGTATGACCGGTCCAAACAGATCCATGTGTAATGTATGTAGAATTCTTGTTGTAGATTGATAAGGCTTCGACTTGAATGAGCTTTTGATCTGCTTTTCCTTTCGACATGCATCACATAGACTTTCCTTTTTGAATGTGATCTCTGGAAACCCTTCAACTAACTTGTTATTTGATAGTTTGTTGATGGTCTTGAAATTCAGATGATTTAATCTTCATGCCAAATCCACTTGTAGATTGTTTGTTTTTGACCAAAGAGACATGTTTCGCCTTGGTCGTTTCTCCACCACAACATACATGTTGTCTTGTCTTCTACCTGCAAGAACTACTGTGTTGGTTTGGCTGTGAATCACTTTGCATCCTTCTTTGTTGATGTGCACATTGTAGCCTTTGTCACAAAACTGACTGATGCTCATCAGATTGAAATTTAGTCCCTTGACATATGCCACATTTTGAATCTTCAAATTGTTCTTGAGTATTATGCCTTCCCCCTTAATCTTGCCAGGGTTTTCTTTGCCTCCAAATGTGACTTTGGGTCCATCAAAAGTCTTAAAGTCAGTGAGCCATTTCTTGTTTCATGTCATGTGTCTGAACATCCACCGGCTATGTACCCGACATCCTACAAAACAGGATTAGTTAAGTTTAGGTACCCAACACTGTTTGGGTCCATACATGTTAGCACTCATGCCTCCCATACCAAGTATGTATCCAAAAGGTCTTCTTTTTGGATAATTGAATTCATTAACTTCATATGTATAAGGCATGGCAGAATAGCTTCTAATATTTCTGCTGAAGGTATTCTGATACTTTTATCCACCTTTTGGTGCATTTACATCCTTCTTCACTTTCCAATATGCAGTAGGAAACCTTTCTTGCTTTATGTGTCTAGAAATGCATTGGTTTTTCTTAAACACATGATGCATTTTGTGGAATGGTTTCTGTTGTATTTTGGAGGTGCAATATTCAATCATCCTCACGAAGGGTAAAGTCCGCTTTTTACCTTTCAGATGGATGTTGTTCTTGATTGACTGGAATGAGGATTTGATCTGATGTTTCACTACATTGGGTTTTGACTTCACCGGAACAGGATGATCTGTTGGAACTATGGTCTGTCCCTTTCTAAATTTTGGTCCATTAATGGTCCTGAATTTAGAATTGTGTTGACCATTATTCCTACTTTCATCCTCGATCATTGTAGCCAAGACCAGATCTGGATCCAAACCTTTTTGAGGGTTTGTAAGCTGGTGTCTTTACTGGTGCAGTGGTTACCTTTACTGGTGAGGAGATTTTATTAACTGATCTGTCAACAACAGATGTATGATCATCTGCTTTTTGTTGATCATTTAAGTAGGTCTCCTTACTAGTTAGTTCAGCTTTTGCTTTATTCAGATCTTTCTTTAATCTCTTATTTTCTTTTCTTAGATCCTTGCATTCCTTTTCCAGAATTTCATGATTCTTTTCAATTTCATCAAATTTAGTCATGAGATTTTGGACTAGGTCTCATTGTATCTAATGGGAGTAGTAAGATTGTGCGAAGGTCGATGTGGATGTATTAGATGAAGAGTAAGAGCTAGATGATACCTCAGATTCATCCGATTCTTTAGCCATTAGACATAGACTTGTTTCTTCAGTGTCTGAACTATCACTTTCATCTTCATCCAATTCTTTGATCATGAGGCATATGCATGCTTTCTCCTTTTCTCGAGATGTCTTCTTCATCATCACTATCCTAATCATTATCGATGATTCTTCATTCTTCTCACTTTCTTTGGATTCGCGCTTGAGTGCCTTCTTGCTTTTTCTCTTTTCAAATGCTTTGTATTTCTTCTTTTCATCATCTTTGTCATTTTCTTCGGACAATCACTTTGAAGTGACCTTTCTTGTTGCAATTGAAGCATCTGTATTCATCATCTTTCTTCTTCATGTCTCTGCTTGAGCTTGACCTCTTGTTTGATGTTGAATTTCCTTTGAAGGGCTTCTTTTGCTAAACTCACAAAGCGTTTAACCAATAAAGCTACCTGTTTTTTAAGTTCATGTGTTTCTTTGTCGATATAATCGGCAAAGTTACTTTCTTGAGGTGCAACCAAAGTCAGGTGAGTTTTTGTGTCTCTGCCGGAGCACCATCTTCACCGCTCAATTCAAATTCATGAGCTTTTAATTGGGACATCGATTGTCGAGTGTCGGTGCTTGCAAGATTTGTTGTTCCTCCGATTACGGATGTTATGATCTTCCATCTTTCGTAGTCCTCTCAAGATCTTCAAGCATACTTCTTTTTGGGGATATGTGTGTCCAAGCTGCTGCGCTTCATCGATGATGCTTGAGAATCATTGTCCATTTGATCTATGGATTCACCAGTCTTCATTTTGAAGTTTTCAAACTTCGCTTTGCAAATGAGATAATTTGTTTTCTTTAATCGCTTGAGATCCTTCATTTATCAATGATAGCTTGTCCCACATCTCTTTTGTTTGTTTTGCGATCTTTGATTCTCATGAACATGTTGCTATCTAGGGTCTTCAAGATCATGTCTTTTGCAACAAAGTCCAGGTTTGCTCTTCTCCTCGTCATCCTTGGTCCAATCCTTTTTAGGTTTGTCAATTTCCTTTCCTTGATCTGCTCATGTGCCTACCACAGTAGTTATTGTGATTGGTCCATCATTAATTACATCCAGCATCTCTTCATGAGTTGCTGCAAGATGAGATAGCATTCTTATTTTATATTCATCAAAATTATTAACATTAAAAACAGGTACTTTTGACAAGAAGTTTGAGGAATCCATCAGTGCAAATAAAGATATAAATGAAAATGTATAGAAGACTCAGATTTGAAAACTACTTTGAAAATATGTGATCTCCTTGTTACCAGAAATTAGATCTGAACAGGTTCTGATACTAGGAACACTGCTCCGATACCAATTGTTGGTCCCAGAGAAGGGTAAAACTATAGTCGGAGGGGTGAATGACACTATAGTGGAGTTTCAAAACTTTTCTTTTATTTAAAAGCTTTTGGGCAAATGGATAAGTCCCTTCTTACTATGTTGTTTTCAAATCAGTTCAGACAATCACAGGAATAAGTTATGATGTAGGCAAATTAAATAAATGCAGTAAAGTAAATTGACACAAGGCTTATAGTGGTTCAGGGTGGTGTAATCCCTTAATCCACTCTTCTCCTGTGATGATTGGAGGAATTCACTATTGTTTTCACAGATACAATAGTATGATTGTCCTTGGCTTTCCAAGCTTCACAATCTACAAGACTATCACTCCTTGACTGCAACAGCTTCAGTGATTCAGTCTTCCTTTGCTGCTCCTTGAGATCAAAATCTTTCAACTGCTATCACAGATTCAACTCCTTCTCAGATTGCTTCTGATTCAGTTGCTTCAGTTTGATGTGAATGTGATTCACACACACTTGGTTGATCAATCTCAGTGCTGAGTATGACTTTGTAGCTCTGATGTCTGAGTTGATAACTAGATGCGTCTTTTTAAGTTCAGAGAGAAGGTTTTCCATATTGACAGAGTTTTCACTTGATTTTTATGTTCAGTTCCACACGTTTCTGTGTCTATCAATGCCTTCTATTTATAGCCTTGAATAACCTTGATTTTGAAATTCCGTCCGTTGGCTATATTAATAAGGGAATAATCCTTGATTTTATTCTTGATTCCCCCTTAATTGCATTCTCCTTGATTTCAGTGATCGGATTCTTTCTTCAATCGCATGTGCCAAAAATCCGTCCTTGATTGATCCTCTAATGATCGTGCATTTAATGCATGATCTTCTGAATCTTCAACGTATATTAAATCTGATCTGGTAAGTGTTCCTTCGCCGTTTTTAGAACGGTCGAGTGATCCTTCTGTCTTAGCCGTTTTAGCTTTTCCTTTACCGTTTCGTCTTTACTCAGCCGAAAGTAAGTTTACTTTGCCGTTTCACAGTTTTCTTCTTTGCTTCAGTTGAAAGAGAATCTTTGTATTTCACTGATCTTAGATTGGGGTGAGATCAGTGTACACCATATTCAAATATTAATGAACATCACTTGTAGTATGACTTAGACTTGTCCAAGGTCATCACAGACTTCCTTGGTTACAAGTCAGACCTTTAATGTTTGCATTGCTTCTCTGCTGGTGCTTGGCTGGCTTCACTCTGCCGAATATCTGTTTTTGCTTTGCCGTCCTACCAACTAGTACAATATTTGTCTGACTCAACTTATACAACATGTCAGACTTTAAGTAAGGACTTATACAGAGAATTCTAACTTATTTCAGGCTTGCTATAACAGCTGGTATGGCCATCATCAAAACATAAAAGTGCTCCTAACAAAGAACTACAAAGATACAGATCAGATCCTAAATTTTGAAGAAAGAGTTAACTGAAGATCAACTTATTGCAAAATACAATCAACCTGGAGACAGAAGAGTTACTCTTACAAAGGATCTATGGACACAGTTTATCAAAGACTACAATCCTATTAAAGCCAAGTACAAGGACAGAACATTTGAGGAATCCTTGAACTACTTTTTGTCTGATATTTACTCAAAGCAAAAAATTGCACAACATAAGAAGAATCGAAGGATTGAAGATAAACTGAAGATCAAAGACAAGGTTGAACAAATGAAAACCGATCTAACAAAATTTGAAAATACTATCTCGGAAGACTCAAGCTTACCCAAGCTAATTCAATGGAGAAGATGGAAAGAAAGTAGTCAAGTTGACTACAACAAGACCTTTTCAAAGGAAGACTCCAAACTTGAAGAAGATTTTCGTTTGTATGACAAGGCAAAAAGATATGACTTAGTCATGCAAAAAGCTAAGAAGAAGCTCACTTTAATCATAGATATTTGAACAAAATGCTTGTATCCAGTTTTTTGCTCATTCTATTGAAAACCAGTTTTCCAGTTTTACATTGTTTCTCATTGTTTTGATCTTTAAGCTTTTCTTTTAGGGAGAGTTTTGGCATCATCAAAAGAAATTGTTGGAAATAAAATTTATGTTTTGATGATAATTCATCTTATTTATTATAATGTTATCTTAACCCCATTGATGAAGTCTTCAAGCCAATTGTTATAGTGGAAAGCTAAAAGATGTCTAGAATCGAATGTATAAGTTTTATTAGAGTCTCGATTTTTGTATAAGTTACATCGCACAAGCATCGTAATTAATAGTGTGTCGTAAAAACTCGAAAATCGGGAATCAATTAGAAAATCGGAAATCATCAAGACAAACAAAGCGACTCGAATACACTCTTGAAGAAGGTAAGTTCACCGAGAGTTTCTGACTCGGTTGGCTTATCTAGAAGATGGAAGAATCGAGGGACACAGACTCGCTTATTGAAGAATGAAGAACCGAGGCTCAAACTCGGTTATGAAGATTAAAAAGTCGAGATCAGAAAGTTGGACTTCGAGCAAGATTGTGGTGACTGAATCGACTTTATGGATCTTGTATGAAGACCTAAGAATCATAAGGACAATGAATTCTTAGATGATAAATGTATCTTGGTGTACTCTGATTAAGTCAATTATAATCGATAAAAGCTGAGTAATTGATTTTTAAGAAGAATAAAATCTCGCTTAATGCTCCAAGTCGCTTAGAAGCGACGATGAAAAAATCGACAAGGAAACTCGGTTTTATAAGTCACCATCCAACAAACTGAAAGTACAATCGAACGTTGTAAAGAAAGAAATTTCATTGGATGAGTCATCGACACAAATAGAACGGTCGAAAAATATAACCGTTACAAGATATACAATTCAAATTGAAGCCAGATGAACGTTGGACTTCACACTATAAATAGAAGACTTTGCACCAACAACAAAATAAAAAGAATAGAGCATATACAAGAATTAACAAGCAATTTGTGCACTCTATTTGAATTGTTATCATCTCTGAACTACAACAAGATCATATCTAGTATTTCTTCCAGTGTTCAAAGCTATAAAGAATTTATCAAGAATTCAACACTCAAGAAACCACAAACAAGAATCAATTTATTGATTCTCATTAACTTTGATTCTATTTCAAAGGTTTAGACTGTGAAGCAAACCGGGAAGGTTTTGTCAAGGGCAGTTGTGACAAGCGGTCGGGTAGACTGTTTGTGGTGGTAGTCGGTGAAGAGGAAATCCTACCTCTAAGGACCAAAGTGGTTCAAGCATTTGGAGAGCAAAGAATTCTACCTGTTCTACAATTGTTTAGATAGTGAAGCTAGGGATTAGCCAAGGACTATTGTTTAGGACTTTTGTAACAATTCACCTCAAGAAGTTCTAGTGGAATTTTCCTCCGCACCACACGGGGAAGAGAGGGCGTGTGATTACACCACACTGGAACCTCTATAACATCCGCCTCATTTACTTTACGCATTTACTTATTTATTCAAAGATTTACTTACAACATTGTGATACTTGATTGTTATACATCTCACAGTCTGGCCGACATTCACGAAATTCACAACACTCGCCATAATGTAATAACAAGATCATTATAAAGGCTAAAATTATATCCATTGCCGCTTTGACTCGGTTTGACTTAAGTCGGTTTGATTTAATCTCGGCTTAGTCACTCAACTCCACACAAGTTTTATCTGAACCATAATTTGTTTTAAATTCAGTTTTTGGTGACAAGTTTATTCACCCCCTCTAAACTTGTGTCGGCCTTTCCAAGGGACCAACAGAAAATTGATTACCGTGTAACTTACAATCCTATCGCTGTAATAATATCCATACGGTCGCACATCGAGTGTCAAAACATCAACGACCGTATCTTATAATCTGGATATCAAGCTCCTTCGAAGTAACTCATTTACTTCCACTTTGCAAAGATTCACGAGAGTAAGACATTCCTTATAAGAAGGCCATTTCGGATATTCGATCCCAATCATAGGATACGCGATTCCCGGATGACCAATCATGTATACTCCGCATGCTTCAGTATCACACCCAATCACTACAGCATGATCGCCTCGTGGCTAGGGGAAACCTCAATAGTGTCAAAGCATGACAATCCACACCGTGATGCCATGAAGACTCCGGTCTTAAGGATAATTGCACAACCGTCACATAGTGTGACACTTATCCGTGTAAGTGGGTCAGTCTAACGTACACATTCTCTAATACACGTCCACGTACAGTCCAAGTGTCTCTACACTTCAATAGACGAGATTTATCCTTGCCCTTAAAGACAGTAGACATCTAATACGTGCTAGTCTGTTTATAATGCCCTGTTTAATAATACATCAATCTAGAGACATTTAAGTATCAAACTTATTAAAGTGATTAGAGATCTCATCAACCATAATCGCCTATCATGGTTTCTCTATCACAGTTTGTCACGGATTTATCTAGCACAGCAAACAAGTAATAAATATTTATAAATCCGGTTTCCCTCAAGTATAAGGATCGTAGTAAAGAGGTTGATACCGGGTCGATCTTACAGGGAACTAAACGATTGTGATTCTAGCTTTTGTCTAACCTAAACTATGTCACGAAACTAATCTAAACAGTGAATAAAAATCGAACAAAACAGGAAATAAAACTAGACAGAGGATATAATCCAAAGCTAGGAATGATACGGGCTGCGAACCAATTCAATACTAAACTAAACTAAGATGCAAATAAAAGTAAACTAACTAAACAAATTCAAGTTTTAAGGATTAAATCAAGTTTATAACGAGCAAACGAGGATTGATCCACCTATCCAACAGGAATTGATTTCCTATCTCGATTATATTGCGGTTTTTATCTAGGTTGTGATTCACCTTATCTAATTATGAACCCTAATTCCTTAGAAAGTTCATCTATTAATCTATTATCTTCCGATGTAAGATTAACGCGTCTTCTAACCAAAGGTGCAAATGTTATGTTTATTATCTAGCAATTAAACCTATTAACTTCCGTTATGATAGATTCGAATTACTATTCTTATTCATGATGATCTAGGGTTTATTAAGATTTCCATCAACAATAAACAATCACACATGCAGATCTTCCGATATAAAAGCCATTAAACGTAATAAACATGAATAAGAAACAACCTTTAAATAAAAACTCACAGTATAATCGAAGAAAACGAAATCAACAACCGTTGGATGGCTTCACAATACTCGTTTGATGAAGCTTTTAGCCTCTGGACATCTTGAAAGAACTCAAATTTGTATAAATAAAGCATAAAAAGTAACTAGTTTTAATCTAAACTAAAGTGCATAAAATCGGAAGAAAACGCAGCCTAAAGCCGCCCCTAGGTTTAGGGTTTTGAATAATGAGTGTATGGTCTCTTTTGGGTGAAACACCGACTATTTATAGATTTTAAAGTCGGTTTCAAAGAAGTCGGCTACCGGACGCCTGCCTGCAGATCCTGAACGCCCGTCCATTCTTCATATGAACTTCAAATCGGGCCGAGTCATGATCAGACGCTCTTCCATCCAGCGTCCACCTCAGCGTCCAAACTTCCTGAATCAACTTTCCATCCCTGGACGCTCGTTCAGTTTCAGCAAACGCCCGTCCACTGGACGGGACCTGGACGCCAGTCCAATATGACTGAATTTCGACTTCTTGATCTCTATCTCTTTTTCTTCTTGTCAATTTCTTCATTATCTCTTTTATCATCTTATATTTCGACTCTTATCTCTTTTGATCATCATCTGAGCCTTGAAAAATGCATCTACATCATATAAAAACTCCGCAAAATGTAATATCGCTCAAATAATCGTAAAAACATAATTAAAGCACATAAATCAACCTATTTTGCAATTAACTCTTTTGAAATATCATTTACTCAATATATTCATTAAACACATGCTTCTTATGCAATTTCATACAAATATGGGGGAAATTATCATAAAATATAGCGTTATAAATCGTATAAAATCACCCTTAACAACTCCCCCACACTTAAGCTTTGCTCGTCCCGAGCAAAACAAAACAAAAATTAGGCTCGAGAAAAGAACAGACATCTAAACATACATAACACATATCCAATAAATCAGAAGTTCACCGTTGTGTGTGTGCATAGCCATAGAAAACTTCCACTAAATCCAAACTCGAGAAACTCAAAGCAAAACTAGCTAATACCCCCTCGTAGACTAGTAATAAATGACACTCATAAGATGTACCCTACAAACGTGATACATCCCAAAAAAGATGATCGAATATATCTAGGGCCTTTCTGAAGTACTCAGAGGATAATCCCTACAGCATATCTGTTAGTTTCTACTGGGGATAAGATAGACGATAACTTAGTCTTATATTCATTTCATAACAATTCATTAGTCGATTTAACTTTTTCACTTTTAAACACACATCAGAATGAGCTATTGCCCTGTCATAGCAGAATAGGACATTTCGAGATAACACCCTACCTTACTCAAATCATAAGGCAGCTTTTCTGACTGTCGTGAGCTTTTAGTCATCATAGTGGAATAGGACATACGTGGTACACCCTACCTCACCCAAATCATCGACTAGCTTCCGACACACCCAATTAATTCTCATATTTTTCAACTTCTTCATTTGACATTAAGTTACGTGTTACTTATCACATTCAAACCTTCAGATATTCACAGTATATCATACTTCGGATCTAAATACAAACTATCATAAATCTCAAGATATATACGTAGCACTAAGCACATGACTTATAAGACAATCAAAAATCACTCGTCCAAAAGGGGTATAACTTTATAAATAGCTCATCATTTACTACGGCTCGTGAAAAATCGATCTCAGGTGAAACAACTAACTTATCAAACATATGATATACAGCTCAAATGACTATAAAAATAACGAACATTGAATCGAATCGCCTACTCGGGACAAAACAAAAATGTCGAAAAATTTCGAAAATTTTAGCTCATTCTGCATAGAAACATAACTAACTAAGCAAATGTGTAGATACATATCAAACATTCATATCAAATCATTCCCCTCCCCCACACTTAAAAAGCAACATGTCCTCATGTTGTGCAGATCGAAAGAAAAAGGAAAAGACTTAGCTGATTTAAACCGAAACTCGAATCGTCGGTCAGGCCGGAGCCTACATAGTGACACTGGAAACCCGTAACCTTACAATGTAACTCAACAAAACCTGCCAAAAACTTACCTGCACGACTCGACAAACACGGAACCATCTCGGGGAAAATAGGGAATCAAACCAAAATGGAAAGAGATAACAAAAAACGAATAATACCAATAGATAAAACATCCAATACTTCTAAAAGCTGAAACAAGGTAGAAATAAAAGTACCTGTGCCCTATGGCTTACATGATCCATCGGAAAAAGTAAATAGGAATAATATCAAAATTACAACGAATCATCTAAGTAAAAAGTAGTAAAAATATACAATGAAAGTATCTAGGCAAATCAAATCGAAAAATAGACAAAGAAAATCAAGATTGCCCCGGGCCGGAGATCATCACCGGAGGATCGGAAGGAGGTCCGTAAGGTGGTGACGTAGCCCTAGCCGCCGAAGTCAGCCGCTCCTCATCGGAAGATGACTCGACTCGTGAAGAACATCGGCAATGGCCTGCTCAATCTCGGAAGAATAATGGAAATCAATGAGGCTTGGATTGAAAACCTCGTCATCCCTGGTTGCCGGCCTTCACTTATACACCGCAGATCGTCAAAATGTTGTTCGAGACGCCCCGATGTCTTCCAACCGATCCCCGCACAATCGTTGGCCATACTTAGCCGCATCCGACCGGCGATAAAGCAAGAATCGTAGACGCTTGAGGCGGTGCCGAAGATGAACCGGCTCTGTGGTGTCTCCGTCTCGGCCGACTGAAGGCTTACCCTTTTCTCGCCAGACGGCCTCGGATTCTTCGGGTTTGTGATCGGCTCCATACTCAGGCACACCGGCATCGATCTGATCGTGGATTAAGTGAGGATAATCAAGCATCGGGTATAGATCTTCCGATTAATAGCCACCTCATCATATAACGCCGCCCCACATTCACGTTCAAGCCAAACGTCCAACGCATACAACATGCCTAGGTCACCAATGTGAAAGTCGCGCTGTTGTTCTTAGGCAACAACCGACTCGAATAAATCGACATCGGACCTTCCAGGTCCTCCGTCCAGTCGTGGTAACCAACTCCTTCCGGTCGCCTCCGGCCTTAATGTCCATGCCACATCCGGGCAAACTCGCAACCTCAACTCCTCCAAGGGATCCTGCCCCAAACTCTGCCTATGTAAAATCTCCTCCTTGTAATCACTACCCTCAAAAACCGCCAACCCATACTTTGCATTGATCACCTCCGGCGTAAACGGAACTTGGACTCCTCGAACCACAACTATCTTCGTTTCCAAGTCGGTTTCTGAACAATTGGCATAAAACTCCCGAACCAAGGAACTATTGACCGGAGTAGTTGGAATCGTCATCAAAGCTTCCCATTTCCGATCCTTAAGCAACTTAACGAAACCCGGATCGACCTTTGCCTCTAAAGTAGCCCTTTCTATCAACATCGTCCTCGAGAAATAGTGCTGTTTATACACATCGTGAGCTCTAGGGTTCACGAACCTACGAGGTAGGGGCAAAGGAGGTACGGTTTTCGCTTTCTTCCTAGGTTGGGAAGCTCTAGGTACAACCGGTTCCTCCTCACGGGTAGCTTCTACGGTGTCCTCAGCCCTAGACGAGGCTCCGCCTTTCTGAGCTCTATGCATCCGTACTAAAGGAATACCGTCGTCCGTCTCAGAGTCGGAGGTTGGTTCATCTCTTAAGGTTGCCCTAGTTTGGGTGGCTCTAGGGGGTTGCTCCCGAATACTCACACCCCGGTTAGGATCAACCAAGGTCGGATCAAACTCTTTTCGCTTTTTCCCCGCCTTCCTAGCCACTTCCTTCCCGTGCCTTTTCATGACTGCTTTCTTATGAACCATTTTCAACCTTAGACTAAGCCAAAACAACCCCAATTCACAACAAGATACCCGTTTAACATCCAAAGCGGGATTTCAAAGCAACCAAACCACAACCACAACCATAGCCATCACCAAACAACCCCAATTCATCACCCATCACAACACCATATCACCAAAACAAAGCAACAAGAAACAAAAAACCAGAAAAAACCGAATTAAGGCAATATTCAAGTGAACGAGCCGACCTAAAGATCGAACTCGCAAAAACGTGAATAAAAACTAGAAATTTTGCTACGAACTTACCAAGTAGGGTGAGTAAATGTTGTTCGAGGTGAAGATCAATCCAAACAACACCAAAATGGGCTCCAAAATCGAAATTTTCCTCTGAAAAGTCGGACTGGAATGGTGCCTGATTCTCCAAAAATATGGTGTGTTGGGGGATTTGGTTATGAAAATCAAAGAGAGGGGATCAAGGGCGGCCTGTAGCACTTTGAATCGTTCAAAATGGTTTTGATTTGAAGATTTTAGGGCAAATGAGGAAGAGAAACCGTTTGTGGCTTTTGAAAATTCTCGAAAAGTGAAGGTTCACTCGAAGAAGGGGTATATATATACAGAGGTTGGGCGCTTTAACCCAACTCGGTGGACGGGCGCCCACTGGAAATCGATGAATCGGGGCGGGCGCCCGCTTTAGTAGACGCTTCGTCCGTGAGTTTAAATCACATACAGAGATTGGAGGAAAATATCGACGGGCGCTCCAGCGTAGTGGACGTTCGCCTAAGGATTGGTCATAAGCGACGAAGGCCCGGTTGTCTCGACGGGCGCCCCAAAGAGTAAAAGTGCAAAAATCATAAAATTCCATACAACCCAAATTTAAAAGTACATCTCTTATTAAACTTAATTAAAACTTCAAAAATACAACTTTAAATCAAACAAAGTACATAAAGTGACTAGAAAATAAATAAAAACAAATAGAAAATAAAGGGGTTGCCTCCCACAAAGCGCTTTTTTGTTTTACGTCGTTTGCTCGATTTAAACAAACTTAACTAACGCTAGTTCAGCATAAATCTCGTCCCAATCCACCAAACGGATGAGACGACGAAGCATATCAATAGCGGTGAGGGAAATCATAGTCGCCTTGTACGCCCCAGCCATCTCCACCTACCTCTAAACCTCTAAAATGTGAAGCTCAGTAGTACCAGGGCGCTAGATCTCACAAAGATAGGTCATTTAGGACCGTATATGGACGTCCTATAGCTTCCTGTAGCTCCTCAGTAGTGAAGTCACTACCTCCCGAACAGCGGGGGACAATGAGAACATAGGTGATGGTCTTCGTATGGGTACTAAGCTCAAAATCTACGTGCAAGACTATAGTGCCTCCAGGTCCATCAGCTACTGTGATCAGTGGGATCCGACTAATGATGGGGAACTCCTCAGGAAGAACTCCGTAATCCATATCTAAAAAGCAAACTAACCGACAGATGTAAACAGAAAAACTTAGCCAACTAAAACTTAATTAAACTAAAACTTAAATAAATATAGCACTAAAAGCATAAACAGAATTTAACTAACATAATAAGGGATATCTAGGATGCCTCCTAGTAGTGCTTTTGGTTAATGTCGTTAGCTCGACACCGCTTTAAAACTCACTGGATCAAAGCCATTTGACTTTTCTCGCCACCCACTACCTCGTGTAAGCTCGATCAAGAGTGTGGTGCAGTAAAAGCAACATCTAACACATGGGGTGAAATCTTTAACAGCTTTCCAAATACGCTTAAACTTCCATATGGTAGACTTCTTCCTCCTTTGATTCTCCTGATCACGTTTCAGTTGACGCTCCCTCCAATACTCTTCCATATCCCAACTACCAGCTAGAACTTCTTCAGATTGACTATTACCGTCATCCTCGGAAAATAGGTCGGGTGAAAACACGTCAAATTCATCGACTTGTGTAGCACCACACCCGAGGATATCGAGGCAACGAACAGTCAAAGATGTTTCTTTAGGTTCACCAATGTAGTGCTTCAAGATCTCGCTCGGCTCTGTCTGCCAGAACCGCAGAACGGAAAATCCGCCTGTTTGGCCGGACTACGGTTCGCTCGGGGTCAGGGGTGTATAATAACGGTCCCTTTTGACTCCGAGTTTGCATAAACCGGACCAAAAACAAGTGGAACGAAACCTAAAAGCTAAGAAAGTAAAGCCTAAACTAAAAATTAAAAGCCTAAAGAAAAGAATGGGAAAGAAGAAAAGGAAACAAAAGTATTGAAGAAAATAGGACCAGACGGACGTCCAAAAGTTTGGACGGGCGTCCAGATGGAGTTGAGATCGGACGGGCGTTTAGTGGTCCAAACGCTCGTCTGAAAGACAGAATACCTGAACGGGCATCCAAACCTTATGGACGCTCGTCTAAGTGAATAAAAACAAAATAGAATTGATAATTTTCCAGCGGACGGGCGTCCAATATCCCAGACGCCCGTTTAGTAGCGGGAAAACTAGAACAAACAAAAACTTGCAGAAAAGAAAAGAAAGGTAAGATAGAACGACGAAAAACAGAAAAGACAGACGATCTAATCTCCAAGGAAACTACTAAGGGAAAGTCTTAAACCCTAATTATCTACTTAACAACTACCTAAAACAATTATCAACTAAAACAGAAATTTAAAACGAACTAAAAATAGGAAAATAAAACAAACGTAATGTAAAAACAAAAACTAGACAACCGTCCGGCTCCCGGCAACGGCGCCAAAAACTTGTCACGGATTTATCTAGCACAAAGAAACAAGTAATAAATATTTATAAATCCGGTTTCCCTCAAGTATAAGGATCGTAGTAAAGAGGTTGATACCGGGTCGATCTTACGGGGAACTAAACGATTGTGATTCTAGCTTTTGTCTAACCTAAACTATGTCACGAAACTAATCTAAACAGTGAATAAAATCGAACAAAACAGGAAATAAAACTAGACAGAGGATATAATCCAAAGCTAGGAATGATACGGGCTGCGAACCAATTCAATACTAAACTAAACTAAGATGCAAATAAAAGTAAACTAACTAAACAAATTCAAGTTTTAAGGATTAAATCAAGTTTATAACGAGCAAACGAGGATTGATCCACCTATCCAACAGGAATTGATTTCCTATCTCGATTATATTGCGGTTTTTATCTAGGTTGTGATTCACCTTATCTAATTATGAACCCTAATTCCTTAGAAAGTTCATCTATTAATCTATTATCTTCCGATGTAAGATTAACGCGTCTTCTAACCAAAGGTGCAAATGTTATGTTTATTATCTAGCAATTAAACCTATTAACTTCCGTTATGATAGATTCGAATTACTATTCTTATTCATGATGATCTAGGGTTTATTAAGATTTCCATCAACAATAAACAATCACACATGCAGATCTTCCGATATAAAAGCCATTAAACGTAATAAACATGAATAAGAAACAACCTTTAAATAAAAACTCACAGTATAATCGAAGAAAACGAAATCAACAACCGTTGGATGGCTTCACAATACTCGTTTGATGAAGCTTTTAGCCTCTGGACATCTTCAGCAACTCAAATTTGTATAAACAGTGCATAAAAAGTAACTAGTTTTAATCTAAACTAAAGTGCATAAAAACTGGAAGAAAAACGCAGCCTAAAGCCGCCCCTAGGTTTAGGGTTTTGAATAATGAGTGTATGGTCTCTTTTGGGTGGGGAAACAGCCGACTATTTATAGATTTTAAAGTCGGTTTCAGCAAGTCGGCTACCGGACGCCCGTCTGGATCCTTGAACGCCCGTCCATTCTTCATATGAACTTCAAATCGGGCCGAGTCATGATCAGACGCTCTTCCATCCAGCGTCCACCTCAGCGTCCAAACTTCCTCGAATCAACTTTCCATCCCTCGACGCTGCTTGCTTAAGAAACGCCGTCCACCGGACGGGACTCGACGCCACCCAATATGATCAATTTCGACTTCTTGATCTCTATCTCTTTTTCTTCTTGTCAATTTCTTCATTATCTCTTTTATCATCTTATATTTCGACTCTTATCTCTTTTGATCATCATCTCGAGCCTTGAAAAATGCATCTACATCATATAAAACTCTCATAAAATGTAATATCGCTCAAATAATCGTAAAAACATAATTAAAGCACATAAATCAACCTATTTTGCAATTAACTCTTTTGAAATATCATTTACTCAATATATTCATTAAACACATGCTTCTTATGCAATTTCATACAAATATGGGGGAAATTATCATAAAATATAGCGTTATAAATCGTATAAAATCACCCTTAACACAGTTTAATACTAAGGATGTTATCATATAACAATTCATAATTGGTTCACTAAAAGAACAAATATATGACAACAGAAAAGCCATTTAATATATGCATAAACATAAAGAAATAGTAGAAATGGTCCGACCCGGTCGGATCTGTTCCAACCCGATTGGGTTTAGGACACTATTTCAACATTCTCTTCTTCTGCCGTATCGGCTTCTTTTTTGGGTCGAAATTTAGTCGTTGCACGGCTATTTCTGCCGATAGGCCTGGCATATCGTCGGCCTTCCAGGCAAACACATCTCGATATTCGACCAAGAGGTCGACCAAGGCTTGCATGTCAGGGTGTGGTATCCACTTCCCGATTTGGACCCATTGGCCTTCTTCCTCCTTCCACACACAAACTTCCTCTATCGAGTCGACGGAGACCCAGCTTCTATCCTCCTCTTCCTCAGGAATTAACTCCTCGACTAGCACTTGTCCGACGCCTTTCCCTTTTATCGTAACCAAACTGCAATTCCTGGCCACCTCAACGTCTCCTTTCACTTTATGAGTGCCATACCAGGTGGGAAATTTCATGCTATTGTGGAATGTAGAAATAATGGCTCTCAGGTCGTATAAGGCGGGTCAACCTAATATCGCGTTGTAACCCGACGGGCTTTAACTACGACGTAAGTCATTTCCATCGCTCGCTTTTCTCCATCTCCAATCGCAGTCAAGAAGTTTATCGATCCGACAGGGTGGATGGCCTGCCCTGTGAATCCGAACAAAGGGGTCGATAACGGCACAATATCCTCATCTCTCAACTTCATGGCTTTGAAGGCTGAGTAGTAGAGGATGTTGACTGCACTCCCACTATCAACACAGACCCTCTTTATCCGGCCTCGGCTTATCACTGCCTCTATCACCAATCCTTCACTGTGACTGTGGGAGCTTGGAATATCATCTTTGGGTCCATAACCTACCTCTGTCGTGAACTTAAGTTTTTTTGATTCCCTCGATCTGTCTGTAGACTGTCGACTGGATCGAGGTCGATCTGACTCATGCTCGGCAACAATTGTATTGACATCATACCCGATGCGATTATCCCCGTGAGGGTCTCGACTCTGATCTTCCCTTCGATCGTCCCGGCGGTTATCTCTATGAGTCGGCTCGGGGGACCTATCCCGACGTCTCTGATTATCTCGACGTGGCGATCGGTCTCTTCCCCCGTTATATCTCTTTCTCTTATATTCTCGACGACCCTTGGTCTCGTCCTTCTCTGATCTATCGACCACCTCATCTAACCGACCCTCTTGAATACACACATCTATGTCTCTCTTCAGGTCGAAACACTCTTCTGTGTCATGCCCCACATCCTTGTGATAGTCGCAATATTTGTGGGTATTCTTTCTCTTTTCTGGATCTTTGGACATCGGCTTGGGTGTTCGCGCGATATTTTTCTTAATCATGATGGCCAGCACCTCCCCCCAAGATCGGTTGAGAGAGATGAAATCTCGATCTTTTAAATTCCCCGTCTTTCCGAGCTGATCCGTGATCGGTGCGGTCAATCGATCGAATACATTTGACTTCCCTTCGTCACTTCGCCCCTTAGGCTGACCCTTGGTCTGGCCTCGGGTGTCATTCCTCAAATGGAGGCGAGTGAAATGGTGTGCAGACGCACTGCCTCTTCACCTTGGCAAAACTTGTGGACTATGTTCACACATTCGTCATGTCACTGGGCATCTTCTTAGACAACTTGCCGTATAGCTTCATAATGCACAGGCCTCCGACAAAGGAATTAACCTGGAGTGCATCACTGGCGTTATGCACTTTCATAGCTTCAAGATTAAAACGCCTCATGAAATCAATAGTTGATTCTCCCTTTTCTTGCTTGATGTTCATGAGATGAGTAGCACTGAGGTGGAACTTCTTGTTCCCGATGAAAGCATCTCGAAACTTTTGCCCCAACTATAGAAAACTTGAGATTGACCCGGGTCGTAGCTTATGAAACCACTCCCGAGCTCGACCCGTAAGCAAGGTATCGAAGGCACGACACTTCATGGCATCGTTTGCATTTCTTAATCTCATCAGTGATATATATCGATACAGGTGATCCTCTAGGTCAGTAGTACCATCATAGGGTTCCATCTTTGGTGGCTTAAAGGATTTGGGCATCAAGAATTGCTCTATCTCGGAACTGAATGCTGACTCGAGCCAGTCAGTGACTTGCTCCTTCCCTACGATGCGGTTAAACTCGCTTCGAATGCTATCCTCAATTTGTCTTTGGGGCTTTTCATGCCCATGACGCTTTTTGGTGATGCTGACCTCTACTTCGTCTTCACACTCTTCTCGAGAATCGACAGGTTTCTTTCCCTTCGTTTTCTTGTGCTCTTTTCGACCCAGTGGGTCTAACAGGTGATGCTCATCAGGGGTGCTGAAAATCCCCTTATCTATGAGTGCAGATGCCACCACTCGCTTCAGGGCGTCTTCATCCAAAGACGCTAAATGATCAGCCATGTCCTGCAACTGTGAGGGAAGTTGGGGCTTTGGTGGTTGCGCAGCTGCGGGCCTAGATCCAGTGGGGATTTCGGGTACCTGAATTTGTACCCCTGCTGGATCTAAGTCCGTGTGCTCTTCGACCTGTAGGTTCTTGCTGCTCGTTGGTTTCTGTCTTCTTGTTGGTGGTGCCATTGCGATTTCTTTAACAACTCACCGGTAGAAGGCCCTCCTTCTAGCGCCAAATGATGATGCTAAATAATGCACCACCGGTTTAACAGGGCCACGTGTAATCTAAGAGTGAGTCAAGAAGAATATGCAAGGCTAGTACTGTAGTAAAGATGGTGTTTTTGGTGTTTTATGGCTGAGTCCAAGAATGTATCTTGGATTTCCTACGTATCCTGTGTAATGTCCAGGAATCAAGCCCTACGTAGTTCCTGGAGCTGTGTATTTATAGGCACATGCCCTCCTTCTACCCTAAACGGCGGTTTGGTCTATTGACATAAATAACCCTTATTGGGCCTTGCCCCTTGCCCAAGCAACCCTCTGGATGTTGGGCTTAGGAATCTGGGCTGGGACCCTGGTCTCGACTCGTATAACTCCGACATGGGTGTTCGAGATGGGACACTTGCAGAATCTACTGGTTGCTGCGGATTTCACTGACTTGTCGCTTATTCGACTCGATGTGAGTACTAGAGGCTTGGACCTTTCATACGCCAGCTGGACCAACCAGATATTCCACATGAAGGGGTGAAATCCCGTATCGTCATTGACCGTAAGCATAAAGTATATTTATTGTTGGTCCCAGAGAAGGGTGCAACTAGAGTAAGAGGGGGGTTGAATGACTCTAGTAAGAGTTTAAAATCTTGATGTAAAGCTTTTGTGCAGCGGAAAACCCTTCATAAAACATGCTTTCAAAGTATAACTAAACACACACACACAATTAAGTAAATAACATAAACAAAACGCTAAAAGTAAAGTGCAGAAATTAAATGACACAAAACACTTATAGTGGTTCAGGGTGGTGTAATCCCTTAATCCACTTATCTCCTGTGATAGCTGGAGGAATTCACTATTGTTTTCACCAATACAATAGTAAGATCGTCCTTCACTACACAAGCTTCACAATCTACAAGCTGTCACTCTCTGACAACAAATGCTTCAGTGATTAAGCTTCCCACTGCTCCTTCAGAACTGATCCTTCAGCAACTATCACAACGATCACAACTCCTTCTCAGATTCCTCTAATTCGGTTGCTTGAGAGAGATGTGAATTTGAGGAATTCACCAAACTGATCAAGTTCAGACCGGATATTTCTGTTAAGGATCTGAATATTTCTGAACTTGAGTTTCTAAAAATTTCTTTGAAGATCGAGATTATGAAGGCTTGAATTTCACATAGTTATGGCACGTAGAATTTCTCAAGAATACTTCGTTATTTTGCCCTTCTGTCAATGCCTTATATTTATAGCCAAAATTCCTTGAATTTGAATTTTCTTCCGTTGGGTAATTAATGTGGAGAATAAACCTTGATTTTGTCTTGATTTAATCCTCCTCGATTTGAGTGATCCGGATTTTATTCCCAACGTTTGCCTCAAAATCCATTCTTGACGATTCTGCATTAAATGCATTGTCTTCCACATTTCCATGTTTTTCTTAACTTGTAATTTGCACTCAGTCAGCTTAGTGTCTCAACCGACTCCTTTACTTAGTTGTCTCTTGATTCATTTAACTGCTGAACTCTTAGTTAGCTACCTTCACTGTGTTGTTAAAAACTTCACTTGGCTTTATTGGTTATCATAATCATTCGTCACTTAGCTAGTATTGCTCTGCTGCTTCAGTAGATCAATATAACTTCACTGACCCATATTTTGGGTGAGGTCAGTGTACACCATATTTAAGAAAATATCTTTTATAACTTCACTGTTATCGAAGACTTACCCAAGGTCATCACAAACTTCCTTGATTGTAAGTCAGTCCATTAATCTTCACTTCACTGAGTTTGGATCCTCAGCCTTCTCACTCAGTTGGTCTTTTTATCGGATGTAATATCACCGGACGGATCTAGATCCGCCCGATTACACAGCGGAATAACAAGGATCACGATCAATATAAATTAAAGCATATAAAATAAATAGATCTAAACTACAAGAAGGTTAGATCTACTTACCAATCAAAAGATTAGATCCAAAGATTGAGAAGCCGAGATCCAAATAGTTGAGACGCCACAGTCTTCCGATGTGTATCTCCAAGCAACAACCGGTGGATGTTGATCCTTGATGCTTGACCTCCTCGATATGCTACCCGGAAAATCCCGAAGATTTTCCCAACTCAAAACCCTGAGCTTGGCCGAAAATTCCAAGCTTATTTGTGTGTATGTATGCGTGTATCATAATAAAAGGCTTAGGAGAACTCTCTTTATATAGGAGAGAAATCCTTGTCCTCCAAGGATTTAATAATTAATTAAATAATCAATCATAATAATCATTTATTAAATATAAGATAAATCTAATATATTCTAAAACTAATTTAGATATATATATAATAGATATTATATAATATCTCCCGATTAATTATTTAACAAATAAACAATTAATCACATGACATGTAATTATCCAAAAAAACTAATTTCTCTTTAATTACAACATGTCACAACACGCCATGCCCTAGTCAAACAAGGCTAGCACACGAAATTTCACATTAATGGGCCGAGTCCACGAAAAATGTCTTTTCTATGTATTTAATTATTTAGCCCACTAAATAATTATTCGCACATCAATTAAATAGTCCAACTACTTAATTATCATTGAGGCCCAACGTCAAGAAACATATGCATGTTAGGAGCCACATAGGGGACCATGGACCTATAACCAGTAGCTACAATAAATTAAATAAAATTATTCATCGAACAGAACAATTCTTATTCAATCTATTAATTCCGGGATTACGCCACCTTAAACCCGAAACTGAACTCTATCGATTATAGATATATACTTACACTCTAATCATTGAGTAAAAGCGTCCATTGATATAATCATTACATACGGATAAATCCTCTACATACGGTCCATCTAATCATGTGGTACTTTCCCAATATGCTTTTGACCTCTAGTGAATCCGAAAATCCTTATAAGCTACCCCTTCATCGTTTGTACAATGATGTGGTATCGGCTTCCAAATCTAGAATCACTCCCAGATATGAAAAGGAAATCCTTAAGCTATATCGCCTCTATAGCTACTACAAAAGCCGCTAATCACCCAACTAGTTAAAGTTGAGTTGGCGTTGCTGGATTCCTCCAGGCAATAGCTTCAACACAAGCCGACATTCCTGAGGCATAGGGTAGAACTTCCTCGTTGAATGTTGCATACACAGATGCATCATCTTAACCAATAAGATGGATGGGAAACCACTGGCTGATTCTAATGAATTCGACCCACCAAACTCTTTTAGGATGTTGTCCAAATCTCATTGCGAGAATTGTGGCATTGTCGATTCTCGACTTGAGATAACACACCCATGTTGATTCCAACTGTGCAAGTGTTATCCTTCACAAACACTAATATATGTATATATTTACTACTGTACTAAAATTGATATCCAGTCTACAAAAGACTTATCAATATTCTGGTCAAATCTATATATTGTAGAAATATATGACTTCTAGTGACCGAGAGGTTTGCTTTTTATCCACAAAGGACATAAGCCTTGACAGTCATCCTGTCATAAGTTCATAATGCAATACCCTTATGTTTTGAATGAATCCAGACTCCGTTTGTTTGGCAAGAAAATCTCAGGGAATCACCCCTATTTTCTGCTTTTGAACGAAATCATGCAATACTAAGTGGTAAGAGAGCCCAAGGTCTGATTAACTCTCTACTTCTTAGGGAATTACCCTAGACCACTCAAGCTTTGCTCTGAAGATAAACTTTCCTATTCATTCTACTCTTTCCATGTAGATCCAATTACTCCCACTTGGGCCTAAGACGCTCAGTGGTTCTACAAGAGTATGAACAGAACTAGAGTACCGAACTCCATTCACGAGTGGTTATGGCTATTAAACCAACCTCTATTATCGTAATCATATAACGCTCACAAAAAGAGCCATAGGTCATCAATCGATCCTCAGACTACAAAGTCCGTAGAACCCGTAATGGGTAATGGATAAACCATACTCCCAATACTTACCGGGTGGATCAAATTCGATCTAGTTTAGTAGTATTTAGTGTTATCACCAACAACCGATGTTGGATGTGGTCTGATTTTAATCAGTTAGTAACTACCTTGAGTAAACGTACTTCAAGGTTCAAGGTTTTGCTATTCATGGACTCTATCAGAAAGGATGCAACAGTATAACTGTCCTTTCCCGATTTCAAGAATCCTATATCTAACCTTTATACACAATAGGTTAAAAGATATATCACGAATGGTCATTGACCGAACATATGCGCGAAATTCCCAGTCTTACCGTCAAGCTCTGTGTACTAAATGCTTATATTTATGGAAGTGGGGTGAACCGAATCCACACCTTATCCGTAAATACCAAAGCATATTCTAGGTAGACTTCTCGGTCTTACATTTCAATGTAAACCGTTATTTTGCTTCCAATATCTTTATTGAGTTAAGCAGTGTATTGTAGCACATCTAAAACTATGTAATGCAATTCAAGGGTTTCTCCCTTAGTGAAAGCATTTCACTATGAGGCAGGCCGAGCATTAGTCCCTAGGACTATGTGATGGCCCATTCCGAGTATAGAATACTCTATCTCTGTTGAAAACAGAGAAACCTCAAAATATTTTGGATAAACTTACCGGAGTGTTTGAATAGTTATCAGACAAGAAGTCACTACTGAAGCTCCTACTAGCTTGTATCTTCCATCGACTCAAGGTCGTCATGAAACAAGCTATGTTACTTCTTTATAACCATTATCCTTTCCTGTTGAAAGGAAAGTTAGTCATTGAACCTTTGAGACAATATAACCAGGCCGGAGAAAGGAATCACCTGAGCCGCCTTGGGTCTTGTCTTTAAGGGACTATGCACTAACTATGGAATATGAAGAAGCGTTTATCTAAATATAGAAACCAATTGCTTTTAATAGTTCTTAAGATGTGTTTTATATACATATTTCAAATGATTCTAAGTGGTTTTGACTTTATCAAACAAAAGTCCGAGTCTTGGATTCGTATTTACAAATGGTATATTCACTTTCTATACGACAAACAAATTATCGAATAGAAGGTAATCCATTCGTTCCAACGAATCTTAAACAGAAAATAATTTTTTCGGATATCCAAGGATTGAATCCGAGATTCATTTCCTTATATCACTCCCACTATTCTAGCTAAAATTAACTGCCCGTTGTTTACTCTTTTAATCGTTAAATGCACCGCTACTTTGTTCTTCCAAAGAACTTAGCTCGAGAAAAATGCCAAGGATTCATAGGTTGGTGATCCAAAATCACTGTCCTTATCCTATGATTTTCATTTAATTAATTTTCGGTTCAGCCGTAAAGTTTTATCAGTTTAGATGACTAACACTTTTATACATACTCTCCCATTCTCGACTTTCCGTGAATGGAAACAGTCTTAAACCAGCGGTTCGTTTGAGTAGACACTACTCTTGAACCGTGGGATGTCTATTTCGAGTGTTACTGGTCAGGACTTCTCAGACTTTTTAATATACCAGAAAAAACAACAAAGCATAACATTAAAGCTCCCACTAGTTTATCGGTTCCAAATACCGTCTAACGAGCAATGCTTTATTTTTATGATTTTCCGATTTTTTCGATTAAAAAATCTTTCGTACATAGTTCCAATGTTTCCAAAAAAAACAACAAATCATAGAACTCCCACTAGTTCATCGATTCCAAATATCGTCCAACTAGCAACATTTCATGACTTTCCGGTTTTTCAATTAGAACGGTTACGTGTGTAGTCAGTTACACTTTTCTAATGTTCTAGAAAAACAACAAATCATAAAGCTCCCACTAGTTCATCGATTCCAAATATCGTCCAACTAGTAACACTTCATAATTTTCCGATTTTTCAATTAGAAAATTACTCGTGTAATTACTACACATTCAAAATTCACTAGAAGAATTTCCAAGTCCGAAATCACCTTTGATCAAACTAAGTTTGTCTCCCGTTTGACATGAATGACACTAGTGACATACCTATATGTCACTCTGGTTTTTAAAAGGCTTAAGAAAAAATCTCTTTCAAAAAATAATTGCATTATCGATTAACTAGTTCAACGTCCTAGTTACTTTCCACTTTTTAACGAAGTCAATACTAGTCAATTATAAAATTTAAGCAATTTAGTAAGGGATATAATGCTGTAAATAAAATGACATACATTAATTCAAGTTTAACACTACTATATAAGTTTATTTTAGGAATTGTAAACTAAAAATAAGTCTACTCTACCATTCCAAGGTTTTAACCTCGCATCTCAGTGCCGCCGTAGGGTAGGTCAAAAAGATGACGGTTAAATCGAGACAATCTCATCAATGAATAACTTGTGAGAATCAAACATCCCACGAGAATCAAAAATCCCTTTATTCATTGACTACCTTCCTTTTTTAGCCTAGATATTATCAAGAATACCCATGATGAGTGTGACCTACTATATCGGATCTCCCCGAGTATGCCGTCGTAGGATAGGTCAGTGACCCGACGAGTACCCGGAAATCCTATCCTTTCGGAGACCAAGTCATGAATGTTGATAGGGGTGAACACCATCCGTAGGGGGACAAAATCAAAGCGCCGCGAGGCGTCACCCTTCTCTCACTTACTTGTATCTATAGTAGAGGCCGTGGGGTTATGTGTCGCCTCCCCCGCTCCCACTCAATATTATGGAAGTGGTGTTGGGTTAACTAACCACGTCTTTTTGATGTTAACATAAAATCACATCGAATCAAGGATTCCGAATGGTGTCGGTAACGTAGGCAAGCCTACCCGTCCTATTCGTTGGAAAATATGTGACAGTCGGACGAAGTCGGGTCAAGAGAGCCCCATTGAGACAAGAAGGAATCACCCCTCCGCTCGCTGGTGTAGCTTAGTCTTGCCGGACCCCCGTGCATACATCACACTAGGAGGGTTAAGTCGGTCGAGCCTAGCTCAGTTGACCACCCAACCTATAAGCGAACCGTTTTTATCTAAGATTTATTGTTCTTTTATCATCATTCAATCGCGTAGACACTACGAATTGAAAACGTGATCTCGTTTGGGCTTTAAGGCGGTTCACCGAGAACACACACCGAAAGGCCTAACGATTTCATAACCCGTCCTCGGATCTTAATTAGTTACTAAATTAATTAATTACCACATATTAATTAAATTTCAACTAATTACGCGAGTTTGTATACATGTCTATTTTAATTACCAAAATTAAAATTCTACATATATGCATGGAGTGGATTTATGATATGATGCATGTCATGACAATTCCGATTTTATATCTATTTTATGATCAAACACATAAAAAATAAATTGCGGAAAATTTAAACACCGAGATGGATTGTTGGTACCCCCGTATCTAATCTATCTTAGGAAAACAGTAAATTACATGGGACCTTTGTCAAAATACCACTCTTGAGGCAAGGCAAATGTTGGCCTACCATTCCTTTGTCGAAATACCACTCCGTTTTTCGCGTTTTAGGTGTTTTTAGAACCAAACTAAACCCTAATTGGGAAGGGGAACCCCAATAGGGGAATTGTGTACCTTAAGATCGTGCACATTTGTGGAAAAAATGGGAGAAAATCGCGAGCCAAAATCGTGAAAATTGCACTGAAGTGGTATTTCCACAAATACACCACAGAAATGGTGGTAGTCCAGAAAAAATCCCAAATTACATAATCTATGTCTTCGAGTCTTGATCTTCGAATCTTGAACTCGAACCGCCGGATCACGAACCACGAACACCCGAGAGGAGAAAAGGCTTTTTAATTAAATAAATCCAATTTATTTGATAAATAAAACCCTTTTTTTTTTAATTACATGTTACATGCGGCTGTTACACAAAAAATTATTTTCCAAAAATAATCTTCTTCTTTTTTTTTTTTTTTTTTGTTGTGCCAAACGGTAGTTTTCTATAAAAAAAATTAGGTTAAACAAAAAAGTTAATGCAGCCACAAGACTTAAGCCCTAGCCGCATGGAAATTTATTATACAGGACTTATAGCGACGCTTTTCAGCGTCGCAGAAAGTCCTGTAGCGCAGATTTTTAATTAAAATCAGGTTTTTATCCGTTTCTCCTCATTCATACCTTGGGTTTCGATTTAATCTGCAACTTTTCTTCAAGATCTTCATCTTTTCGAGCCCGGAACATCAAAATTACAATAAAAGATGCTACTTTTACATAAATTTCGAAAATTGACATAAAAAAAATACAATTCCTATGCTCAATTGTTACTAAACAAAGGAGCTACAAAATAAATCTAACGAGTAAACAGTACCAACCCCAATCCATCTCTTCAACCAAGACATTCATAACATAAAAAAAATTAAACAATTTTCGGCCCCTTTTAAAAAAGAATTGGGACAAAAAAATCTACATGTTTACCACTCCTAGATCTAATATTTTATACGTATAAATATAGATCACCTTGGCGACTGATACCACTGTTAGTAATACCATCCGCAACGGAAGCGATTTAAGGATCTAGATCTATAATTTACACGTAATAAAATAACTAGATCTACTCTACAAGGGGGTTGTAGAACATACCTCTTGGATCTCAAAATCCAAGTAGAAGATCCGCAATAGAAATAACAAACGAAGATGTGAAGAGCACCACGATCTTCCGTACGTGTGATCCAAGCAACTCCAGGCGGAAGGAAATCCTCGTCTCGAATCCTCCCGATATGCTACCCGGAAAAACCTCCAAGATTTTCCCCATTATCCCCTTGGCCGAATTTTTGCTCCTTCTCTTTAAGAGAAGTCGAAAATTTGTGTGTGTTGTAAGGCTTGGGAGAACTCTCTTTATATAGGAGAGTAAACCTTGTCCGCCAAGGATTTTTATTTTGCAAATAAATAATCCAATAAATAAAAGATAATTCCATAATATTCTAGAACAAATCTAGAATAATATTTATCTTTATTTCTT
Source organism: Gentiana macrophylla (assembly GCA_026214975.1). Classification (NCBI taxonomy): domain Eukaryota; kingdom Viridiplantae; phylum Streptophyta; class Magnoliopsida; order Gentianales; family Gentianaceae; genus Gentiana; species Gentiana macrophylla. The sequence continues at coordinate 61,357,704 of CM047811.1, forward strand.
ACCATAAATATTTATCCAATAAATATTTTGTGCACATGTCTTATTAAATCACAAGAAAACTAATTTCTTGTTCATTAAAATATGCATGGGGCGAAAATCACCATTATTGACCTAGTCAATATTATTTTCGACTAACACACTAAATTGGGCCAAGATTATGAAAAATGTCTTTTTCACATATTTAATTATTTAGCCCAACTAATTTAATAGTCCACTAAACAATTAATTCACATATCGTTTTAATAAAGTCCAACAAGAACTAAATTAATATTATCATGATTCGACGGCCGAGAATAGCTATGCTATATTTGGAGGCACATCGGGGACCATGGACTAATAATCAGCGGCTCCGATAAATCAAATAAATAATTATCTTACGAACAGAACAATTATATTCGATAAATCAATCACATGAATATGCCACCATAATCCCGTGACTTGACTCCTCCGATTATGAGATTATATTTATCTCATCACGAGAATAATAATAAGCGTCCATTGATATAATCATTACATATGGATTAATCCTCCATAGAATGTTCATTCTAAATCGGGAAGTTACCGTTAACCCTTTTTAGAACCTCTTATCCTTATTTACCATTAACCCCCTAGTGATCAATTAATTCATACAACTCACTTGTAGCTAATCAGTGTAATATGAACTCGCGCGATCGATCGCTTCTAGGATTAACAAATAAGTGGAATCGTCTATCTACTTCCATAAATGGAAGGAATGGATTCGTATTTGTGATAACACGGACTACTCACTCAATCCAAAGACAATGCCAAGATCGGGTAATTCGGACCACGGACTCGGTGTAATCCTTAACCGTCAAGTCAAACCTCATAATCGATTCAAGCGGTTGGATCGTGATCACCTCAGGATTAAGATATATCCATAAATATGATCATCCATTGATTCGATAAGACTTCTCGATTACGGAATTATATCGTGAACTCTAATCAAATCGGTCCAGCCCTACATGATATATCTATCATATATAAATGCCCCACTAGGTTTTCTTAACCGAAAGTCCGGATAAGACAATCACACCTATTGTGTTCTGGGCGCATTAATAGCACGTTAAAGGAGAGACCCGATACTCTCGATTAACTTCACTATGGGCTAATTGTATTTTAAGTACATCTTCACTAACTCAATCCTCCCGTGTATATCTCATACATTGAGTTAAGTGATTACATAAACGATATACTTTAGGGTTTTTTGTAGTGTAAATACTATAGTCACATCGGTGAATATGAGAATAATAAATATGAATAATAATATCATTTCATTTATTAAATAAAACAATTACAAAATTATCTTTCGGGCATAACACCTAACAATATATCCCTCAATTCTGTACCCGCCAAGTGCATCAAACCATTTAGATGTCAAAATACACTCCGAGTGTGCCGCCGCAGGGTAGGTCAGTGGCTCGGTGAGTATGCAACATCTAAATACCACGCAACTTAGCATCCTGATCCGTTAGGTTGTCAGCTCGAGATGATCTTTAGGATCGAAACGTCGCCGGTCCATCCAATCAGGTGGTGCTCTCCCAATATGATTTTTTTGACCTCTAGTGACTGCGAAGATCCTTATCTGCTACCTCTCCACTATTTTCACAATGAAGTGGTATCGGCTTACCAGATATGGAATTACTTCCAGATATGGAATTACTTCTAGATATGGAAGGAAATCCTCAATCTGACTTAAAGTCAGAATCACACGAGCAAACACTGAGCCCGAGATCGACTTAGCGATCATCTTTAATCTGACTTAAAGTCAGAATCAGTGTAATCATTTATATTCACGTTCGCACCCGAATATACTAGCATATTATTCCTCGTTCTCCAAAGATACTTGAGGACGTACTAAACTTGCTATTTAATACTCGAATCCAAGATTTGATTAACTTGTAATTACCTGACTTTCTCTTATCAAAAGAGAGTCTATCCCATTTTCTATTCATCCTCAGGTTTAGAGAAGCATTCCGTGAGAGGTAGGGTAGGACTACTTCGTTGAATGTTGCATACCGATATGCAAAATCATCTTAACCATTAGGATACATGGGATTGCCAGTCACATATTATCAGGAATTTGACCGAATCAAATCCTTTAGAATGTAGTCCGATTCTTTCATAAAGAGAATCTTGGCATGTCAGTTTCCTAACTTCAGATAACACACCCATGTTGTTTCCAACTGTTTCAGTGTTACCATTCATGAACACTAATGTATATACTACTTTACCAATACTGACATCCAGTCTATGAAAGACTTATCAATATTCTGGTCAAGTCCACATACTTGAAATATGTGACTTTTAAATAACCTAGAGGTTTGCTTTAATCCTCAAAGGATATAAGCCTAGGTTACGAATAAATTTAGATTCCGATTGTTCAGCAAAAAAGTCTCAGGGAATCACCCCTATTTTCTGCTTTCTAATGAATCTGCCATTTGTTCTTAGCTAAAACCCTTCTGTTCCGAATGAATTCAGATTCCTTTTGTTCGGCAAGTCTCAGGGAATCACTCCTATTTTCTGCTTTCTAACAAAATCAAACAAGACCGAGTGGTGAGAAAGTTCACGGTTTGGTTAACTCTCTACTTGTTAGGGAACCACCCCTAGACCACTCAGCTTTGTATCGAAAGTTAAACTTTCTATTCATTTGACTCTTATCATGTAGATCCAATTACTCCTACTGGGCCTGAGACATTTAGGTGGTTCTACTATAGTGTGAACAGAACTGGAGTACCAAACCTCCATTCACTGGGTTTTTAAACCAACCTCTATGATCAGAATCCTATACAGCCCACAAGGAACCATAGGTTATCAATCACCTCTGTAAACTTCAAATTTTGCAGAAAACCGCAAAAGGTAATGGTTAAACCATACTCCCACTGCGTTCTAGGTGGATTGATATTCTGATCTAGTACAGTAGTAATTATTAGTGTTATCACCAACATCTGATGTTGGACGTGGTCTGAACAAATAAGTTAGTAACTACCTTGAGTATCCGTAATTCAATTTATAGACTCTATCAGAAGGGGTGTGACAGTATAACCGTCACTTTCTGATCTTTAGAATCTTACAACCAACCTTTTTCTCAACGTATAAGATATTGCACGAACAGTCATCATCTGAACGTGTACGCAAAATTTCCAGTCCTACCTTCAAGCACTAAGTGCTAAATGCCTATATTTACGGAAGTGAGGTGAACCGAATTCACTCATTATCCACAAATTTGTAAGCATCTTCTAGGTAGACTTCTCGGTTTTACATGATAGTGTAAACCATTATTTCGCAACCAATATCTTAAATGAGTTAAGCAATGTATTGTAGCACATTAATAACTATAAAAGGCAAATTTATGGTGTTATTCCTCAGTTGATAAATTCCACTGGGAGGCAGGCCGAGCATCAGTCCCAAGACTATGCTATGGCCTATTATCGAAAGCATGGAATACTATATCTCCGGTGAAATCGAGATACCTCCAAATATTTTAGATAATCTTATCAAGGCGTTTGAGTAGTTGTCTGACGAGATGTCACTACTTAGAAGCTCCTTCTAACTTGTATCTTTCACAAGACCCCGAAGGTCATTATGAATAGGCTATGTTACTTCTTTAAATCTATTACCCTTTCCCGATTGAAAAGGAAGCTTAGTCATTGTTCCTTTTGAGACAGTGTTCCTTGACTGGGAGATAGGAATCACCCTAAGCCAGTCTTCAGATCTTGTCTTTAGGAAATATGCACTAATTAATAGAGTATGAAGAAGTGTTTATCTAAATACGGAAACCTTTTGCCTTTAATAGTTTAAGATGTGTTACATATACCTTTTCAACATTTCTTAGTGGTTTTGACTTTATCAAACAAAAGTCCGAGTCTTGGATTCGTGCTACAAATGTCATATTCACTTTCTTATAAGACAAACAAATTATCGAATTGAAAGTGAATCCATTTTTTCCAACGAATCTGAAAACAAAAAATAAATTTTCTGTGATATTCAAGGATTGAATCCGAAATTCATTTCCTTATATCACTCCCACTATTCTAGCTGAAATAACTGCCCGTTGTCTACTCTATTTATCGTTTAATGCATAGCTACCTTGTTCTTCCAAAGAACTTAGCTTTCGAGGAAATCGTTAAGGATGCATTGGTCAGTGATCCGAAATCACATTCCTTATCCTCTGATTTTATATTTATTAATATTCCGGTTTAGCCTTAAAACTACTTAGTTTAGATGACTAACACGTATAGACATTCTTTCCCATTCTTGACTTTCCTTATATGGAAACAGTCTTGAACTAGCAGTTCATTTGAGTAGACACTACTCGTGAACTATGGGATGTCTAATGATAGTGTTACTCGTTTGGACTATTTGATTTTTTAATAAATCAACAAATCATAAGGTTAAAGCTCCCACTAGTTTATCGGTTCCAAATACCGTCCTAACTAGCAATGCTTTATTTTTGATTTTTCGAGATTAGAAAATCACGAGAACTAAGCTCCCACTAGTTTATCGGTTCCAAATACCGTCTAACTAGTAATGCTTTGTTCATGTTTTTCCAGGAATGGAAAAAACTCTTGTGAAGTCTCTTACACATTTCTAATGATTCAGAAAAACAACAAATCATAAGAATAAAGCTCCCACTAGTTTATCGGTTCCAAATACCGTCTAACTAGCAACACTTTATTTATGATTTTCCAAATTTTCAATTAGAAATTTCTTGTGTGATTACTCACACAATTAAAATTCACTAATAGAATTTTATTTAGTCCTACATCATCTTTGAACTAAGTGCGTCTCTCGTTCAACACGAGTGACAGCAGTGACATGCCTATACTATGTCACTTAAGATTTAAAGGCTCAAGAGGAATATCTCTTATGAAATTTAATTGCATTCTTCGATGAGTTCAACGTTCTTGTTACTTTCCACTTTTAACGAAGTCATTACACAAGCAGTTTAGTAGCCTAGAGATGATAGTTGTAAACAAAATTGACAGAAAAAATTCATACATACACGACTAGATAAATTTTAGGAATTATAAACTGTAAAAGTCTATCCTACCATTCCAAGGATTTAACCTCACATCGTACCGCCGCTGAGAATTCGGTATCGATCTTTATGACGGTTAAACTGAGACAATCTCTCTCGATGATTAAACTTTGAGAATCAAACATCTCATGGGAATCGTACATCCCATACTTTAATCGTCGATTACCTGCCTTTTATCAGCCAAGATATTTCCTAAAACATCCTGATGAGTGTGACCTACTATATCAGACCTTTAAGTACGCCCCGAGTATGCCTACGTTGGGCAGGTCAGTGACCCGGCAAGTCCTCAAGATCCTATCCTTTCGGAGACCAAGCCTTGAATTTTGATAGCGGTGAACACCATCCGAAGGGGGCCGAAATCAAAGCGGCACGAGGCGTCACCATTCTCTCACTTTCTTGCATCTATAGCAGAGGCCGTGGGGTCGGCTGCCGCCTTCCCCGCTCCCACTCAATATTTTGAAAAAGTGGTAGGTTTACTAATTGCGGTTTTGGACTTGACAATACTTTAAGAAACAACAAATCATGTACCCGAATGGTGTCGGTTACGTAGGCAAGCCTACCTGTCTTATTCGTTGGAACGTATGTGACTGTCGGTCGGATCCGGCTAGGAGAAGTCCCGTTTAGCCGTAAAGGCTTGTCGGATATGCTAAGTCTTGCCGAACCCCCGTGCAAACGTCACACGTGGAGGGTGAGTCGATCGAGCCGTAGCTCAGTTGAACTTACCCAACCATGGTTAGACCATTTCCGAACCCATTTATCATGATTTTCCGATTTCTTAAATTGTCAAACTCTCTCGTAGACACTACGGAACAAACCCGCAATCTCGTTCCGGTTTAAGGTGAGATTCACCGAGAATCCATCACCGAAAACTTAACGATTGCAAAACCCGGTTCCTCGGTTCTTTAATTAGTTTCTAATTAATTAATTCCCACAACAATTAATAAAAAAAATTAAAATAATTAATCGAGTTGAATACATGCCTAATTAATTATCCAGAATTAAATAGCTACATGTATGCGCGCATATGGAGTGGAATTCATGATATGATGCATGTCATGGAAATTTTCTGGTTCTACGCATACATCCTAAGCATACATACTAGTGCGGAAATAAACATCGAGATGGATCGTTGGTACCCCCGTATCTAACCTATTAAACAGAAAAATAAACAAACCCTAACTAGGGTTTACTATTTTCTAATCTGCTGCTGTGCGTTTTATCGATGATCGGACATCCAAACGAACTTTGATCGTCATGAAACTTTATGGACTTGTTCTTCACTCTTCCTACTTCAATCTGAACGGTCGGGTCATCGCTTCAACGGTCCAATCTCTTCCAGAAATTCGACGAAACAGCTGGGGCTGTAGTGCTTTTATGACACAGCAGCAACTTTATTGCAATGATTGGACATCGAGATGGACTCCGATCGACATGAAATTTTGAGGGCCTGTCTTCAACTTTTATTCTTCATTTTGACCGGAGGGATTGTCGTTTCAACGGCTCAATCTCCGGGAATAAATAAAAAACCGAACAGCAACAAAACAAATCCTACTTCTAGGAAACTAAAATTACAACTTCAAATAAATTACATAATTTCCTATACTCATATAAACGAATTTATATGAGTTTACAATAGATCTAACGAGTAAACAGTACCAACCCCAATCCATCACTTCACCACAACATATCAAAGCATTCATCATCAGGATTTTCGAATTAAAAAAAACGGAAAACAATGCAATCTAAACATGCAATTTCCACTCCTAGATCTATCAATTATATACTTTAATTTATAGATCGGAGGCTCTGCTACCATTTATTGGATGTAATATCGCCAGACGGATCTAGATCCGTCCGATTACGCAGTGGAATAACAAGGATCACGATCAATATAAATTAAAGCATATAAAATAAATAGATCTAAACTACAAGAAGGTTAGATCTATTTACCAATCAAAAGATTAGATCCAAAGATTTAGAAGCCGAGATCCAAATAGTTGAGATGCCACAGTCTTCCGATGTGTATCTCCAAGTAACAACCGGTGGATGTTGATCCTTGATGCTTGACCTCCTCGATATTCTACCCGGAAAATCCCGAAGATTTTCCCAACTCGAAACCCTAAGCTTGGCCGAAAATTACAAGCTTATTTGCGTGTATGTATGCGTGTTTATGTCATAATAAAAGGCTTATGAGAACTCTCTTTATATAGGAGAGAAATCATTGTCCTCCAAGGATTTAATAATTAATTAAATAATCAATCATAATAATCCTTTATTAAATATAAGATAAATCTAATATATTCTAAAGCTAATTTAGATATATATAATAGATAATATCTAATATCTCCCGATTAATTATTTAACAAATAAACAATTAATCACATGACATGTAATTATCCAAGAAAACTAATTTTCTCTAATTACAACATGTCACAACATGCCATGCCCTAGTCAAATAAGGCTAGCACACGAAATTTCACATTAATGGGCCGAGTCCACGAAATATGTATTTTCGATGTATTTAATTATTTAGCCCCCTAAATAATTATTCGCACATCAATTAAGTAGTCCAACTACTTAATTATCATTGAGGCCCAACGTCAAGAAACATATGCATGTTAGGAGCCACATCGGGACCATGGACCTATAACCAGAGAATTACAATAAATTAAATAAAATTATTCATCGAATGTAACAATTCTTATTCAATCTCTTAATTCCGGATTACGCCACCATAAACCCGAAATTGAATTCTATTGATTATAGATATATACTTACACTCTAATCATTGAGTAAAAGCGTCCATTTCGCGGGTTCTTGCATCATTTTCTTGAAAAGATATTATATCGCCGTGGGAAACTTTAAAATGAGTAATGCTTACCATTCCATTATTCACACAAACCTTCTTCAATGAGTTATCGGTTGCCTTGCTTGAGGAATAGTTTCACGAAAATGGAGACGAACCGAATAACGTCCGATCTTGTTTCGGATTGAGTAGAAAGGGATATATGAAGTTCGTTTTGTTCATCTCGCATCTCTGTGATGGGTAAATCTCCATGAAAAGGGACAACTTATGTGTAGTTTGTGATTGTATGTAATCATTAAGATTTTCTCTCAAGAAATCTTTCTCTTAATAGATCTTTTCTTGTTCCTCAATCTTCGGAGAATGCGGCGTTGTATTATTGTAAGTTCTCTCTTCCAAACATTTCAAAGTAGACGACAAGTTTTAAATCTTAATGCAGCACGTCATATCTCGTTGAATCGCTTTTTTTTCGCCGCTTTCATAGGCAAGTCAAGTCAGTGCACTTCAAAGATAATCATTACATACGGATAAATCCTCCATAGATCGCTCATTTTGATTCGGGATATTTCTGTAACCCTTCTCAAAACATCTTATCCTTATTTACCATTAACTCCCAAAGATCAATTAGTTCATAACTAATATAATATGAACCGGGCCCATCGATCGCCTTCCAGGATTAACAAATAAGTGGAATCGCTTGTCTACTTCCCGTAGTAGGAATGGATTCCATATCTCGTGAAGTCACGCACTACTCACTCATTCCGCAATAGAGCCAACGAGAAGTGTTCATATCACATGTATCCAAGTGATCCTTAACTAACACATCAAACCCTACTTTGAACCAAGCAGTAGACTGTGATCACATCAGGATTGAGATTAATCCATATATGATCATCTTGTGATTCGATGAGATTTCTCGATCACGGAATTATATTGAGAATTCAAATCAAATTGGTCCAGTCCTATATGATAGACATCATATATAAATGCCCCACTAGGTACCCTATACCGATGGTCCGGATAAGACGGTCACACCGTTAAGTGTTCTGGGCGCATTAGTGGTATATTAATCATGGGACCCATACTCTGATTAACTTCACCACGGACTAACTAGTTTTAAGCATATCATCACTAACTCAATCCTCGTGTGTATGCCATACACTGAGTTATGTGATTACATACTGATATACTTAGGGTTTTCAGCAGTGTATTAATATAAGCATAAATGCAAACATTAAGATGAATTATAAATCCTGTCAAAAAAAATTACATAAATTGGCTTTGGGCACTACACCTAACACTTTTGTCTTCACTGAGCTGGCCTGCCATACTATTATTATAGTGCTTAGTGTGACCAACCTATACAATATGAAACTTCTAAATAAATCCAATACATGCAATTCTAACTTATATCAGGCTTGCTATAACAGCTAGTATGACCATCATCAAAACTAAATAAAAGTTCCTAACATTTACGAAAGTGCCCTTCATACCGGGATTTTTTTTCAATATACCACCCATTCTGTGTGCTATTTGTCAATATACCACTTTAAGCCAATTTTGGTTCACAATTTTCGTTCATATATGGGGATTTTTTTCATGAATATGCACGATCTTAAGGTACACAAATCCACTATCGGTTCCTTCCCAATTAGGGTTTAGAAGGTTGCCGGAAACAATGGAAACGCTTAAAACGGAGTGGTATTTTGACAAATAGAGTGGTAGTCCAACAATTACCATTCAACAAAAGTGGTATTTCGACAAGGGTCCCACACCGGACGATCATGAATAGCGTCTATCAACACGTCATGACCCCCAATTATCAGAAGAGTCGAGTGCATTGACTACTACCTTTCATGTGAAACGATTACCGTGTAAATAGAATCATATCACTATTATAATATCCATACGGCCGTATCCCAAGTGTCAAAACATTAAAGACCGTATCTTATAACATGGATATCCTATTGTCTCAAAGTAACATATTACTTCCGCTTTGCAAAGACTTTCGAGAATAAGACATTCCTTATAAAAAGGCCTTTTAGGATATTTACTCCTACCATTAAGATACGCGGTTTCCAGACGAGCAACATGAATCCTACGCATGCTTCAATATCACACCCAATCGCCACCGCATGTTTGCCCGTGGCTAAGGGAAACCTCAACAATGTCAAAGTGTGACAATCCACACCGTCATGCCATGAAGACTTCAGTCTTATGATAACTACACAACCGCCACATAGTGCGACACTTAATAAAGTAAGTGGGTCAGTCTTAAGTACGCATTCTCTAATACATATCCACGTACGGTCCAAGTGTCTTTACACTTCGATAGACGGGATCTATCCTTATCTTCATAAGATATAAAAAATCTAATACGTGTTAGTCTAACAGTACTATTAATGTCCCATTTAATATCACATACAATTAGAGGCATTTAAGTATCAAACTAGTTAAAATGAATCGAGATCTCATCAACCATAATCACCATCATGGTTTCTCTATCACAGTTTAACACTAGGAATGTTATCATATATACTATATCATAATTGGTTCATTAAACAAACAAATATACAATAACATAAAAGCCATTTATTATATGATATAAACATAAAAACATAGTAGAAATGATCTGACCCGATCAGATCCGGTCCAATCCGATTAGGTTTAGCTACATCAACAATCTCCCACTTGACCTAAAGCCAATCACTCATACACACAAGACCAAGTTGAAACACAAAAATCTCATGCCATACTTGCAACCAACCCTAAGAATAAATGGATCACTATCCGTGAGGACTCAGACTATATTTATATCATGCTCCAAATGATCAAGTCAAATGGAAATGCCTCAACACACACATGAATCTCTGATGGGACCCTGCTGGTCCTTGCTTCAAGCAATGAATCAACTACTATATTAGCTATATAGAAAATGTGGAAGAACCATACAAGGTTCAAAGTGAACCTCTTAGATCCACGTATTGTTCCCGCTATGCCTCTATGGAAATATCACACGACACGTTGTGGTAGTTAATGGGGATTGTTTTATGGGGTACATTCTACCTTGCTTGGGACGATCAAAGGCTAAGTGGGGACTAGTTGATGACGATTAAATTAATATATATTACGACATCAACATTACACCCATTATGAGCTAAAATTAGTTTTTCGGCCATAAAATGTGAGCCATTTGTGTTGAATGTTATCTATGAGGTTCAAGTGTCTATAATTTGGTATTTCTAGTAAATATCCCGTAATTTGGTATTACTTCGTGTTTATTGGCCTGTCTGCAGGAAACGAAGTGGGCCGAGTGTCAAAGAAGAAGATATGGAACGGATCTGTGGAGAAATTGGGCATAGGGTATTCCATAAGATTCCAAGCTAAGTCGGCGAAGAAAAAGTATGAAATTTCCCTCGACGCGGTGAGGACCGACTTCGACGCGTCAGAAGTTTCGAGAATCAGGGTTTACGCGTTTTCTTGGACGAGAACTAGGTTTTATGGTTTCTAGAGTCAACTAGGTAGGTTGTAACACTACAAATAAGAGGAAATATCTCTCAGTTTCAATGTACCACAAGACTTTTACATATTTATGCAATAAAAGTTCTTCCTTTGTTCTATTATTTATTTTCTATGAGTGCTATTCACGGATCCAACGAATTCGCCACCTAGGGAGAGATCTGAGGAGGATTTGCGCTCGGCTTCGAGGGTATTATTCTTCCGCTTTCCATATGTAGATCTGTTAGTTTGTGATTATTTTGTTTTGATTTTTATATTAGTCCTGCTATGTAGTAGTTAATTTATTTCCCCCCGATTATGAGTGGATCTGAATCGTTGGTGAAGAATCATGAAATAGTGACCCCATTCTCTCGACGAGTCGACGGTCTATCGATGAATCGAGATACCTAGTAAATTCTGTTTCATGATATTCGGCGCCAGCTACGCCTGATATTCAGTTTTAATTAATTTACATGTTATTAGCCTGATCACCTACTTGCATGTTTTCATAAATTAGCATGAAGGACTATTAGTGAAGTACTAGTTAGGACATAATTTATCGATCTCTAGGAACGTGCTAGTCATCGTCGATAGCTGCCTCGGGAGGTTCTTGGTCTTGAGCTGGCTATCCCTAGATCTTATTGCATGTGATGCTAATACGGCCCAAGGTAGGTTAGCTGCACATAAGCACATGTTGTCCTGGCAAATGGAAGTATGGTAATATTAGGGGTTAGCACCCGTAGTTGTTAAAAAACTAAAATTTACCAACGAGGAAGATTGATTCATAGTTTGGGGGGGGATAGTTAATCACTCATAGCTAGGACTCATTTAGAAACTCATAGGAGCATATTTGTGGAAATCTTGTGTGTGACCATTATTTACTTTTCTTGCATCTTGTTGGTCAACGACCCTTATTGTTGTCAGTCTTGGGTTGATTGTATCCTTACGAGTCTCTGTGGGTTCAACCTTGATTCGCCTTTGATATACTACGATTGGCCTAGTCCTATTGCTAGTAGAAGCGACTTGCACGCGATCAACCATCTAGCCTTCCAGATATGCCATAACAAGGTAACCACCACAACCACCTTATCCCCCCACAAGTATTTAAAAGATAAGACATGAAACTCGGAAAATCACAATTACACCCGAGGCCTTCTATAACGATATGATTGTTATAGTTGGATCAGACATGCGAAGGGATTGAACAAAAGAACGGTGCATTGGTTTAGATCCTCCTCATCATTCCCACGTAATAAGCAAGATCCATCTCCCATTGTTCTCCTCTTAAAACTGGTGCCAATCGGTAAACAATCGTGCAAGCATTTCCAAAGGAAGTGATGCACCCAAGGTTGAACCATGGTTTTCCAACGCCTCCGCCTAATAGGATCTAAAGAATTATATGGAAAATTCGTGAGACGATGTAAGAGATACTTGAATTGTTATAAATGGAATGTATTTTTTAGATGAAATTGCATGTGGACTGATATGTTTCCTTAAAAAACGACCAATTTGTAGTCTTAATCTTCATTATTATTAATAAAACCACTAAACAAACACGAAACATCTTCATTAAAAGAATAAAAGAATATATAACAAACATGGTTTAAAAATAAAATAAAATAAAATAAAAAATATATAACAAACCTCCACTCCACACTCTTCAATAGAATCAGTGATACTGAAGCTTTGTACTCCCAGTTCTCATGGCCTTCTAACGGTGACCATCCTTCACAAATGCTGTGGTTTTAGGCTCTTGATTAGAACGACCTTCTCTTCAGCAGATTGAATTCTCTGTTTATTGAAGGTTTGGCTCAAGCCCTTCAGAATTTTTTCTGATTTTTTTTATTACTAAGTACAACGATTTTCGGTTTAGCTCTGAAAAGATTCATTTGCTTCGTTTCTTATGTTGGATGGGTTTGTTCAAGCAGATACATTTCAATCATGTTGGTGGGAATTTTTTTGTTTGTTTTTGCTTTTTATTGCATTTGATGCTTCGGTGAGTTTGCGGGTGTTCATTTCCCCTTTTTGCCCATGCTTGGCCTGGGATGATAGTTGTTCCACAAACGTACAGAAAACATTCTCCTCCTGGGGTGGGGAGTGGTGTGGTGGGTTAGGTGTAGTGGGGTGGGGTTCTGTTCTTCAAATGTAAAAGAAGTAAAATTTACACCTAATTTAGGTGGTTCATAGGGAATAAGCTTTATTAGTCTGTTTCTCAGACGATTAAGTGGTCAAGTAGAAAACAAAAATAAAAAAAGGAGAAGAAAATGCTGAGGGGTAAAACCCTGCTAATGACCCTGATGTCCTGCTTTACGGGGGTTACAGTTATGTACCCTTCTGCTTGGAAATTTAATTTGTTTAAGAGTTTTTTTTTTTTTTTTTTTTGGTGTGTGTGTGTTCTTAAACCGTAATTTGTTTAAATGGTTTTTATATGAAGGTTGATTTTCAGAATTTTCGTCCTCACAAGAAGTAGGCCCAGGTGTTTTTTTTTTTTTGAAAATATCTTTGTAGGAGTGGTGCTTTGTTCTGATTCAAACCTTACCACAGTGTTTTTGGTAATTATAATGGCACATGTTTCTGGTGACCCTGCTGTATGGTCCATTATCTTTTCATCTTTCTGCCATCTTTTTCACTCTCTTTTACCTCGCAATAGATTTAGCTTCCTGAGCATGCGTGTGCTTACATGATTCAAATTTTGTTGCTGCATTGACAGTTGAAACATTGGTTTGCTTCATCCACCTGAGGAAAGAAAATGAGTGATTTGGGTGGTGATGGTGGCACTACTAAAAGCGGAAGTGATGGTGGCATTACTGAAAACAAGAGGAAGTTTCTTTTGAAAATCAAAGGAACATAATCACAATGTCTTCTTCCATGTCTCTGACAAAACTTTGTAAACTTGGAGTGTTAGAGGGAAAACTTGATGAATTTATGAAAGAGTTTGGGTCATTAGAGGAGTTGGAGAAGAAGTTCCAGGAGCTAGAATCTAATGATGACGAATGGGATGATCCTGTTGCATGTCAGCTCCTGGAAATTTTATTTCATGATTTACAGGCATCTTTGCACAGAGCAATCGAAAAGATTGTCGGACTGGGTACAAAAAGGAACTTGCTGAGCAGCTTATTTTGAAGAGTGGTCTTTACCATGGTCTTAAAGATATGCCGTCAAATATTATGGAGGGTGCTTTTGCTTTTATCAGGACAGGAAGGGATCAAGGTCCCTCAGCAAAATATGTATTTCCCAATTTAGACAAATTGGTGGAGTTTTCCCTGGCGGAAATGGTATATATACTAAGGCAGCATAAACCATGTTCATCTGTTACTGAAGCTATGTGGTGTCTCTTTATATGTGATCTGAACCTCTGGCATGCTCTTGCCGTGCCTAGAGATCAACTTGGATTGATATCTTTCCAAGATATCCCTGAAGAGACTTTTTCTGGTTTGCTACCTTCTATGTTAGAATTGGATGCTCTTCAAGAATCCTTCTACACTAAACACATTTCAAAATTCTTTCTTCTTAAGAGGGAACATAATCCATCCTCAAGCATAAAGCATGTCTTCTCTCTTGATATCCCCAGAAAGGAAGTTCAGTTTCTTCATATTCTTTTGTGAAATCACTGGACATTAACAGAAAGAACACTGAAACAAACACAGCTAACATGGAAGAAAAATCTGGTAGTAGTCGGAAAGGTTCATTGTCGAATTCAAGAGGGAAATGCTTCGGCAAAAGGTGTTTTGTATGGAAAAAAAAGTTACAAGGGTCGCATGTACAAAAGCGTTTTCAAAGCAAAGCTTGTTCCCGTAGGTAGTAAGGCTCTGGATAAGGCACTTAAGCTTTCTAGTGGTTCTTCTGGTGCAGTAATAAAGAGCATATGCTCAAAGCATGCTGTTCCCTTGGGAGCTGGTGGTCCTAATCTTGAGGGAACAAGCAGAGATTCAAAATACTCAACTCCTGTTTCCCAGTTCTCTGATGCATCTGATATGTTCTTTGTGAAGGACACCAATATTCCGTTACCTGCAGAAAAAGACCATAAAGTTCCTGCATCATTGTCCCTTAACTCAACATCTATTGCGAAGGCAGAAGCTAACAATGCTGGTCAATCATCTGAGGTGCCTGATTATTTTGCTGGAATCACTTATGACGAGTCTCTGGGAAATATATTCCAAAAGATGACAAGGAGGAAACCATATTAGGACTAGCATCTAAGATGAGAGCCCTGCAGAAGGAAATCCAAGATTACACTAATTGGGCAAATGAGAAGGTTATGCAGGCTACTAGGAGGCTTGCCAAGGACCAGGCAGAACTGAAAATGTTGAGGCAAGAGAAAGGAGACGGTGAAAAGTTCAAAAAGAGAATCAAACAACTGATGAAAGTACAATCAAAAGGGTTTCTGAGATGGAGCATGCATTGTCTAATACTACTATCCAGTTTGAGGCTGCTTCGTCGGCTCTTTGCAAGCTTGAGGATGAGAACAATTTACTGAAAGTAGAGGCGAAAGCTGCTGAAATAAAGGCATTCAGGACCAAGACAGATCTCCAGGAAGCTTTGCAGAGAGAACAGGTTGCACTGAAAAACTATCGATCTTGTGATGTAATTAAAGTTTCTTTGCAGAAGGAGTTAACAACATTGAAGCGCCGTAACGCGGACCTGTTAAGTCAGATAAAAATTGCCAGAAAACGAGAGGAGCAGCTTGAGGTATGCTTCTCGTTCCTTTCTGTGTAAAAAGGCTAAAACCTTCCAGAAAAAAGGAGGGAAATAAAGTTCATCTGTTAATTGTTGGTATAGTGGTTGATTTGTTCAAACTAAGACATGAATGTTGGATGGTGTGTTTTGTACTTTTATTAGACAAGCTCTTAATCGTAGTTTTATTTTGTTTGAAGAGCTTAAGCATTTGGTGAAGAATTTAGACAAAGATGGAATGAAACTCTTCTGCTTATTGATGATAAAAGAGAGAGTTTAAATAGTTACACAGAAGCCCAACAGGCTGGATAGAAAATAGGGATGACAGCACCAAAATAAATGTGTGTTCCCAACTTCCTAGTTGTGTCTAATGATTTAAAGAATAAACGGCCAGAAAAAGACAACTGAGCCTATTACATGATTAATATTAACATAATATGTAACATACTAAAAATAAGATGTAATGATTCTACACCCCCTCAAGGTTGGTTGTAGATGTTGAAACAACCAAGCTTGCCACACAAGTCTTTGAACATAGTTGGAGGAATAGCTTTGTTGAGAATGTCAACAATCTGATGTTTTGATGGGACATGAATAGCAGTTAGCTCTTTGTTGTCAATCTTCTCCTTGAGAAAGTGTCCGTCAATGTCCACATGTTTGAACTTGTCATAATGAGTGGTATCTTGAGCCGTGCTGATGGAGGGAAGATTGTCATACAAAAGCTTTATAGAATTGATAGTGGGATATGCAGATCCTTTAGAACCCTTTGAATCCACATGCCTTCACACACACCAATAGTTAGAGCTCTTAGTTCAGCTTCAGCAATCTTCTAGAGACAATGTGTTGTTTCTTACTTCTTCAGGTTACCAAATTGCCCCAAAGATATGTAGTTATTCATCCAGCCCAATCAGCATCTGTATGAATCTTCAGGTCCTTGCACTCGTTTTTGGGTTTTCTGGAAAAGTAGGCCCTCTCCAGGACTTGATTTCAGATAGCACAAAAGTCTATTGACCACATTCATGTGTTCCTTCTTTGGCTGATGCATAAACTGGCTGACAAGGCTAACAACATAGCTGATGTCAGGTCTTGTGTGGGAAAGGTAAATGAGCTTCCCCATTAACCTCTGATATCTGCCTCTGTCCACATCTTCAGTCTTTGTGAGCTCCAAGTTTAAGACCAGATTCGAAGGGAGAGATGGCTGGTTTGCAGCCCAACATACCATTTTCTTCTGAGAGCTCATTAACATTCTTCCTCTTAGACACCATGAGACCATCCTTTGTTCTAGCAATTTTCATACCTAGGAAGTACTTGAGGCTTCCAAGGTCTTTGATTTCAAATCTGCTAGCTAGTGAGTTCCAGAATGTCAGCAGCATTATCCCCTGTAACAATTATATCATCCACATATACTATTAGGATAGTGATCTTGCCAGATAGGTGTTTTACAAACAAGGTATGATCTGAGTTATACTGAGTGTACCCAAAGTCTTTAGTAGTTTGAGCAAACCTCCCAAACCATGCCTTGGGAGATTGCCTTGATCCATATAAAGACTTGTTCAGTGTGCATACTTTGTTTGGAGAGACAGCTTGGTCAAATCCATGGGGTAATCTCATGTAGACTTCATCAGCGAGGTCCCATTGAGAAAGGCATTCTTTACATCTAATTATGTAAAGGCCAATCTAAATTTACAGCTTGGGAAAAAGGATTCTGATTGTATTTAATTTTGCTATAGGTGCAAATGTTTCAACATAATCTATACCATAACATTGGGTGAATCCTTTAGCAACAAGTCTGGCTTTGTGCTTATGGATTGTCTCATCAGGGTTGTACTTTATGTTGAACAGCCATTTGCAGCTGACAGGTTTCTTACCCTTAGGTAGATCTGTAATGTCTTATGTCCTGTTTTTGTGAAAGGCATTCAACTCTTCCTGGAGGGCTGAATGCCATTCTGGGATGCTAAGAGCCTCATAGACAGTTCTAGGAATAACCTCCTTGTCTAGGCTTTTAGTAAATAAGCAGAACATGGGAGACAATCTATCATAGCTGAGGAAAGTGTAGAGGGGATGTTTTGTACATGCCCTAGTTCCCTTCCTTAGTGCAATAGGGAGATCAAGATCAGGAGGGACATGAGAAGGGTTAGGAGGAGTACCTGACTGCTCCAATGTTTCAGAATTCAAATCATTAGTCATACCTTGGCATAAAGGAAGGACACATGTCTCTTATGTTTCCTTGAGTAAACATGGATGAGGGGAGGCCTCTGGTGAGGAGGTAGAAGTTCAGTCTTTTTGTTGTTGTTGGGGAGTTCAGTAGCAACCTGTGGGTTAGTTAAAACAGAGGTAATCAAAGGACTAAGATCCATGGAGGTGTCAAGATCCCAGCTGTGACAATTTGTTGGATAATCAAGATCTTGAGGCTTAAAGAAAGGTTTATCCTCAAAGAATCCATAGAGTTATAATATCTCTTTGTGATAGGTGAATAGCATTTGTATCCTTTTTGATTTGAGGGGTAGCCCACAAAGACACATTTAAGTGCCTTGGGGTCTAGTTTACTCCTAAATTGAGGGTAGATGTGAACAAATGCAATGCACCCAAATATTTTAGGATCAACAGAACTGTGATTGTGATAGTTAGAGAAATAATCAAGTAGAAGTACTCTAGGTGTTTTAAACTTTAGGGTTCTGTAGGGCAAACGATTTAATAGATAAGTAGAGGTTAAAACAACATCCCCCTAAAGGTACTTAGGGACATTCATGCCAAACATCAGGGACCTACTCATCGCAAGTAAATGCCTGTTTTTTCTTTCTGACACTCCATTCTGTTGAGTGTCAACACAACTACTGAGATGGAGAATGCCATGATCTTTGAGAAAATGTCCTAAGGTTTTTTCAAAATACTCTTTTGCATTATCAGTCTTAAGAGCTTTGATTTTTGTATTGAACTGAGTTTGAACCATTAAGAAGAACTCTGTGAAAATAGTCCCCACCTCTGATAAATTTTTTTTTCATTAGAAAGGTCCAAGTAACCCTAGTGTGATCATCCACAAATATGACAAACCACCTTTTTCTAGTTATTTGCTTTACCCTATGGGACCCCCAAACATCACTGTGAACTAGTGAGAATGGATGAGAGCCCTTATAGTTAGAGCATGATAACTGATTCTGGTGTGTTTGGATAATTGGTAGACTTCACATTGTAGGGAATTAGGATTCTTATTTTTCAAAATAAAGTGGGAAATAAAAGTAATTAAAATTGGAGTGACCCAAACGAAAATGCCATTTCATAATGTTGTTCATATTACAATCATTAACTTGACATTTAAAAACAACAGACTTAGTCATATAACTTCTAGCATCATCCTCAAAAATAAAGAGACAAGAGATAATCTTAGCACTTCCAATCCTCTGCTTGGAGAGAGAATCCTGAAACTCAGAAGAAGTAGGTAAGAAGGTAACATGGCAATTCAAATCTTTGGTTTGTTTGCTAACAGAGAGGAGATTACAATGTAAGTTTGGAACATAGAGAACATCAGACAGGATAATATCAGGAGTTAATCTAGCCTGACCATATCCCAGTACCTTATAAGAGGATCCATCAGCAATCTTCACAGAAAGTTTAGATTCACATTTTTTAAAATTTTTGAGTAAATTTCCTGTAATGTGTGAGGATGCCCTTGAATCAACTATCCAGGAGGACTAGGAATTAGTCATGACAGAAAAATGAAGTAGAGGATTACCCGAGTGAGCAAGAGTTGCAGAATCAGACTGGTTTTGAGAGGGAGTTCCAGTGATGAATTGCTGAGAGAATAGTTTATTTAGTGCATCCATTTGGGCCGTGGTAAATGACCCAGTATTCTGTTCCCCTTTCTCAGGTGTGTCTGCAGTATCGAGTGTTCAGTCCTTAACTCCTTCTGAGATTTGAAGTTCTCAGGCTTACCATGTATTTTCCAGCATTTATCCTTGGTGTGACTGGATTTCTTGCAGTGGTCACACCATGGTTTGTCCTTCCTCCCTTTTGTAGACTGATGTTCTTGGGTGGAACTCTAGGATATCAGTGCTGAACTTTCAGCAAAGCCATTTGAGGGAGTGTTTTTTAGCATCAGTCTCCTTCTACTCTTTTCATACCTGATTTCTGAGTAGGCAATTTTGAGGGTTGGCAGAAGCTTTGTACTGAGGATTCTTCCTCTAACATCATCAAGATGTTGATTTAGACCAATGAGAAACCTGAAGACCCTTTCATGTTCAACAATTCCTTTGTTGATCTTCATGTCTTCACTGCATTTCTAGGGAATTTCTTCAAACAAATGCAGCTGTTGCCATGCTCTTGATAGGCTATTGTAGTACCGAGTCACATAAATTTCACCTTGACTGAAGCTTTGGATTTGAGCCTTGATTTCAAAAATCTCAGCTGTGTTATCTTGTTTGGAGTAGAGCTCTTTAGCAGCACACCAGATGTCTTGTGCTGTTTCATAGAGGATAAAATTTTCACTTGTGTCAGGGGTCGAATGAGCCATGAATGACCAAGTTATTTTCAGTATTCCAAATTTTGAACTTTGGATCTGTGGATTCAGGCTGAGCAGCTGCCCTTGTTAGATACTCCATTTTCCCATGTCCTGTGACGAACATCTTTATGAATTTTGGCCACTGAAGATAGTTACCGTCATTCAATTTGTGGATTGAAATGGCAGAAATGGGTTCAGAGGATCCAATATGGGAGTTTTCAGAGGAGTTGCCTTCACTTTTTGCAGTAGTGATCGACATTTTTCAGAGGGAAGATGAAAGGTTTTTTTCTTCCTTCCGGAAGATAGATTTGAACCGAGTAGGCTTTGATACCATGAAGAATTTTGACAAAGATGGAATGAAACTCATCTGTTTATTGATGATAAAAGAGAGCTTCAATAGTTACACAGAAGCCCAACAGGCTGGACAGAAAATAGGGATGACAGCCACCATAATAAATGCGTGTTCCCAATTACCTAGTTGTCTAATGATTTAAGAGAATAAACAGCCAGAAAAAGACAGCTGAGCCTATTACATGATTAATGTAATAACGTAATATGTACCATGTACTAATTCTACATTTGGGTTAGGTGATAAATTATCTTGCTATTAGAGTATGAGAAAGAGATCCCCATGTTCGAATTTCGTTGTCAATCTGTCTAGAAAAGGAAACTTATTACCTCATTAGTGATATATCTGGAATTTCCAATACTTGAGAGTTTGGGTTAAGGGTGTATGATGTATTAATTTATGAAGAAGCATGATGATAGTAGAGCCATGTTGAGCAGAGAGAGAGAGAGAGAGAGAGACTTACAGGACAAATACTTTTCCTACATGAATGGATGGATGTGTTGGCTTACTGGTTTGTCTGTAAAGTTGATATGAGTGTGAATCTCAGATATTTTGTCACCTTTAAGGTTCTTCATCTTATTTTTATTAGTAGTTGTTGTGGGGATTCGCACACAAATTGAGGAGTATTATATTATATCATCTCCATCGATTTGAATGTAGCATTGCTTCTCTACTTCTTAGAGGATAGTTATCTTCAAGATTTCGAAACATGAGATGTAGATTCAAAATTTCTCTTCCACATAGTGAACTCTCTTATAATAGCAGTTTTTAATGCTATTGATGAGGGAAAATGCTAAAGTTAAAATAACAAATGAAGGGTCCTAGTTAACCTTATTTATTTGATAAGACATGTATGTTCATTGACCAAATCATAGTTGTTTGACTAATTTTGTTGTCTTCATTTTTGTGTGTTTATTTAACTTCGCATTTGATGCCAGTAGATTTCGCTGCCTCATTGTGCATTAGACACAATTGAGGCAAGTTCAAGTCGAACTCCGCTTTAACTAAATGTCCACCAATTGAGAAGGCCCCATTCAAAACATGACATATGGATATAATTGATTACATATTAGATTAGGGGGGTTCTATTGGCACCCCCAATTTACTACTGGCACCCTATTACTCCCGGCACCACAAAAAATTACTTCGGCACCCGGTGATTTTTTATAAAGGGAACGTCAGTCACACCAGTGTGACTGACGTTCCCTATATAAAAAGTGGTAAAACTTAGAAACGTCAGTCCACGACTTTCCATTGGTGTTCCTTGTGGCACACCAACGCCGATGATTTCTTGACGTTGGTGTGCCACAAAGGAACACCAATGTGGTCGACGTTTTTCATCCGAAAAAATAATCAAAAAATGGGTGCCGGAAGTAAAAACGGGGGTGCTAATAGAACCCACCATAGGTTATTGGTAAAGTAAAAATTGTAAGGACACCTCTAAGATTGCGTTAGTTAGAAAAATCTTGATCCTTGTTGGTCTTATGCCCATTAGTCTCATTTGTTTGTTTGTAGTATATCAATCTAAGTTTCAATATCGCCTTGACATTCATAATTCATGATAAGAATTTGACACATGGGCCATTAGATTGTCAATTCAGCTGGCTTTTGCTTTAAACAAAATCTTCAAACTTGATCTCTCATAAGTATAAGAATCATCTGAAGTTTTCTTGATTGGTCAAGCATTATATGATTCAAATGCTAAGCTTTTTGCAATTGTGCACAAGCTTGAGCTCAACCTGGAAGGAGTGGTGAGAGAATGGGGAGGGGAGGAGGGGAGGAGGGCGTATCAGTCGGTACAAACTTGATTGATATTATATGATACTACATTGGTCCAATATTGCAAGTCTTTTAGCACTTTTTTTGTTACATATTATTATTCTGTTTAGAATTTTATTATCCTTTTCCATTATCTTTGTAATATTTGGAAGAGAAAAGAAATAATCTTGTATTTTTTTTCTTTTCAAATGAATCATTACAGGAGTATAAATAGAGGAGAACTAACGGCTAGTAAGAGGAATGAATTACAGTAGTCAAGAATTAAATAAACTAGGAGACTCTTCGTTATCCAGGTATGACTAATATATCTGGATAAACAAATGACTAAGAAATAAAGACCAACTATAATAAACAGAAGACTAAATAATAGATTCTGTAATACATTCCAACACTCCCCTCAAGGTGGTGAATGGTTATCAAACATTCCCATCTTGCAGATGAGATCCTTGAAGACTTTATTTGGTAAACCTTTAGTAAGAACATCAGCCACTTGTCCTCCATAAGGCACAAAGGAGAAACAATCAAACATGTAAGACCACAATCCGGTTTCTCTTTAATGAACTATGAAGTGTCTATCCACTTCAATATGCTTGGTTCTTTTGTGTTGTCCTGGATTATGAGCAATGTGAGTAGAGGATTTGTTTCACAATAGAGCTTCATGGGCCTTTTCCAAACAATCCTTTAAGTCACCAAGTATAATCTTGACCCATAGGAGCTCACAGATTCCCAATGCCATAGATCTGATTTCTACTTTAGCACTAGATCTTGCTACCTCGTTTTGTTTCTTTCTCCACTTAATAAGACTTCCACCCAAGTAGACACAATAGCCTGAGGTGGACTTTCTATCTTCAACAGCTCCCGCATAGTCCGCATCAATAAAGGCCTCAAGAGTTAGTGCATTGCCTCTTTTGAATAAGATTCGCTTCCCTGGACATCCTTTAAGATAATGTAGAATTCTCTCCATAGCTTTAAGATGTATTTCTCTGGGATCTTGCATGAACCTGCTTACAACATTCCCAGCAAATGTTATATCTGGTTTAGTATGAGCCAAATATATTGGTTTACCAACCAATTTATGATAATGGTGTTTATTAACAAATTTATCTTCTAAGGCATTACTAATTCCATGATTATACTCAATAGGTGTTTCAGCAGGTTTACATCCATATTTTCCTGTTCCAGCAAGTAAATCAAGAATGTATTTCTGCTGGGATATGAAGATCCCTTGTTTAGAGTGAGCAACCCCAATTCCTAGGAAATAGTTCAATTGTGTAAAAATCTTGCTTATTAACTCTTGTATTAGTTGTTAATCCCTTAGTTTTTCTTCCCTAAGTCAGTTTATGAGGCTGTCTTTTAGCTCAAGTGTTTTTCCTGCTGTATTATGCATAAACACTGTTCAGGACCGTTGGTGGTCATTTTATAGCAGTTGGAGGCTTTGTTATATATTGTATCACTCACTTATCATACTCGATAAGGATTCTAATAACATTTCCCTTTTTTTCTCTTCTTTCTTTCTAGTTTTCTGCATGGTATCACAGCTTAGACTCTAATTTCCTGAATCCTCAAAAATCTCGTTTCTGAAATTCAAATTTAAACTCAGAAATGACCTCCATATCTTATTCCCATGAAGTTGCTCCGTCTTCTAGTGAGCAAACATCATTCAGGGAATTAACACTGATAATTCCCACATCTTTTAACACATTCAATGGGAATAACCATCACTTGTGGTCAAGATCTCTCCTCGGGTATATCTCACCACAAATTCAATGGGAATAACTATCACTTGTGGCCAAGATATCTCCTCATGTATATCTCAGGAAAAAGCAAGGGGGTCACCTTACTGGCAGTGTTCTAAAAGACGTTAGGCGCTAATCGGGCGGTGATGGGGCGCCTGGGTTATATTTTTATTTTTTAAATAGTACTATGGTTGTCTAACATTAATCAATATATCCTAAAGCATAAGCATTAAGCAAATGTGTCAAAAGACTAACTAATGTACAAAAACAAATGAGATTAACTGATTAAGTTAAAATACGTTAGAACTCCAGAGTCAACAGTTTGACTCTCAACTCCAATGTTCGAGAGTTTCAACTCAAGAGCTTGCCGGGTCGGTCGCCGGTGCTGTGGTGAGTTGGTTTTGCCCTTTTGGAAGAAGAAGTCAATTTGGGGTGGGCGGGTGGGTGGGGGTTCGGCGGTCTTTGTCTTTGCTAGGTTTTTTTTATAAATTCTTTTTTGTTTTATTGTTTTTGTAAAGTGTTTTACGAAAAAGTATATATATAAGAAG
The DNA here is from genome assembly GCA_026214975.1 of Gentiana macrophylla. NCBI lineage: Eukaryota > Viridiplantae > Streptophyta > Magnoliopsida > Gentianales > Gentianaceae > Gentiana > Gentiana macrophylla. The sequence continues at coordinate 61,382,645 of CM047811.1, forward strand.
TCCTACCGCCTAGCCCGCCTAGAAACCTCCTAAACCCTGTCTAGGGCCCTACCCGCCTGGACATGTCCTCTTAGGGTGTAATCGGATCGGTGGGAGGCTGCCTGGAGCTCCCTAGGCGGCCGTCTGGGCCGATTTTAAAACACTACTTAGTGGTGAAATCACTCAGCCTCCTGCTTTTGATCCTAAGTATAAACAGTGAAAAGCTGAAAGCAATGTGATTATGTCTTGGCTGGTGGGGTCTATGACTCCAGAACTGAGTGAGAACTAATGTTCTTTGATACTGCTGCTGAAGTATGGGAAGTAGCTCATCATCTCTACTCAAAGAGGGACAATACCTTTCAGATGAAGTCTCACTTAAAGGATCAGAGGCAAGGTGATCTAAATGTCACTCAATACTTCAACCAATTGAGCAAAATTTGGCAACAACTGGACGTGTCCAGTGAGCACAAATGGAATTTCTTAGATGACGCAGAAAACCACAGTTTTTGTTGGGAACAACATGGTGTTGTCCTTCCTCATGTGTCTAAACCCTGACCTGGATTATGTTAGAGGAAGAATACTAGGGAAATCTCCTCTTCCTTCATTGAAAGTTGCTTTCTCTAAAAATCAAGCATGAAAAAAACGAAGGAAGCTTATCTTTGGGGGGCAATGCTTCTCCTGTACAACCTTCTGCTGTTGATAGCTTTGCTCTCCTCTCCATGGGATTTCATTCCCAAAAAGGTAAAGAGAGACCATGGTGTGACCATTGTAAGAAGCTAGGTCACACTAATGATACTTGCTGGAATATACATGGGAAACCAGCTGATTGGAAGCCCAGGATAGAAGGGACTAGGAAGCCTCTCTAAGTAAAGTCTGCTCATTCAAGTGAAGGCCCCTCTAAGGACTCCCCTGCTTTCACCAAGTAGCAATTTGAGATAGTAAAGAGGCTCCTGCATCCAACCCCTAGTTCTGACCAATCTAACATGGCCACAGCCTCTGTTGCACAGTCAGGTAACTCACCTAAATCCTATCTCTCTTCTGTCCAGAATCGGCATCATTGGATTGTTGATTATGGAGCATCTGAACACCTGACTGTAATTAAATAGTCATTTCACTCTCTAGCTCCTTGTAATCAAGAAAGAATTGTGAGAATTGCTGATGGATCAGCCTCAAAAGTTGAAGGCATTGGATCCATCATCTTCTATAAAGATCCGACTCCTGATTAGGTCGTATATGTTCCAAACTGTCCCGCAACCTTTTATCTGTGAATAAATTGGTTCAGAGACATAATATGTCTATGCATTTTCATGAAAACAATTGTGTTTTTCGAGAAACAACCTCTAGAAGATGATTGGCAATGCTAGTGCCTCTTCTGGATCCTACCAGGGAACTTTGGTCCTATCATACAAGGAATTCAGCTCGTATTTATGATTCTGCAACTTGTAATAATAGTGATCCCATCATGTTATGGCACTATAAATTAGGCCATCCTAACTTCGTGTATCTGAAAAGGCTCATGCCTCACTTATATATCAATTAAAATCCTTCTGATTTTCAGTGTGAAGTTTGTTGTTTAACAAAGCAATGTAGGACTGTTTTTCATTCAAAAGAGTATCGGCCATCTAAGCCTTTCCGTCTAGTACATTTGGGGACCTTCAAAGGCCAAGAATATCACTGGTGCTAGATGGTTCATCAGCTTCATTGATGATCATACAAGGCTTACATGGGTGTTCTTAATGAAGGAAAAGTCTGAAACCGGTGCTATTTTCATGAAAAATTTTCAGATGATCAAAACTCAGTTTGAAACAGAAATAAAGATCTTGAAACATGATAATTGTTCTGAGTACTATGAAAAATCCCTTGGAAAAATTCTAAAGGAAAATGAAATTGTCCATTTGACCTTCCGTGTGGACACCTCTCAGCAGAATGGGGTTGTTGAGAGGAAAAATAGGTATCTCCTTGATACTGCAAGGGCCCTTATGTTTGCAAAGTAAGTCCTTAAACACTTATAGGGGGAGGCAGTGTTCACTGCTACCTACCTCATGAATAGAATGCCATCTAGAGTCCTGAAGTTCAGAACATTTTTTAAATGTTCTGTCAGAAAATGTTCTAAGTGTTCATATGATCCAAAATTTACCACCAAAGGTGTTTGGATGCACCATCTTCGTTCATAATCATCACAGAACCAAGTTGGAACCCAAGGCAATCAAGTGTATTTTCATTGGTTATTCTCCTGGCAAGAGGGGCTATAAGTATTTCTGCCCCTTGACTAGAAAGTTCTACTACACCATTGATGTGACTTTCTTGGAGTCAAAACCCTATTATGAAATTGAAGGGGATATACAGGAACCCTATTATGAAATTGACGGGGATATACAAGATTTCATGACAACCTCACAAGGATGGGACATGAATTCAAAAATTCTGGAAAATTTGGATGATGAAAGGTCTATTCCAATGGAAGGTGTTACCACTAATATTGACCAACCTTCATCATCTCTTGGTCCTGAAAAAGGGTCTTATTGACCTAGACCACTTGTTGAGCTGGTTTTTTCTAGAAGAAACAAACCTATCATCCAACCTGAAGTCAGTTCATCAGGAGAAAATACTAATAATTCCATCAATCGTGATGAAAGGCCTATTGCACCAAGAAAGGGAACAAGAACTTGTACTAAATATCCTCTATGCATGTATCTAACTTTTCAAGTGCATATCAGATCTTCATCAAGAATTTGGATAAACAACATATACCTGTTACTATCCAAGAGGTTATGGACTCACCTTCTTGGGAAACTGCTGTCCATGATAACCTCAATGCTTCGAAACAAAATAATACTTGGTCCATTACCAATCTTCCCAGAGGAAAGAAAGCTGTTGGTTGTAAATGGATCTTCACCATAAAGTACAACTCTGATGGCACTATTGACAGGCATAAAGCCAGACATGTTGCAAGATGTTATACACAAACTTATGGTATTGACTTGCAGCAGACTTTTGCTCCTATTGCAAAACTGAATACCATAAGAGTGTTGCTCTCTCTTGCTGTCAATCTCCACCAATTAGATGTGAAGAATGCCTTTCTTAATGGAGAATTAAGTGAAGAAGTTTACCTGAAACTTCCACCTGGCAGGAAGACCTACGAGAATTAGAAAATGGTGTGCACACTACACAAGGCTCTATATGGACTGAAACAATCACTTAGAGCCTGGTTTGGTAGTTTCACTAGGGCTATAAAATCTTATGGTTACAAACAATGTCACTCTGATCATACTATTTTTACAAAAATCTCTTTCAAAGGAAAGAAAGGCATCCTCATTGTTTATGTTGATGACATAATGATCACTGGAGATGATACATCTAAAATACAGAAGCAAAAGGGTTACTTTGCTAAAGAATCCGAAGTTAAAGACCTAGGTCAGCTCAATAACTTACCAGGAATGGAAGTTGGTAGATCTAAGAAGGGGATTTTCATCTCTTAAAGGAAGTACATCTTGGATCTTCTTGAAGAAACATGGATGCTTAATTGCAAACTTGTACCCTCTCCTGTTTATCCTGGAATGAAACTTGGGAAAGATGGAACATCTGAGCCAGTTGACATTGGCAGATATCAGAGACTTGTTGGCAAGTTGATTTACTTGGCTCATACAAGACCTGACATATGCTTTGATTGCAAACTTGTACCCTCTCCTGTTGATCCTGGAATGAAACTTGGGAAAGATGGAACATCTGAGCCAGTTGACATTTGCAGATATCAGAGACTTATTGGCAAGTTGATTTATTTGGCTCATACAAGACCCGACATATGCTTTGCTATCAGCCTTGTCAACCAATTCATGCATAAAGCTTGCCAACTACATCTGCAGATTATCACTAGAACTCATCAAGGATTGCTGTTCCAGAAATCTAACAACAGAGAAGTTCAAGCGTTTACTGATGCAGAATGTGCTGGCTGTGTGACTGATAGGAGATCAACATCTGGTTATTGCTCTTACATTTAGGGCAACCTAACTACTTGGAGAAGCAAGAAACAACCTGTTGTTTCCAAAAGTATTGCAGAAGCTGAGCTCAAAGCTCTTGCACTTGGTATCTGTGAAGGTCTTTGGTTAAGAAAGATTCTTCAAGAACTTCAAGTATCTAATCCTCAGCCTATCCAACTTCTGTGTGATAATGTGTCAGCAATCAATATGTCTGAAAATCTTATTCATCATGACAAATCCAAACACATTGACATTGACATTGACAGACACTTCATCAACGAGAAGGTAGAAGATAAGGATATTGCTATATCCTACATTCCTTCTGAAGATCAAATAGTTGATATATTTACTAAGGGGTCTGCTCTACCTCTGTTTATCAAGATGAGAAGCAAGCTTGGGTGTTATTTTAACCACAATCAACCTTGAAGAGGGGTGTAAAAATCTTGCTAATTAACTCTTGTATTAGTTGTTAATCCCTTAGTTTTTCTTCCCTAAGTCAGTTTATTAGGCTGTCTTTTAGCTCAAGTGTTTTTCCTGCTGTATTATGCAGAAAACGCTTTGTTATATATTTTATCTCTCACTTATCATACCTGACAGTTGTCCCAAGGATTTAGTATCAAATTCTTTAAATAGACCAAGTTTAAGTTATTCAATTTCTTTTAAATCATTTCCAATGAGGATCATACCATGAACATATACCAGAAGAACAAATATTTTATTATCAGTGGAATGTTTAATAAATAAAGTGTGATCCCCGTGACTTTGTGTGTATCCAAAGTTTTTTCACGGCCTGGGTTAATCTCCCAAAACATTCCCTAGGAGATCGTTTGAGGTCATATAAGGCCTTCTTTAACTTACAAACCTTCCCTTTTTTAGTTTTAAAGCCAGGTGGGATTTGCATGTATATATTTCCCCCTCAAGTCTCTTTGGAGTAAGACGTTTATGACATCATACTGTTGTAGGTCCCAGTTAAGAGTAGCACCCAGAGAAGCATTCTTACAAACCTTCCCTTTTTTTAGTTCTAAAGCCAGGTGGGATTTGTATATATATATTTACCCCTCGAGGTCTCCTTAGAGGAAGACGTTTTGACATCATACTGTTGTAGGTCCCAGTTAAGAGTAGCAGCCTGAGAAGTATTCTAACAGCTGTTGGGGCAAAAGTGTCAAAATAGTCAATCCCAAAGGTTTGAGTGAAACCCTTGCTAACCTAGCTTTATACCTTTCAATTGATGCATCAGAGTTGTATTTACCAGTGACAACCCACCTGCAACCAACAGGTTTAACTCCTTTTGGAGGAGATACAATCTCCCATGTTTTATTTTCCCCAAGAGCAATCATCTCAGTTTTCATGGATTCAACCCATTTTTCATTTTGAATTGCTTCAAATAGATATCTAGGAATCTGGATGGAGTGAAGGTTACTCAAGAAGGTTTTGTGTTTCTGGTTAAGATTTTGATAGGTTAGGCTTTTGTTGAGAGGATGCTTGGTACAAGTTCTGGATTCTTTCCTAAGAGCTATAGGAAGGCAATTATCCTTTTGTTCACTTAGGATTTTGTCTGCTTCAGAGGTGTCTATAAGATCAGGAATGTTAACTTTATGAGCTTTCTTCTTCCTTCTTGTTTAAATAATAGGTGGTGAAGCTTGAGTAGGTAGGCTTTCATTATTGTTCCTATTATTCTCTAGGAATTCACAAGGCGATTGATTCTGTTTAGGGGTTTCAACAGAATCATCAATAGTCATACAATCAGTTTGATAACCTTCTAATGAATCATTGGGTCGGTAAGGATTTGACTGTTATCCTGATTCTCTATGGGCTCTCAACTGTAGAAGTTCTAGGTGCTTCAATAGGAACCAAGTGCTTGGTTGCCACAGATTCAGTAGTAAGAGTTAGGGTCAAATCTAGCAGAAAAAAGTCTTTGGCCTCCTCAGTTGTAAACGCCCCCTGAATTTTTCAGTGTGTGGATTTTTAAAGAAGTATTCACTTTCATTAAAGGTAAAACATCCCTTGAAATAAGAAATTTCTTTGTTGGAGGTTGGAAACATTTGTATCCCTTTTGAGTGTTAGAGTACCCCTACAAAGATGCTGTTAAGTGCATCTAGACACATGAAATGAAGGAAACAGTTCAGACAGTAACTGGATTGGACTCTTGTTTTCAAGATGTTTAGATGGAAGACAATTTTTAAGGTGAGCAAAAGTAAGGACAGCCTCCCCAAATAACTCTTAGGGACATGCATTTGAAACAAAATAGCCCTAGTCATTTCTAATAAATGTCTATTCTTGCGTTCAACCACTTCATTTTGTTGTGGAGTGTGAACACAAGATGACTCGTGAATAATACCTTCTTAAGAAAGATGGGATCCAGGATTTGATTAAAATATTCTTGTGCATTGTCACTTCTTATCCTTTTAATTTTAGTATCAAATTGTGTTTCAACCATATGATAGAATTGGGGAAAAATAAGGGCAACATCAGATTTATTCTTTAGAAGATATACCCAAGTTACCTTATTAGAGAAGTCATCAATAAAAGTTATAAACCACTTACTTGTGATATTTGGGTTCTTAGATGGACCCCATATATCACTATGGATCAAAGTAAATGGCTTATCAGTTCTTGTGCTGATAGAAGAAAAAGAATGCCTCTTATGCTTAGCTACTTCACATTTTTGACAATTACATGATTCAGGTTTCAGACTTTCAAACAAATCAGGAATGGCCCATCCTTCGATGATACGACCTTATTTTTTCATTAACAGACAGATAAAAAAGTAGAGGATAGACTACTAGCCTCTTGGCCTTGTATTTCCAGGAAGTAAAGGCCCTCTCTAACTTCAGCAATCCCAATCTTCTTCTTGGTTATTTGTTCCTGGATCAAACAGTAGTTAGTAGAGAACACCACAAAGCAATTGGAATCAGAGGATAATTTCTGAAGAGATATAAGATTTTTGGTTATCTTTGGAACATGTAAAACATTCTTTAGCACAATATTATTAGTTAATCTAATATCACCAATCCCTACCACAGGTACAGCTGAACCATCAGCCACTGTGATTTTCTTATTACTAGGAGTAGGCTTGTAAGTAAGCAAATTAGATTCATTAAAGGTCATATGATCAGTAGCCTCTGAGTCAATGACCCAGTCAATGGAGGCACTGATAGCTTGACTAAAAGAAACCATACCTGAGAATGCAAGAGAGCCGGCATAATTTTCAAGAGTTGCTAAGGATTTCTTCAATTTTTCATTCTCTGACGCCCCAAGCTCAGCAACTTGTTCTTTAGTTTACCTTCGGCCTTGGCAGTTTGGGTTGAGCTTTCACCAGTCTCTTTCCCTGGTTTACCATGTAATTTCCAGAAATTTTCTTTAGTGTGATGATTCCTCTTGCAATAGGTACAAAACAAGGAATCCTTATCACTTGTTTTTGAATAAGCTTTCTGATTTTGAGTGACCATTTCAGGTCCTCCAGCCTGATTCTCTTTGAAACTTGTGGGCATTGTATTCTTAGTAGAGCTAATCCCTCTGCAAGAGAAGTATCAAGCATCACCCCTTTACGACTTTCCTCTGCTCTGACAATATCGATAGCTTCATTTAATGAGGGTAGGTCTTCTTTCCCAGAATAATTTGAACGTGGACTGCATCAAAATCTGGGTTCAGCCCTGCAAGAAAGGAGAAAATCCTATCTTTTTCGAATACTCTTTTAATAACAGCAGCATCTGAGCTTTTACTTAGAGTGATACATTGGTAGTGGTCCAACTCTTGCCACATGGTTAGCAATTGACCGGAGTATTTGTGATAGATAGACTCCGTTGCCTCAAAGATGAGATTTTTGTCTTAATCTCGTAAATTTGGGCAGCACCATTAACCTTCAAGTAGGTTTGCTTCATACTATCCCAAATCTCCTTGGCTGATACAAGAAACATGCAGGTGTCGCTAATTTTAGGAATCATTGAATTCCATAGCCACGATATGACCATGTAGTCTTGTTCATCCCAAGTTGAGAACTTAGGATCTTCTTCAGTAGGGCTTGTGCCCATTAAATGGCTCAGCTTCTCTTTTCCTTTAAGAAAGGTATGGACTAGCTGGGACCATTTCAAATAATTCTTCCTATTCAATCGATATACAACCTGACTTGGAAGAGTTATCATTCGCGACAGACTCGGAAAGAGAGCTAGTCTCAGATTGACTTGTCATGATCGCGATAAAGGAATACGAAGCGTAGGAACGAGCCTAAAGCTCATAGCATGTAATATTTGGAAGGGAAAGAAATAATCTTGTATTTTTTTCTTTCAAACAAATGATTACAGGAGTATAAAAGCAAAGGAGAACTAACGGCTAGTAAGATGGAAGAATTACAGTAGTCAAGATTTAAATAAACTAGGAGACTCTTCGTTATCCAAGTATGACTAATACAGCTGGATAAACAGAAGACTAAGAAATCAAGACCAAGTATAATAAACAAAAGACTAAATAATAGACTCTGTAATACGTTCCAACAATCTTCCCTCTAATTTAATATCCATCTATCCATTTCTCTTTACCTAGAACTATTGCATTAATGATAGTTTAAATGATATTTTTGACCTTTTCATTTAAAATTTATGATATTTGTCTATTTTCTTAATTTTTGTGGAAGCCTTTTAAAAGTCCACATTTCGGACGAAGATAATACTTTATTTAAGTACTCATGGTCACCTTGGCATGAATCACTCGGTTCAAAGTACACACTATTTTCATGTTTGTAAATCTGCAAGATTAGTGATGAATGCTTGTATAAGCTCAAATTCCATTGCTCATTGTGTGGCTTATTCTACCCTGCAGAATTTGATTTCAAAATCTCATCAATCCTGTGTTTTGAACCAAATATTAGCGGATTGGCAAGTCTTCTACCATAAGACTACTACTTTTCTGCTTTTATCTACTTCTTAATTCCCCATAATACCCCTCCTCTTTTTGGCTATCAAGTAGAATAAAGGGTAGCCTAGTCTTATGCAACTTCATTGTTGTAAGTTGTATTGCATTAAAATCAGCTTGATTAACCGGTGGATTTCTCATCTCTAGTTTAAGAGTTTCTAATCGAAACATGGCTTCAGTTGTTGAGCAAACTTTCAGTTCTGTTGTTGTACATCCACATTCTCATGCTTTTATTCTAGCAGCTCGTTTTTGGTAATTCAAATCATCTTTTTAGTCTTTGTAGAGCTACATATAAGATGTAGTTTGGAACTTAATGCTTTTGGAAAAAGTGAATGTCTTTTCACACTACCAAATATCTTACTCCACAACATTTTTATTTCCACTTTTACCCTTCAAATTTATGTTTTTCTGGACTCGTTGATTCTGACCGCCTTTCAGACAGAATGATGGATGTTTTCCTGACTCAATTTAGTCAAAAATCTTTCTGACTGGTATTGGGTATGGAAAACGTTTAAAATTCCGACTAGAATTGAGTCGGAATAATCATCGTTTTCTGACTCGATTTGGGTCAAAATAATTTGCTGTGTGAACTCTTTTCTAAGCATTACATACTCCATATAGTTCTTTAGTATGTATTGTGTTGTAAGAGTCCAACTACCCTTTTATGAGTTATCTGTGTAGTGTTTTGTTTCCTTATCGCCAAACTTCACAATTCCCTAAGGTGAAGACGCTATTTGCCCTTGGAAACGTTTATTTGTTGCAAGTATTATGCTTATCAAGTATTATGACTCTTGAGATGACAATCTGACTGGATATAGAATTCTGGTTTCACATGTAATTATTGCCGTTCTGAAATATTATCGATTCATTATTATTCCTGTTGTTGTCTCGTAAATATTGCAGGTCCTCCGGAGGCAGGAAGAGGAGGAAAAACTGAGATACCTTGAAGCTGCTACTCGCAAAAGGAATGAAACAGAAAGAGAGAAAGCTCAGGCAAAGGAGAAGGAAGTGAAGATGATAGATGAATTAGAAAGCAATATTCGAAAGGGGAAAGAAGACATGAAGAAACTGGAGGGTGAAATGTGTAAATGGAGAGCATTTTCAGAGTCTCCAAGAATCGCGGCTCTCTTTGCAAGTGCAGGTGGTACAGGTTTTCCTTGCAGTTCAATTGGGACAGCTTCTTCTCATCACCAGGAATCCGAGGTTAGCAAGAGATTGGCACTTCTCCAGGAGATGTTTGAAACGGACAACGTGGCACCGGAGAGAGAATGCATTATGTGTATGACTGAAGAAATGTCGGTGGTTTTCTTACCATGTGCTCATCAGGTTCTCTGTTCAAAATGTAATATCCTCCATGAGAAGCAGGGCATGGTTGATTGTCCTTCATGCAGGACTCGTATCCAGACGCGGATCCGTGTTCGATATTCAGAGTAACCTTCTTCTTCTTATTATTATTATTAGCATTTCATTCTGATTTTACTACTAGATTTAGATCAGTAACTGATGATTGATTAATGCAGTTGTTTCACTGCATTTGTTTTGTTGAAGTTGGCTTTCTTTCTTTTTTTTGGGGGAACTTAGAAAAGGTAAGTAGTAGTAGATAGCAACTTTAGAACAGAAACTAACAAAAACAACAAGGTTAGTCATTTCCTGTTGAATGATGGGACCTTTTATTAACTGCTTGCTATATATGTACTATTTGAGTAGTTCGTTTTCATGTGAAATTTTATCGCTGGGAGGCTTCATTATACAAGTGATATGTGTTTATAAAGACAAAAACATTGTTTTTGTCTTCTTTTTAATTATATATAAATGATATTTATGTAATTAGAGCATCCTTAGTGACTCAATTTAGCACACTTCCAGTGGGGAGTCGAACCCTGCTTGGGACGTGTGTGAGTTATCCTTTCGTTTCCGAAAAAATATAAAAATTTAGCACACTACCGACGAAGATTAGTGTGTGAAAAGAAATAGCTCTCATTGGAACACACGTATGTGGACGTAGTTTAAAACACCGAGCATCTATAATCATAACCTATTAAAAGGTTTATCATCACTCCATATCACCATTTTATAAACCTTCTATCGATAAACTTATTCTACACAATGGATAAACCTTTAAAAGTTTTATGGCTTGGCCCATCAAAATACATTTTTCTCCTCATATTTCTTTACAAACCTTTTGGTATTTTCTCTCTCCTACTCATCATATCCACCCGAGTAGTGCTACATTCACTACTACTTTCAACACAACATCCTACACAACACATTCAACACCACATATTTTTTTTGAGACATCACAATAATTAATTCATCATTTTAATGAATAGATATAAATCATGTAGTGGTATGTACACTACACAAATGTGTAGTGCACATACCCTTTCCCTATCCACAATGGTATAAACCTTTCCCAAAAGCTTTTAAACCTTTGTTTCATCTCCATTGGAGATGCTACCCGGAAATTATTTTTTTAGTCCGGTACTATATGAATGAAGTAAGACGGCTTTTATCAGCTCCACGAAACTACTATCGCCACTCTTTATTTTATTATTTTTCATTTACTTTACCATACCACCAAATCTCTTGTGGCACCACGTCAATAATTTAACTTTTAAAAAATGTACACTGTGGTCCCTTAATTTTGTAAAAATAACATTGTTACTTATATTTAACACAATAACTAAACACGGGGTGTAGAATACTCAATCAGAGAATTGAAGAAATTGGGTCACGATATACTGGTTACTCAGGGATGGACCCACTAAGGTGGAGCTAGCGCCATCGATCGGCAGTTCAGTCTAACCCGTCGGAGTTGACTAGGAACTAGGAGTTGATTGAGTAGTTGACCTAGCCCCTTATTGTATGAAGAAACCCTTCACTTCAGTTGGTATTTTTTCACGAAAGGGAGACAAGAGATAAGAAATCCAGCGTTTCACTAAGATTTCGAAAATGTATTGGCAATAATGTTAGACCATAAAGAAGCTATCATATCTTATTTAAGATGGGCCAGCCTCTCTTTTTGGGAGGAAAATTGTGAAGTTTTGAGATGGTTTAATTACTTAACCAGCATAAAGTGACCAACATTCACGATCAGAGCTCCGGGTATGCAGGGAACATCAATCAATGTTCCGGAATGGAACACCTGCAAGCCACCGACTTGGTCTTGTAGAAGTATAGTAAAAAATTGACTATTGGTGTGCTGTGCAGAATCGGGCGTCGGTTCGGGACAAACAGGGTAATAATGTCCCAGCAGACGAAACCTTTCATCACAATGCATATCTTTAAGGTGGTTTTTATCCAACCCTAAAGATTTCATCACAATGCATATCTTTAAGGTGGTTTTTATCCAACCCTAAAGATTCACAAAGGAGCTAGAACAATCCATCCCCAGATGACTACGGTATTTGCATATCGTAGAATATGTTCCCTGCACTCGTAAAAAAGAATTAAGCTGATAGACAAGTCCAAAAAAAGCTACAAAAATGCCAAGCAATTCACCACCTTACATCTGGACAACAAGCAGCATGAACCAAAAACCACTCAAAAAGATAACAACAGTGAACTAAAACTCGTAAGAAACTCCTAATCCAAGAAAAAACGAGAGCTTGAATTTCTCTTGTCGAATGATTATTCAACTTTAGAGGCCTCGTTGTTCTTAAGTTCTTATCGCGCGCACAAAAAAAAATGTTTTTTTTACTGCAAATTGTTGTTAAAAATATTAGAATTTAGGTCCTTTTGGGTTGTCAAAATAGTTTCATCCTCAAGCATAGCAAATCGTTTGGTCATTGTCCATATTGTGCTTGTCAATTTTCGGAATTCGGTTGATCATTGTCAATATTGTCCTTTGTCAAAATTTTCATCCAAAGCTTGTAGTAGAATTACATGCTTTCACATAAAGGTTCTTTTTTCATCATTTTACAAAAAAAATTGGGTGCCGTTAAAGGCACCGGTATTTTTACCCGTGGCACCATAGACCTTTTAAAATTAAGTGATTGCCTTTGGTACCATATGCATTATTTTTAAATTTTGATCTTATTTAATATACCACACTTGTTAAAAAAGCAAATATGTTATTTCCGGGGCATTTTGAATATTGCCAATTTTTTTATTTATGAATTAGTCCCTAAAAATATATAGTTGTTGGATGTATTCACGTAACATTCTTAAAAGATCCAATCGCGGCGGCTATTGGATGTGTAGATCCAACTATACATCCGTTGGATGTCAAGGTCCGACTATGACACTGTTTAATGCATTACACAACATTATGAAAAAGACCTAAGTATGGAGCTGTTGGATGTCAAGGTCCGACTATGACACTGTTGAATATATTACAGAACATTCTGAAAAAGATCCAACCGTGAAGCTGTTGGATGTGTAGGTCCAACTATACAACAATTGGATGTGGTTTTAGGTTAAGTCTTTTGCACATTTACCACCCGGGTTGCCATTCGGCGTTAATTAGGTATTAGGCTTGTGATATTTGAACCATCAATTTTAATTTAAACCAGAAAAAATCGACACTAACTAACAACATGGAGGGGAGATTGGACTACATGTAAGCCAATAGAACCAGGTTAGGGGACCGGACTGACCACTTAATTGACCAAAACCATTTACAGGCAACACAGAGGGGTCAATTAGTGATCAAAATTGATTTTATGCTTAGTCAAAGGTCAAGGAACCAAAGACCCTAACTGAGTTGGTTAATTTATGCGTTTAACAACCAACATAACCCACTATGCATAAACTAACCCATCATTGAACCGATATGGTTCTCAGGATTGACTTAAAACCGAGACCTCATAGGGTGGATACCCTCGGTCTGACTCGATTTGACCAGAGAGGAGGTTTGAGCCATTTTACCAAGCCGACTGGGGACAGGTGTGGTGTGAACAGACTGCCTGTGTTCTGAAGCTGGACTCTTGACCTTCAATTGCTCATAATTTCCACATGCTGAATGAACTTGGTCATGAAACTTGGATCTTTAGATCTTCGATTCAAATCAGCGTAAAATCTGGGTGATTAAATCCTAGTTTTCTTCCTATAAATGTCCATTTGATTTTGACAGACATATGAACACCTCAAATCAGTAATATCTGCAAAATATGAAGCAATAAGTGCAAGTAATGATAAAATCAAAATAAAACTGAAAGAAATCAAAACATAAATAGAAATATATCACTGTTTTCGCTTTGAATCAGAGGAAGAAGAGGAAAGATCATAGATTTCACGTTTATGGGAACCAAAACGTGAGTAAATCAACTCCAAATCGAACATTGAATGTTTGATAATACCAAAAACAGCAAGGAGGAGAAACAGAGAGATGGATTTTCTGGTGAAGAGAGTTTGAGAATGTGATAAACACAAGAGTAAACTTCAACTTACTTTATTCATTGAGTAAAAAGATGTATAAATAGATACAATTGAGATAGAGAGACTAGCTAGCTAGCTTGGGCGGCCACTTGAGTATGTAGATGTGGGCGGCAAGCATGCAAAAGTAAAAGTAAAAGTTATGTCTATGACATAAAGTAAACTAGAGTTTGACATATTAATTGTTTATATGACTCACAATTAATATGTCTTTTACAATTAATTTTACAATTAAATAAGGTGTACAAAATATTATGCACGAAATCTAAGGCTCAAAGAATCTGAGAGCACCTGTGAAAGCCTCAAAGAGATCGAGTCTCTTGAGTAATATTTCTAAGTAATATTTCCACACCCCTCAAAGCAAGATGGTCAGATATGTTGATGCATTAAGTTTGCTACTTAGTCTCTTTGAACATAAGAGGTGGAATAGCCTTGGTAAGAATATCGGCATTCGATCTGCTGAGGAACATACTTTGAGTTGAATAATCTTGGCATCAATCTTCTCCTTCGTAAAGTGTCTCACAATGTCCACATGCTTGGTTTTATCATGATGGGCGGGATCTTCTCGCCATGCATAAGGCTGAATTATTATCACAACAGAGTGTGATAGGTTCTTTGAAGTTCGGTCGAAGCCCTTTTTAGCCATAGAGCTTCACAAATGCCAAGTACAAGTGCCCTTAGTTCAAACTTTCAAGATCGCTTCTTGACACGATGGGTTGTTTCTTGCTCCTCCAAGTAACCAGGTTCCCATATATATGAGCAATAGCCTGTGGTAGACCTCCATCAATGTGACATCCAAATTTCAATCATCAGATCGGTGTAGACCTTGATTGATCTATCGGTAGACTTGGTGAAGTGCGGGCCTTGGCCAGGAGTGGATTTTAAATACCTCAAGATCCTATTCATCGCATCCCAATGTTGCTCAAGAGGGCAATGCATGAATTGATGACCAGACTGACCCCATATGCAATATCGGTCTTGTGTGAGAAATGTATATGAGTTTGCCTACAAGCCTTTGATATTGTTCTTTTACTCGACATCAATGTCACCATGCAAGAGGGTATGACTAGGGTCTACCTGAGATACAAAGAGTTTGCATCCCAAAGATGCCGCTTTCCTTGATGAGTCCAGACATACTTCCTTTGGGAGACCCGAAATGCCATTGGTGTTTCTAGCTACTTCCATACCAAGAAAGTACTTGAGGTAGCCCAGATCTTTAACTTGGAACACCTTTGCCAAGAGAGTCTTCAAGTTCGGATCTCGGTGAGAGTCTTCCCAAGTAAGGATGATATCATCCACATATACAATTAGAATGGACCTCCTTTGGTTGGTTGTCTTGACAAACATGGTGTGATCGAGTTGCATTGATGATATCCAGCGACTTTAACCACGGTTGTGAGTTTTCCAAACCAGGCTCTTGGGGATTGCTTGAGCCATATAGAGATTTCCCGAGTTTGCATACCTTGCCCCGAGTGTGGAGATTGACAAAACCAGGAGGTACATTCATATAGACTTCCTCAAAGTGAGATCACCATTGAGAAAAGCATTTTGATATCCAATTGGTGTAGAGGCCACCCAGTTGGACACCTAGAGAGATCGAGGACCACTGACGGTGTTGAGTTTTGCCACTGGTGCAAAAGTTTCCTTATAGTCAATACCATAAGTTTGAGTGAATCCCTTGCTACCAATCTGGCTTTGTACTTGTCAATTGTACCATCGCATTGTATTTGATAGTGAATAACCATCTGCAGCTAACTGCCTTCTTGCCTTTGGGAAGAGTTGTGAGGTCCCAAGTATGATTATCCAGGAGAGCGATCATCTCGCTTTTAACGGCAAATTTTCACTTATCATTTTGAAGGGCCTCCTGAATATTTCTAGGGATAGAGTGAGAGTCCAGTCCTGTGTAAACATGGCAAAGACAGAGAGACAACCGATCATAAGATAAATAAGTATGAATAGAATGATCGATGCATGATCTTTCCCTTTCCTTAGAGCAATAGAGTCTGTCATCAATGTCGATGAAGCTCGCCGAGGATCTGCAGATTCTTTGAGTGTCGATGGGCTCGGGATCGGCAGGCTCGAGTCGGTTGGTTCTTTGAGGATCGATGAGGTTTCTTTGTGAGTCGATGAGTCTTGGGGTTCACTGCCGAGGATCGATGAGTTCTTTGAGGTTAAGAGTTTGTTTGAAGGAAGGGGTTTAGGTCAATTTCTATCGAGTTTCCATCGTGGCGCCTCAAAGGGACTTGCAGTAGTAGGGAGTCCTTTCAAAAAATTTACATCCATAGAATTGTAAAATCTCTTTCCGGAAGGAGAGTAGCACTTGTAACCTT
Organism: Gentiana macrophylla; assembly: GCA_026214975.1. NCBI lineage: Eukaryota > Viridiplantae > Streptophyta > Magnoliopsida > Gentianales > Gentianaceae > Gentiana > Gentiana macrophylla. Next base: position 61,399,215 of record CM047811.1, read on the forward strand.
TCTGTCCTTTGCATATCCTAGAAAATGCACTTGTGAGCTTTGGGATCAAGTTTGCTTCATGTTGGGCATGGATATAGACAAACACAAGACAACCAAAGATTTTTGAGGTGGCGGGAAATAAGATGGGGCGAGGAGTGTGTGTCCAGTAGGGTTTTGATAGGAGTTTTGAAGCCTAGTACCTGCTTTGGGTAGTCTGCTTGATTAAGTATGTGGAAGTCAATATGGCTTCACCCCACATATATTTTGGAACATTTGTGGTAAACATAATAGACCTAGCCATTTCAAGCGGATGCTGTTCTTTCTCTCAAGAACCCCATTTTGCCGAGGGGTTTCAACACAACTCTTGATATGGACAATCCCTTTATCCATCAAGAAATTACGAGATGAGACTCATAATATTCAAGAGCATTGTCAGTCTTCAAGATTTTGATCTTAGTGTCAAACCGAGTGGAGACCATGTTGTAAAATTCTTGAAAGATGGGTCCAACTTGGACTTATCCTTCATTAAAAATAACCAAGTGGTTCTGGTGTGGTCATCTATGAAGGTAACAAACCACCTCTTTCTGTTATGCTTTTTACTCTTGAGGTCCCCATACGTCACTTTGTGAATTAAGGTGAATGGTGTGGATGGTAAGTAAGGTAATTTTGCATACACAGATTTGGTGAGTTTAGCAAATGACAAATATCACATTGAAGATCATTCAAATTACAACCTTTAAACAATTCAGATCTATAGACTTTAAATAACTAAAAGCGGGATGTCCTAGTCTATAATGCCATAACATGATATTGTCTAGGTTTTGAGTGCAGTCTTGAGGCGATCAGGCCTCCACTGTCTTCTGTCTTCAAGTAGGTTGACCACAAATGCAGACTGAGCAAGGTTTAGCATCCCAATCACTGTCTTTGAGGAATGATCCTGGAATGTGCACCGATTCTCATTAAAAACAACGATCCAGCTTCAAATCTTTAGTAAGTTTATTGTGAGATGTGAGATTGCAATCTAATTTTGGAACAAATAGGACATTCTGCAGCATATCTTATTAGTAAGTTTGCACCGACCAAAACCTTTTGCACTAGAGATAGATCCATCAATGAGTCTTAATATTGTGAATTTGGGGACATGGCTTAAGTTGAGTAATGAGATTTTTATTACCGGTCATATGGGATGAGGCCCCAGAGTCAACAATCCAGTTTTCATTACTAATAGATGAGTAGAATTTACCTCAGACCGGCATGAGAGGCTATGTCGGTAGAGTGACTACCTCCCTTTTGTTGAGTTAGGAAGGCTTTGAATGCGACAAAGTCGAGCATTCAACCTTGTTGTCATCTTCTTCCTCACTTATGTATCCGCCTCGACTTTCCTTGGCGTGTCCTGAGGTCTTGGAGGAGTTAGGCTTGCCATGTAGCTTCCAAAGAAGTGTCCTTGGTGTGATTAGTGCGTTTGCAAAGTGGTCACGAAACAGCTTCCCGCTTTATCAAGAGGCTTCCTGTAAGCCTCGGTAGCCTCAGCAGGTTCCCGACGATCGGCGGGTGGCACTTTCGGTAGGGTTGTCGGCGAGGGGGTCAAAGAAAGATCACTTTTCTCTGCTTTCCTCATGTTTGACCTCAAAGAAACATGGATTTGAGATTTGGGAGAGGTTTAGTAGCAAGAATTCTACCTCTCGACATCATCAAGAGTAGGATTCAATCCAAAGAAGGAATTTGAATACTCTATTTTTCTCGATAATGTCTTTAAAGAGTGCAAATCTTTAACATCATTCCAGGGTGAGTTTCCAACATATCTAGGTGTTGCCATGCCTTAGATAGTTGATTAAAGTATTGAGTTCTGATATATCCCCTTGTCTCGCAATTTTGAATCTGAGCTTGAGTTCATAGACTTGATGTATTGTCTTTTTTTGAGTAAAGGTCTCTGCATTGTCCCAGCATTTCCTTAGCAATGTCATACATCATGAAGTTCTCACGATCTCTTTTGTCATGACCTCGTGAGGATGGTCATGACTTGGTTATTTTCTCATGTCCCATGCTTCAAACTTGGGGTCGGTCTCAAGCAGGGCGTTTTGGAACTGCATGCGATATCCCATCTTGCCCTGGCCGGAGATATACATTTTCATAGACCTTGACCATAGCAAGTAATTGTTACCATCAAGTTTATGATTTGTAAAGAAGAGTGTTCGATTATCCCATCTGAGGCAAATTGTGAGTCTCATCAAGAAGATGAAACTTCGAGATAATGTTGACATTTTTCGAAAAGAACTGAGTTTTGCAAATGGATTTTAGAACTCGATAAGGCTCCGATACCATGAAGAGAGTTTGAGAATGTGATAAACACAAGAGTAAACTTCAACTTACTTTATTCATTGAGTAAAAGATGTATAAATAGATACAATTGAGATAGAGAGACTAGCTAGCTAGCTTGGCGCGCCACTTGAGTATGTAGATGTGGGCGGCAAGCATGCAAAAGTAAAAGTAAAAGTTATGTCTATGACATAAAGTAAACTAGAGTTTGACATATTAATTGTTTATATGACTCACAATTAATATGTCTTTTACAATTAATTTTACAATTAAATAAGGTGTACAAAATATTATGCACGAAATCCTAAGGCTCAGCAATCTGCTGAGCACCCTGCTGAAGCCTCAGCAGACTGAGTCTGCTGAGTAATATTTCTGAGTAATATTTCCACATCTGGGATCTGAGGATGGAGCATTGAATACGGGAGGATTTTGAAGGGGACGGCGTGAGGATGAGATATACGTAAACCTTATCGTTAATGACACTGATAAAGTATATAACACATAATTTGATAATGTTTTGACAATTAATCAAACATACGATCAACTGGGGCATATGTTATACAACATAACACTTTCTAATATTCTTGAAGAAATGCATATGTTAAAGCAGGGCACTGATTCTGTCCAATAGTATTTTACAATATTGATGGTTCTTTGGGAGGAAATCAAGACCATACGTCCAATTCCAGTCTATTCATATGATCCACAATGCCATTGCAATGCAATCAATAGTATAGTGGATCATATGGAAATAGAGCATGTCATGAAATTCCTAAAAGGTTTAAGTGATGAGTTTGAGCCTATGGGTTCCTAGGCAATGATGATAGTTCCATTCCCAGAAATTCACGATGCCTTTGCAATAGCCATCAAATTTGAAAGGCAGAAATTGTATGTGGAAAATAAACCCAAGAACCAAGATTCTATGATTCTGTTATCTCAAATGAAGATAGGGCCATAATCAACAAGTCAGCAGACCAGGATATGTTCCTGCTCACAGCTCTAAGCCTAAGAATTCCAAGAAAGCTTAGTGCAGTTTTTGTGGTTTCAATGGACATACTGAAAAAACTTGCTATAAGAAGCATGACTTTCCACCTGGATTCAATTCAAAGAGGCTAACTTGGTAGAAGATGAATAATCAGCAGAAGAGGATCAGGCACAAAACATGTCTATTAGGCCAGGGTTCCCTAATCTTACTGCACGGCAACTTGTGAAGTTGCTGGTTCTGCTGAGTTTTGATGCACCTCGACTTGCAGGAATTGCAGTTGGGCAACCTAATGTAGTGAACAACCATTTTTCACCCACTACCGGAACATATGACTTATGTTTAAAAAGATTTGTCCAATGGATCATGGACTCTAGTTCCAAAGATCACATTGTAGGTTCTTTATAACTATTAAGTAATCCTAAGCATTCCTCTGGTATAAATATGGGACTACATAATGGAAATAATATTTTTTTTAACACATATAGGACAAGTGAGAGTTAATTCTCAGTTAGTCTTACATGATGTGTTCTATATTCCTGGTTTTAAATATAATTTTCTATCTCTTTCTTCTTTGATTAACCATTCCAAATGTGCAGCTGTTTTTTTTTTGGTTGCTAACAAGTGTGTTATGCAGGACAAGAACAAGAAATTGATTGGTTCAGCTGAGTTGCATAGAGGATTATATGTGATGGAGCAATCGTTCAAGATTTCTCCTATTAATGATGTACATAATAATACTTTGTCTGATAGGCTAGATGATGATCTTTTATGGCATTATAGATTAGGACATCTTCCAGATAAAAGATTGCAAGATTAGTTCTAAATCCACTAATGTAAAGTACTGGGAACATGATATGTGCTATGTGTGTCCTATGACAAAGTTAAAGAAAAATCATTTTCCTTTAACTACTACTAATATGAATGTTGTTTTTTATCTTGTTCGTATGGATATTTGGGGCCCTTTGAGGCATCATACTGTGAATGAACATAAATATTTTTTGACTGTTGTAGATGATTTTTCTAGATTTACTTGGGTGTTTTTAATGGGGCATAAATTTGAAGCTTCTGATCTTGTTAAACTTTTTCTGTTAAATTTGTATCCGCTTGGTTTAACAATATTATTAAAGTGATTAGATTTGATAATGGAGTTGAGTTTCTGCTCATAGGGTTTTATGAATAGCATGACATTATACATCAAACCTCTTGTGTCAGCACACCAGAACAAAATGGTAATTTGGAAAGAAAACATTAGCATCTGCTGAATGTTTACAGGGGTCTAAAATACCAGAGTAACATACCAATTGAGTATTGGGGTTTCTGTCTTTTGCATGCTGTATATATAATTAATGCAACACCTACACCACTGCTGAAGGAAAGCACACCTCATGAGGTGTTATATGGCACTAAACCAGATTACTCTGTATTCAGAGTGTTTGGATGCTTAGTTTTCTCTTGCACACTTCAGCAGTACAGGATAAAATTTGATTCAAGATGCAGGACTTGTGTCTATCTTGAGAATTCAAACACTTCCAAGGTGTCACACTTTTGAATATCACCAACAAAGACATCTTTGTTGTTAGAAACACTCTATTTCATGAGACTTATTTTCCTATATTCCAGTAGGTTTTAGGCAAGGCTTGGTATACCTTCGATATGCTAGTACCATTGCCAGTCATGGATAGTTTTGATAATCAGGTGAGTGAGTCAGTTGAGCAGTCTGGCATAGGATCAACATCGGCTGAGGATTCCAATGAAGGAAATGTTACAGTTAGCAAAGCACTTGTACCAGTCCAGTTGAGTAGATCAGCAAGGACAATAAATGAAGTGATCGAAGATGAGAAGTTTTACTTGGAGTCGATTTTCATCATTTATCCCACATTGTTTCATGGAAAATTTTATTAGTTTTATTACTATTTTTATTATTGGGTATTTTTTTACTTGGAGTCTGTAGCCTATATAAAGACATTTAGAGTGATTGTAATCAACAGACAAATTATGACATAAATATATTTTAGGGACAATTATCCAAAAGGACACATATTGGACTTAATTCGGCAAAAATGACATCCAAAACAAACAATTAGTTATAAAGACACAAATTAGGTAGATAGACCCAAATACCTTAATGAAGAAAGAAAAAAAAAAGGCGGAACAGGCGGCAATGCTGTTGTTAATTTTTTTTATTTCCTGGACGTTGAATGTTTGGTGTGTGTGTGTTTTTTTTTTAAATTTACGGTGAACGTTTTTCTTTTCTTTTTTTGATTGACCACCCCGATGCATTGACCACCCCAGTGCATTGACCTCCTCGATGCAGAGACACCGTGATGCACTAACAACCGCGATGCATTGACATCGGCAATCATATATGCAGTGACATCGACAATCATATATGCAGTGACATCTGCAATCATATATGCGTGACATCAACAATTTATGCACTGACATCGACAATCAGATATGCAATGACATCAACATTTTATGTAGTGAGCATCATCAATCATATATGAATGACATCAATAATTTATGTAGTGACAACGACAATCATATATGCAGAGACATCGTGATGAAGTGACACCCGATGCGATGGTCACCCCGATCGCAAAGGACACCGTGATGAAGTGGCCACCCCGATCGCGAGACCATCGGGATGCAAAGTGATCACCGAGATGCATGACATTTGATGAAGCAACACCATGATGACATTTGATATTTTTCCGACTTAATTTCATAAAATCGATTTCTTTTCTTCATAAAATCACTTCAAATGGCTATATCTTTTGATATAAAACTACAATCAATAAAAATCTTTCACCTTAATTCATATTTTTATGCGCGGACATCGGCAATCATATATGTGTGACATCGGCAATCATATTTACGTGACATCGGCAATCGAGATATGAAGTGACATCAACAATTTATGTAGTGACTTCGGCAATCAGATATGCAGTGACATCAACATTTTATGTAGTGACATCAGCAATCATAAATGAATGACATCAACAATTTATGTAGTGACATCGACAATCAAATATGCAGTGACATCAACATTTTTGTTGAACTTTTTGTCCCAAAATTAGGAAGATTTTTCAAGGGAAATCGAGCTTATGAGCCGCGTCGAGCTATATCGAGTACTTACGGGCAAATACACTAAAGGGCAAAATTGGGAACATAAATGAATTGTGTCCTTATAACTAATGATCTTTTAAATATGTCCTAAGTGCCTAATTAAGTTCCAAAACACATCATTATAAACATATTGCAATAACAAAAACTTTGTAAATTGTATATGCAGTGACATATGCAGTGACATCGATGTCAATGTATCAATTCTCTAACTGTAAATGCAATGACATCAATATCACCGCATCAATTTTATTCCAAATCATACACAAACCCACCATCAAAGTATAGCTTTTCTTTCTTTGTTTCAAGGTGATTTATTCAAAATGTTCCACAAAGGTTTACTGATCCAGTACAAGATATAAGCTATTACAATAGATTAAAATGCTAAAAATAAACAAATTATAACTCTCTTAACAACTTATAACACGATGTCAACTTTACTTTCAGCACTTATTGCAAGGTGTTCAACCTTTAAGATCAGATACTTGGGTAGAATAATGCAGGTAAGATTCAGCAACAACAATTATGCAACAAATTATGAGGAATATTGGGCAAAACACCTCCATTAGCAATGGTAACAACAACCAAAAGCTTGCTCAATTTATCATCATTCCTCACAACCAACTGAATATGTCTCGGCACAATCCTAGTCTTCTTGTTATCACTCCTAAACACAATAGCACCTTCCTGAACAATTTCCAAGAGAAAAATCAAAACCCATAAACAAGAATAAAAACCACCCTTAAAAAAAAGCTTGTTGGAATCGAATTTAGACATAGGAGCTTGAAGAGCAGAAACCGGAGAACAATCCAATTGGGAAAGAGACAAAGCAGCAGCATTTTGGATCAAGAAAGCAGCGGCGGTGGTGGAGGCCGGTCAACAACTCCGACAGGTAGAAAATCGAGAATACCGGAAACCTTAAGATGCCCGCCGGCACCAAGGAAGGCTCAGCCATGAGACGGGAGCTGATTTTGCTTTTGTTTGGTTTTCTTTATAACCAAAAATGGTAAATAGATAAAAATGGATGAGGTTAATTTTGTCCAACAACTGTTATTATGTCCTTATAACTAATTGTCTTTTTTGGGTGTCCTAAGTGCCTAATTAAATCCCAAAACACGTTCTTATAAACAAATAACACTATATTTTATTTGAAGCGATTAAGCTTTGGTGAGTTTTCTCACGTCGGTGGATTTCGAACCGGACTTATCGAGGTTGTGAGCAAACATTGTGGGTGTCGATATATACCAAGGTTTTTGGCTACGAGTTAGCCAATGGTCGAGGTGCTTGATTTATTGGTGCCTTCAATCAAGTCATCGGACATTTTCAGATCTGATTCGGTCAAGGATCATATCAGTTGATATCAGAGTCAGACACTAACGGTATCCAAATATCCCTTTTTTATTTTCTCTTCTTGCATTTTTTCCTTGCTTAAAAAAATCGATTTTTTTCCCAGACCGTTCTTGTTCTTACGTCCTTATTAGTCAAAAGTCAAAAAAAAAAAAAAAAAAAAAAAAAAAAAAAAAAAAAAATCCAATTTCTTAATCTGCGTTCCTGTTAATCTAAAAAAAAGAAAAAATCCCACATCCTTTTGGCTGCGTATTCCAGTTTCAAAAAAAATCTTATTATTATTGTTCATCCTTATTAAAAAAAAAAATTCCCCAGCTACTGTAATGTCCAGAGGCGGAACTAGTAAGGGGTTGGGGTGGTCTCAAGCCCCCCCCCAAAAAAAAAAAACTAATGAGAATATGTTTGTAGTACCCCCGTAATAAAGACCAAACTGATAACCAAGACCACCCAAAAATAACCAAGACCACCCCAAGATAAAATCCTCGGTCCGCCACTGGTAATGTCCCGAGATTTAAAATTAGAAAGACGGCTAGAGAAGATGTCGGTGCCCGTTAGACATGAGTTGTTAGCTGTTAATAATGTCATTTGTGATGTTATTGCTTTGTGTCTATTTTCTATTATTTGAGTATTTTATCTTATTGCCGAAGTAGTGAAGGGCTATATAAATTAGAGATATGTAAACATGGATATTATTATGATGATGATTAATGAAATATCTCTTTAATTTCTCTTCTATTCTCTTCTCGTGCTCTCTCTTCTACTTCTTCTCCAAATTCACCTTTCAATCTCCTTCTCTTTTGCATAATTTCTGAAATATGTAGCTCAGATCATGACAAGTGGTAATAGAGCTAACGATTCTCGGCTTCTTCTTCCTCGCAAATCTCCATTTCTCTGGTTTTTCACATCTCTATTCTCTGCCAATTAAAAAAAAACAAAACAAAACAAAACAAAAACAAAAACAAAAAAATGGAAGAACATAATCGATTTAAGCTAGAAATTAGTGAAGAAATGCTTGAACTCAAGTAATTTAGGGACGAAATGCGTGAAGAAACCCGATATGAGGCTGAGGAAATTCCAAAATCCCAGGCGGAGATCAATGAGGAATTGTATGGTTTTAAGTCTGAGTTTAAGGAAGAATTTGCCCAGTTCAGAGCTCAGAACGATGAACAAATGGCTGATATCATTGCACGCCATAATGGATTTGCTGCACGAGATGATGAAAATTAAGGGATTAGAACCCCCAGATCTGGTTGGAGCTCCATTGGATCAAGTGACTTCTAACCCAGATGGACCAACACTCAAGTATTCAGCATCAGCTATAGTTTTGGGAAACCCGGTTGATGAAATGTTGGGGATTAATAAGGCATTCAGATGAAGATTGTGTCGATGAATCTGTCTATGATGCAGAACTGGGAATGGATACTGCAGTAGCAGGGAACCCAGTTGACGACAAAATGTTGGAGGACACTAAATTGATCGACTCAGAAGAAATTAAGGGCAATGATTCTGCAACTAAAATTGTTGAAGCTGGAAATCATTTCACTAAATTGTTGCTGCCAAAATCAGTTGGGAAGGATGAAGGGATTGGGAAAAATGAAGGAAATCATGGCAATGAAATTGATGGAGAGTTTGCTCAGGTAATCAAAACCTATATTTCAGATGCTCTGCTTACTCATATATATTTCCAGAACAACCAAACATGGATTATAACGAAGTATGGACTTATTTCGGCTAATATACATTCAAGTAGAGAGAACTTGATGTATCCAGCCTTTGTAGAGTTTAAGAATGCCAGTTTTTCTACTGATGTTGATGTACGGTTTTATTTCGATCCTGGTGGAATATATGTAACATGTTTTAGTAAAAGAGCTCTTCATCCATTGATTAGCAAAGCTCCAGGGATTTGTGTTGATGGCATGAAAGAATTGTTCCGCCGCTTAGGCATGCCCTTTCTGTTATGGCTTCAGGGGATAAGCATCGTCTTGTTGGGTCCAATTATTCTTATTTATTCTGTAATGGCGTTCACACTATATTGGTTGTGATAGTTGATAGTGGTACACATGAAGATGACTTTACTAAAATTGATTCAAAAGCCATGTTGGAGGGAGTTAATTTTAGGTTGATGATGGAGTGTATCCTTGCATATTTAGCCCACTCTGAGTTAGTTTTATTGTATCCTATTGAGGGCTTGTTTAATAACAACAAAGTGATTTGCATTTTTAACACCTATATATCTATGAAGCTCACAAGGAATGTTGGGAGTGAGAGGCTATGTGATGAAGTTATTGATGAGACATGTAAGAATTTTGTACTGTTGTCCGTATATGTCTATGCTAAGAGCTTATATGCATATTTTAATGGGATGAAGCTCACTCGATTGCTACTCTTGGATACAAGTGAAGCTGATGGACCTGAAGTAGATATATTGATTGAATTGCAGCAGAAATGGGGCTACCAATCCATGACTAAGATGGAAGGGATGGTTACACTATTTACGCAGGAATGTTACGGCGATTCCAGTCCCCTTGTTTATTGTTGCATGAATGAGTTTATGAATTTTCTGCATACTATGGATTTGCCTGGAGGAAGCTTTTCCCAAGGTCAATTGAAAGAACTTTTGTTGGCAGTAATATGTCCATTTTGGGATGGCTTGGTGGATAGAATTAGATTTCCGACCGTCACAACTACTCAAGAGGATATTTTCACCAAGAACTTTGCAACTAAAAATCTAATGCTCTTGAAGCTATTAACAAGCTACAACAAATGGATACATTGCATGAAATTGTGCTCTAAAATGCGTCCATGTGTGGCATGTAACACTTTAAACAAGGAAGTCCAGAATTGGTTATTCAATGGTGATAAAGTGATTTTTCTTGTCCAAGTCATATGTTGCTGGATTTTGTTTTTGGATGGATTGACAAGTGGGTTGGATTTGGTAAACAGTTCTGGTACATGGCTTTGCTTGTTGTTCCCCTTGGGGGCTAATTTTGCGTGGGATCCAGGTATATGTGTCATTTTAGTTTACATCCTTGGGGACAATGATGTTTTTGAGCGGGTGGTAAAGTGGATAATACCAATAGACATTACATTGGTGAAAATGAAAGTAATTAAGGATGTCCAAAATAATTACATAATCATGGGATGGTGTGAGATAGCTAGATACTTGAGGTTGTCTTGTGACAATGCTAATGATGGTTATATGCTGCAGACGAAACAATATGGTAAAGGGCTAGCTGAGGTTTTTTTAGGGACAACACAAAAAGTTCATTTTATTTGGGGGCAACACCGAGGGTTCATGGAAGAAGATTACTATCTCGATTATTTTTCTTCTTATATAATTCTTATGTATGTGAATACGAATCCATTTTCATTTTTCTCCATAACCAATTTTATCGTTTACGGTCAATATCCTTTGGAGACCTTCTTGAGCGAATCTATTGCTATGTAAAAAGAAAGAGCGAAAGCTCTACCGAAACTTTTGCGAGGTATTTTTTCACAGGATGGAGGCAATCATCCATACAGGATTTGAGGAGCTGATGCAATTTCAATACAAAAAGCTGATGCAATTTCAATACAAAACTTCCTCGCTGGATGATCAAGCATGGGTAAATGAATGTAGTGTTGATGTGTTTGAAGTAGGCTGCAGGTTGGATCATGTTGTTATGCAAATGGTTCTAATGCTATGGCTAGTTTGGTATAATGGCCCTTCTTATGATCATGCTTCTTACACTATCTTAGCCTTGAACAATGCATGTCATATTAATGCTTACCTAGCCAGTGATTTGGCATACCCCAGTGTGCTTCAAGTGCATCTCTACAAGACTTGTCTGTTCCCAAAATTAGCATATTTCATTGCAAACCAAACCATTTTTGGGGATTTCGACTGCTCAGCGGGTACAGCTAATTTGAAGAATTTTGTATGGGATACCGGCGTTTGTCATTTCACCGCCTTGAGGACAAAGCGGTTGTTGAGGGGAAGGATTTGTCATGTTTCGAGGTTTAAAATTAGAAAGACGGCTAGAGAAGATGTCGGTGCCCGTTAGACATGAGTTGTTAGCCATTAATGATGTCATTTGTGATGCCATTGCTTTATGTCTATTTTCTATTATTTGAGTATTTTATCTTATTGCCGAAGTAGTGAAAGGCCATATAAATTAGAGATGTAAACATGAATATTATTATGATGATGATTAATGAAATATCTCCCTAATTTCTCTTCTATTCTCTTCTCGTGCTCTCTCTTCTACTTCTTCTCCAAATCCCCCTTTCAATCTCCTTCTCTTCTGCATAATTTCTGAAATATGTAGCTCAGATCATGACAGCTACCTTCTAGATCCTTGCAAAATTGATAAATGATTACAAAAAATTTCCAGCAAGTATGTGCCGCCGACTTGATCCCAATAAAACAATTTGAGGTTTTGACCATTAGTTTTCCTATTTGATTTTTCCCCCTTTCTTTTCCTGATTGGTTATTGAACCAAAAAAAAATAAAAATTAGCAGCCAAATTTACGTAGGTTTAACATCCAATATGTGATTTTTATCACCTGTGATTTCTAATAACCTGTGATTTCTAGTACACCTCTACAAATAAATCCGAAAATTTTCCTTATCGAATATTTTTGTTCGGACATTCTGTATACTTGCCGTGTGATACTTATTGCTGAATTTCGATCTTGAGTAATGTCAAAAGAGAGTCATATGGATGTCTATTTTCGGAATTTTGAAGATATGATGAATCGGAATTTAGAGAAAATAGAACGATGATGATATGATGAATGAGATGAAGCATATGTTAAAAGGGAGTAACTGAGAAATCTAACCGTGATGGTAGAGGTAACCGCAGTGGTAGAAGTATTCGTGGTGGTAGAGGTAACCGTGGTGGTACAAATGTTGTTAAGCAAATTTCCACGGCGGCGTTTTCTGTTTATTGCGGTCATTGTCACAGGAGTGATCATCACTATTATGATTGCCCTGATTTCTTGCAAGAACTACGTAGAATCGATGAGGAAGCTCGTTTGAAATGCGAATCAGCAAGGGAAGAAGACTTGGTTGAAGCAAATAACGAAGAGATTGTTAACACTCGAGAGGAAGAGTTGAAAGGCGACGATGATGAGAGCACGGTAGATGAGAGTCAGCCAAAATTTCTGGAGAAATTGGTGGATGTAGTCCAAGAGTCGATCGTAGCAGAGGCGATCAGTGAGAAGAATGAAAAGGTTCCTGAAGAGCATATACTTGGAGGCAAACCGGAGAACCATTTCGTTGATCCATTTTCCGAGTATATTGTTGACTGTCCGGCTATGACTTGTTCTCGTTATATTTATATTTTTCCAGGATTTCTCCAAGTTTTTAGCACACCAGACAACTTCTTTCATGTTGCATTTGTGACGCTTGGTTCAACAAAACATGCCATTGGATTCTGATTGTCTATCCGGCTTGTATTTGATCCAGGGGTTCAATTGATGTCATTTTGTGTTTCTTTGGGATTGGCATGTGGTGATACATTTTATGACGTCCTATTGATTCGAGGTCGAATCCTTTCCAACCGAGAGGGAATGATGTGATCGAAGATGAGAAGTTTTGGTTTGGAGTCGATTGGTTTCATCATTTATCCCACATTGTTTCATGACAAATTTTATTAGAGTTTTATTACTATTTTTATTATTCGTTTTTTTTTTCATTTTTATTATTTATTTTTGTCCCACATTGCTTAGTTTGTTATTTTACTTGGAGTCTGTAGCCTATATAAAAACATTTAGAGTCATTGCAATGAAGTGACAAATTATGACATAAATACATTTTATTTGAAGCGATTAAGCTTTGGTGAGTTTTCTCATGTCGGTGGATTCCGAACCAGACTTATAGAGGTTGTGAGTGAACCTTGTGGCTGTCCATATATACCAAGGTTTTTGTTTACGGGTTAGCCAAGGGTTGAGACGCTCGCTTTATTGGTGCCTTCAGTCAAGTCATCGGGCATTTTCAGATCTGATTCGGTCACGGATCACATCAATAAAGGAGGTGCTCACACTGTACTGCAGACCCCATACCTGTTGATTGAAATGATGAATCTGGTGAAACTCTCAGTTGAGTATGGCATATATATTAGTGCAAGTGATGGTGTTAAATAACCAAAGACATATAACCAAGAAATCAAGAATGATGAGTAGAAAGAAGCTATGCAGAAGAAGATTGAAGCTTTACAAACCACTCACACTTGGGAGGTTTTGATTTACCAACTGGAAATAAGCCCATTGGATGCAAATGGGTGTATAAGATCAAGTACAATCATGATGGCTCTGTAGAAAGATACAAAGCCAGATTGGTTGCAAAAGGCTATACTCAAATATATGGCATTGATTATCAAGATACTTTTTCTCCCGTTGTCAAGATTACCACAGTCAGAACTTTACTGGCAGCAACATCAACTAATAATTGGCACCTTCATTAGATGGATGTCAATACAACTTTCTTACTTGGAGATATGCATGAAGAAGTGTATATGCGGCTTCCTCTAGGCTTCAAGACATACAAACCAAATCTTGTTTGTTGATTAACCAAGTCACTATATGGTTTGAAGCAAGCCAACAAACAATTGAATTATAAGCTAACCGAATCTTTAGACGGACATGGGTTTGTCCAATCAAAGAATGAACATAGTTTGTTCACCAAAGGGTCAGGACAATCTTTTATTTCTCTATTTGTCTATGTAAATGATATAATAGCATCTAGTCCTGATATACAACTAATCTAGCAAGTCAAAGATACATTGCATCAACAGTTTTCCATCAAAGATCTTGGAAAGTTGAGATAAATTTTGGGCACTGAAGTGGCTAGAACCCCTGAAGGAATTTCCATTTCTCAAATAAAGTATACTCTCAATCTCTAGAAGAGTATGAGATTTAGGGGCTAAACTCACTTGAAACACCTATGGAATCTAAGTGACTCTACAACATGGAGATTCACCCTTGTTTGATGATAGTCTCGCATATAGATCACTGGTGGGTAAACTTATCTATCTTACTTTCATCGACTGAGAAAAAAGCTTTTGCAAATTTCAAAGAATTGAGTCGGTTTTAGACATCCCCACTGAAAATAATATGAACCCTTCTCACAGACTGCTGAGATATTTGAATGCTAATCCAGGACAAGGCATCTTGTTTCCAGTAGAGAACAATCTTTTTTTTGAAAGGTTTTACTGATAGTGACTGGGCCGGTTGTCCTGAAACCAGAAAGTTGGTTTCAGGATACATGATGTTCTTAGGAGATGATCCTATTTCTTGGAAGGCAAAGAAGCAGACAATTATAGCAAGAAGCTCTTCAGAGGCTAAATACAGGGCTATGACCCATGCAGTATGTGAACTTCAGTGGCTAATTTATATCCTACAACATTGGAAGATTATATTTATTTGCTTGCTCTACTATTCTGTGACAGTGCTAGTGCTATGCATATTGCTCATAATATGTGTTTCATGAAAGGACCAAGCATATTGAAATTGATTGTCATGTTGTAAGGGAAAAATGTAACGCCCCGCTCCCGGATACCGAGCCATTATCCGAAAGAGAAACGTTCGGCGCGTATAGCATTAAATAAATCTAATATTATATGCAAGCCTCTACGTCTTCGTATCAAATAAAAGCAAACGGAAGCTAAAAAGACTCGGGTAAAATCATAAATGCTACTATGAATAGAAAGTAACCATTCTAAAGATGGAAAGAATTAACTTACAACAACGATTCTCCAAAGATTACAAAGTACGATGTCTTGAAAATACAACTTGTGTACAAAGTCTAGAATTAATATTAAAACAAAGCATCGTCGAAAGTCTTCCTCGTAGTCCTCAACAAACTCGTGGTCAGCCTATTCGTCTTCTCACCCCACAATGCATACAAAAGAAAATGCTAAGGAGGTAAGTACAAAGTACTTAGTAAAAGTGAGAAGCTAATGAATAACTAAGTTCTACAACAAAAGGTTCCTTTTTATTATTATTATGTTATCTTTATGAGAGATCGACTCAATCTAGGGTTCACTCCATATCCATCAACATGTCATGACTATACGTTTCTAGCTTAACTTATCTTGGTTACGTCATTACTCAAGGGCATTGTGCAAGGCGTTCATCAGCCTGAAGATATACTTGCTAACTAACAGTGATTAGCACCGATTAGCTCCGGGTCTCCCTGGTATGCGTATACGTTCGATGAATTTCCTCCACTACCCTTCAGCCTTTTGAGCCAGTAGAGTTGTTCACCTTTTATGAACGTATCACATCGCCGATAGAAGTGCCTAACCGAGAATAGGTGACGTTTTATCTTTTACTACATTTATGTAATTATTATTGTGTATTAACTAGCCACCTAACTGTTTTCAAGTAAGCTCCCTCACATACACTACTCTCTTTCCTAGACCACTAGACACGGACAAGGCCTAGCAATTACACAGATATTGATGAATACTATTTCATCAAAGCACAAGCCCTTTTATGCCTTTCCGACGGTCCCGGACTTCAACCCCCTTTAAGAGTATGTCCGGTGCCGAAAACAAACGCATCAGAAACTCAATCGAGGCTTGTTCATTTTCATTTAGTATTATTAGATCAAGAAATAACATTTAAATTGGACTCGTAGCTTAAAACAACATTTACCCAAAAGTGGGCTGAATGCGTGCGCATTGCACCTGAAAAGCTCTAAACATGATTTTATACAACTTAACGATTTCTAACCCAAATCAAACATGTTTAACATCAACTATCACAAAGAAACAGCAGTAAAAACCTGATTTAAACATAACTAAACATCACGTAGCATCCAACATTTTAACTACAACATAAAACACGATTCCTTGTTACAACTAACACTCAACCTAAACATTGTAAAACCATAATTATTCGTTAGGAAGAGCCTCTTACCTTAATTGCAAACAAACTTCAAAGAAAAACGCCAAGTGACTGCTACAACTCATGATCCTCAAACCCAAAACCTATTTGATCAACAAGAAACCCTAAAATCATATTTCCCTTCAAAAACCGAACTGAAAAAGTGTATAGAACTCAAGATTTCCTGGATTACTTGCTGTGAAACTATTTTTAGAATGATCTACGCTCCAAGACGATCGTTTTGACTACTCATGGCTGCGAAACAGAGCTACGGATTAAAAGATATTAATTTTTGAAGAATCGAACCCGACGGTTATCAAAAACTAAGGCTAAACTGAAAATTTACGAAATAGGGATATTTTATTTTCCAAATTTGCGTCTCATCACGGTGATCACTTTTCTCTCCTGTGGCATCTTGAAACGATGAACGGATTGGCCGCACGGTTGAAGTTTTCGTTCCAGGCACCTTGCGTTGCCTTCTGCGTCTGTTTCTTCTCTTTGCGCCGTCGCCTCTTTTTTTTTTTCCAGAATATGCGTGCCAAATTGTGAGGGAAAATTGAGGATTATTTTCCTTAAATATCCATTTAATTAAATTCCTTAATTAAATAATTAAATCCCTTTAATTAAATCATTTTTAATTAAATAAAGGATAAACAATAATCAGGTCGTAGTGGATACGCCCAATTACTGTTTTACACTTTCTGAAAAATCGGGATGTTACAAAAAATTTAAATCTAGTCTTGTCAGACTACTTCCTTTCAATACTAAAGAGCAGATTGCTGACATTTTTACCAAATCATTAGATGCATCAATCTTCTCTTATCTACTAGACAAGTTGGGGACTTCTATGATATTTCAACCTAGTTCAAGTGGCTAAAGAAAGTGACGAGTGCAAGCTGATTCATATAACACTCTCAGCTTGTGGGGGTGTTACAATATATGATGAGGCTAAAGGAAGTGCTGAGTGCACCCAGCTGAATAAGTGAAGACTCGGCAGAATGCTGAGTAGTCAAGATAGTAGTTAGCTGTAGTTTGTAGTTAGAACGGTTATCATGTTGTAATATGTTATAACTACTTTGTAACGTCACTTAACTGGTTCATGAGGTGTATGAAGCTATGAATACCCCATTATCAATACCATAATAACTTAACCTTACTGATTATTCTTTGAATAATAATACTACTTCTGCATTTTTCCTTTACTTTTCGTTGTGTTTACAACTTCAACATAGCTTCCACTTGTATTATTATGTAGCCGTTGATCAATAGTTGATCAAATGGTCGGATTTACACCTTAAATTTATCACCTCGATTTCATAGTCACTTGATTTATATTTGAATAGCTTGAGATGTCCTGGTATCCTCAATGTAATTAGTCTGAAACTTTGAGTGAATATGAATCTTCCTTGTCATCTGCTTCTGGTAAGTATTCTGACTATTACCTAGAATCAAGTCTGGTCTTCAAGTCTTCTGATGGATCTTCTTCTCAGGTCCGACTTAGACTATTCTAGTCTAAAGTATTACAACTAATAATCTGGTTGAAAACCTAGACAATAAATTTTCAGACTACTAAGAAAAACTTTTACTTGGTTTCTAAATCAGCTATTTTGGTATAATAGAAACTTCAAACTAGTGGAGGGCCTAACATTCTTCATGCCGATTTGTACGATTCTGAACTGCAATCTTCACTTGCGTATTAATCGAATTCTTTGCTCTTCTTCTTCTGACCTGACTATTCTGACTACGACAAAATGCCTCAATTTCAAGATTATAATGAATGTGTGGCTATTTACCCTGGGATCATGCACTGCGAAAAGGAAAACAACAAGAAAGCAATAAATAATAAAAACGACTCAGATAAAGTACTCGAGTAAAATGTGAGATATCAACTCAAATCTCCGACAACAGTGCCGAAAATCTAATGGTCACTTTCACTACTATATATGATTATACTACCAAGTGTACTAGCTTGATCATAGTATTTCAGTGAGTACAAGGGTTATCCCACGAGGATATATTTGAATACCAATGTTATTTGTCGTTCTTATTAGGTCAACAAAAGTGTGGACTGGTTTTCTTTATCATAAATAAGATAACCGTTAAATAATAGTATAACTGAAAACACTGATTTGATGGGAATAGTCAAAATTATCACCCAACTAAATACATTTGTACCTTAGTCATTTTTTAGAAGTGAACTTAATCTGACGAACCTACCATGATGTTCTTGATATAATTACGGGTGTAATATCTCATGTTGGCAAACTAAACACTCTCATTAATTAGCGCCCTATGTTTGATTCAGTGGTTGATCCATACATGTCTCACTGGCCAAACACACATTAATTATTTGTGAAACGCTCAACCTAGATTGAAAACCCCACTTGAGAATTTAATCTATCTCTAGTAATTTTTACTCGACAGTCCAAATACCCCGTTCTCCTACACCAACTCGTAAATCTCGTTTATAAGCAGTGCATTTGGTCATTCGTTGATTAATTAGTTTAACAAAAGCATTAAGTGCAAGTAATGAGATGTTAAGTTAAAAAAATTAACAGTACGTTCAATACACAAATCACATATCTTGGCTATAAAGATTTAGCTACTCATATCATTGTCATGATCACAAGAAGCAATAGTACAACGTATTTTAGAAAAATAAAAACTTTGAATGGTCTTTAAAATCTTGGAGAAAAAGATATTCATCACTCGAGGAATCACAAAATAATCTTTGAAATTAAAACAGAGTAATAAATCAAGTATCTTGGCTAATTTACTGCTAAAAAAACTGAGAAAATCGCAATAGAACTAACTATGGGTCGGTGTCTGATAAATTCCTTTTAGAGGCATAAATACGTTGAAAATCATGATTAAAAATAAATTTAGGCCGCACATTTCATGCGCCTGCGCGCATGGCTTCATTTTGCAGATTATGAGTGTGTGCGCATCACATCAAGTGTGCCCGCATTACAGCTCGACAACAGGCGTATTTTCAGCATTTGAGGCATAAAACTCAACTTTTGGAGGCTCAGATGCGTCCCCATGGCATGTAATGCATGCACATGCATGACTTACGAGAATTTCTCATATTTTTCCTTTTTCATTCATCTCCAACTTTGGAAAACCTTTGTCTTCATCAATAAAAATCAACACTTATACTACGCATCATTCATACGAGATAGGATAGGATATACAGGGCCGGCTCTGGCATATTTTGGGTTTAAAGTAAGTCAGAATTGGAGTGCTTTTTAGTTGAAGTTGTTTTTTTTTTTTCAAAACATACTTATCGCGTTTTTAACATCCGTAATACAAAATTTAATTTATTGATACCTCCCAAACATACCAAAGTAGTTTTTGGGCCCAAGTAAATTTTTTTATTGAACCCTTTATTAGATATTTTTGTCATAAATATTTTTTGTAATCTCTACATACTGAGTTACGAACGAAATAATGTTATCGCAACGAAACGGGATTCGACCTAAAATACCAAGAATTCATGACAAAAATGCCTTTGACCCCCAAATGCAATCCATTGTGACTATGCATTCAAAAAGTCTACAAACCTCGAGAAATGCACTAAATAACTAGTAGATGAGCGATTATATATAGATGCAAAATGTTAACAATGATGAGGTTTAACATTTACTCTCCCCTATTCCAAAATAACTATGACACTTGCTAAAAAATTTGTTCTAAAACAACTAAGAGAATATTTTTCAATACAAAATTTAATGCATTTTTCCTTTTTTACCCTTCTTTTTATTTGTTTCCATACACTTTCTTAAATACACTAGTATTATTTAGAGAGAAGTCTAAAATCCACTTTTTAATACAAAATAAATAAACAAGACGCATGATATGAAAAATTTGCAAAAATGACAAAAAATTCACACTGACAAAAATACCCTACCTATAATAAGTGTTCATCAAGTCGCGTTTGTTTAGGAAGGCGTTGCCTCTTCTTCATATTTTTCCATGCTGCTGCTATGTGTTTTTTTAAAAAACGTAACTTTTGATTTAACTCCCATAATCAAAATTCTTTCACCAAAATTCATATTTTTTCCTCTTCATTTTGATATCTCATATGATACCTTTTCGACATAATTTTTGAAAACCGAAGTTACATTTGCATTATTCGGGAGCGTATTTTTTACAAACAACCGTAACTTTTGATTTAGATCTCCGATCATCAAAAATTCTTTCACCAAAAATCATTTTTTTTTTTCTGTTTATTTGGATATCTCATATGATACCATTTTGACGTAGTTTTTGAAATCCAAATTGATATAAAAAATTGACATTGGACTACTAACACAGTAACAGTAACACAATAACGTAATAGTAACAGTAACACAGTAATAGTAGCAATTTTGTTTTGAAAAAACCGTAGATTTTTAATTAAAAAAGAAGAAAATTACCAAGGTTTTCGCCTCCCGGGCCTCTTCCACTCCGTGACGTCGTCAATGTATAGTCCTCACCTCCTTAAAACTCTAGTCCAAAAAACCCGTGTGGGAAAAAGCAGTCTTTGTGAAAGAAAGATGAAGCAGGTATATACATTGGGAATCCCAACCAAATGAAAAGAAAGAAAAAAAAAAGGTGAACTACATACACCAAAAATGCACCTATCTACTGCAAAAAAAAAAAAAAAAAAAAAAGCCACCAACATATGGGAAGAAGTATCGGCCAGACAAAATGAAAGCTCCGACAATTAACTAAAGCACCAAGAAAAAGTCTATTATCTACAACATCATCAAGTACAACATTCCCAAAGCTCTTTGCACTCCTCAAACGGCATCTTTGATGGGGAACAGTCGCCCGTTCTTATATATCAACTGCTAGAACTTTGTAAAAGTCCATTGAACTGTTGCATTTATTCATAAACTCAAACAATGGAGTGCATTTTTACATTTACTTCAATTGCTTCCATTGCACAAGTTATCAACAACGCAAGCTACCAATCGCGACTGAAAAAAGCACAAAACAACCGAACTAGCCTCCAAAAGGTAAAAAGACATGCCGAATCAAAGTGGGAAAGGACCACTTGTTTTCACCGCACATGCCGTAATCAAAGTGGGAAAAGAGCACTTGTTTTCACCGCACATTCGAGAATGAGGAGTGCTTCAAAAACGAGTACTAAAATGAAATACATGCTTTGCATAAATAACTCCACAACCTAAAAAAAGCACACAAGGCCAATACCAAGCTAAAACCAACAATAGGAAACAAAGAGACAAGATAATAAAGAAAAGGACAACCTGTCTGCACTCTCCATGAGTTATGAAGGTGCTTCCAAGGTTATATTGAAGCAAATCATCGACAAGACAACAATAAAATGGAGGCGATAAAGAATACCCAAGGTTCATTAGCATCAAAAGTTATGCATAGTTCAATAAGATGGTTACAAGATCCAGTAAATGATATTGGAAAATACAAAATAACACTAAGCACCAAAAAACATTTTACATTTTTCTTATCGGGACAGTGTTTCTACATAAGGAATCAGAAGCTTTAATGAAGTGGAAAAAGAAGGAACATTAAACATTCTGAATCTAAGGATCTACAAAGCTAAAGATGTGATGCAATCTAATGGATCAATGAAATCAGGAAGGAACAGAATAATGAGCATTAAGCATGTAGACTAGAAGAACAAATACAGTAACAAAATGCAAATGGCGTTAGCAAAGCATTCAACTGATTGGAACTGATTGCTAGAGTCATATGCTTGTTTTCTTTTTAACATGTAAGTAAATGGGCATATTCTAAAACCACAACAAAATTGAAAACCCAAATTCAAAAGGAACATATGATGATATGATTCATAGAACTATACCGAGCAAAAGCTATTTGTTCTTTATTCAAATGAAGGCACACAGAATTCAATGCCAATGGAATGCAATTACAAAGCCCACAAATACACAACACCAACAACTGGACAAGGGTACTGACTAACAACATTATAACTATATAAGCCCTTGGACTGCAAATACATATATAAATATATATCATTAAGCAATTAATTAGAGTACATGTATCAATCATATAAATATTTAATACATACTCCGGTTTAATTGTTGATCAGTTTGAGCCTTGAGGCATTATTAATGCTTCCAAACCAATGAAAAGCTAGCATTGAGATTTAGTGTAATCAACATTTCGGTCATGCCTGTTTTCGATACTTGATCACGTAAATTGCCTTCAACAAATTCTTCGTAGTAATTTATCAAATTTTAACTGGTTTGCGGACAATTCCATAGTCATCCAAGGAACCAAATCTGATGAAACCCATATGCAACATTCACATCTTTATAATCCTGCTACAAGCCTTGCAAATTGAAGTAAAGATTACGAATGGCAGCATTTTGATAGAGAATATAGATGCAATGAGCAACTTACTTTGTGAGCAGGAAGCACTTCTCCTTTATTGGATTCATGACCACAGCCCATTCTTATAATAATCATTTAATTTCCTACACAAAAGTCATTGCCGAGTCCCGTTACGAGATAAACATCAAATACAACACCATGATTAACGGTTTACCAGCCTCTCAACACCGTGGATACCCCCATGGATGGTCACTCCATGGAAGAAACCGACCAACTCCAGCGGAGTACACGAAAATTCAAACGCCACCATGACGATTCATTGGAACGCGAAATCCGACACCGATCTGAAAACCTTGATTCACCAGAGCCATCGATTTGGAACCAGATAGGTGGTGTCGATGAAGATTTCTTTGAAGGAATATCCTTCTCAATCAATCCGATGGGAGTGGTGTATTCAGAGTTCGTGTAAGACAAACTGACAAAACAGGGGCATATATTTGTTTGGCGGATGTTATTTAATAAAAGTTTTTTTCCTAAAAAAAAAAAAACACTCAATAAGTACTAAAAAGTTGGATTTAAACCTAATTTTTCCTATTATTTACTCAATTTTCCATATATCAGTGTATTTTAGTATTTATCTAATCAAAGTCAAAAGCAAAATAATTATTTTTTAATCATGCGTGTTATTATTATCGCCAAAGTTATTATTGAACCGAGGAGTAACGGTCGTGGCCGAACTCGCCACATCGCGTGTCATCCTCTTATTGGTCATACAATAAATGAGGACACAGAAATATAGATATTAAGGGCCAGGAGCCCCATTTCATGCCTAAGGGAAGACCAAAACCCTAGGTGCGGGGTCTTACCCGTTCGCCTGAACAGAACCACCGTAGGTTGTCTAGGTTGCTGGGGAGCTCGGGTTCACGTAGTACGGGCCGAGACGGTCTGTAAGGGCTTGACGTGGGTCGACCAGAGCTTTCCTTGTCCAATATTGCACACGTGCATAAATCGCAAGATAAACATGGAAAGAATCTCAAGTCATTAAGACTATGATCCTAATATCCATAATTGTCTCCTAAAATGAAGGGGATTAACACGGACAAATCCTTGAGGGATACGAAATAGAGTCCATAATGGACACGGCACATGCATTCCCTGGACGAAGAGTCCTCTATATGAATAATCTCAAAAACTACAAAGAGACTTGTACACTGAATATTTATAAGATACGTGGCAACTTAGGATTTATAATCATAGGCTCAGTCTAAAATCATAAACAATCTCCCCATTTTACATCTTGTTCTAGGGTTTTAGTCTTGGATAATTGCCACTAGGGAAAACACGGCCCGAAAGTTCACCCCGATGATACCCAGCATTATCAATTTGCACTAGAAGGAGGGTCTCCCGCTGATAGTTTGTCCAAAATCATCTTGCCACCAAAGCAGAGCAAGACCACAAAGAACACACAAGAAGGAACCACCCAGGAAGGTGGTCAAAACCCCGGAGGAGGGGTGGCAGCAGATCCCACCACCACGAATCAGCCTCAGCAAAGGCAAGAAGTTGCTCTGAATCCAGAACAACAGGCTTTGTTGGAACAACTAGCCATCATGGCTACACCGGATCTGCGTGCTGTTATCCAAGCAACAGTCCAGGGGAAGGATCTTCGGGAGTCCTCTTCAATAGGTACTCCTCCTCCTCTCACTCCTAAACAGAACGAGGCATCACATAGCTCTACTAATGCAGGAAACCAACAATTTAATCTCCAAGTGCATGAAGCAGCAAAGGCAGAGCTTAATGCCATGATAGGAAAGAAGGCTGATGTGTTTCCATTCATATCACCCTTCACTGAGCAGATCGATAATTTCCTGAAGGGTTCATGGTCCTTAAATTGGACCCATATGATGGATCTAAGGATCCTCGGGATCACCTTCATCAATTGCACATGACTCTACATTGCGCCTCAGATGAGATGAAGTGCAGAGCATTCCCTGCTCTACTCACGGGCAAGGCTCGCGAGTGGTTCAAGAAGATCCCCGCCAAATCAATCTATAATTTCCAAACTTTGGGCCAGATGTTCTTGAAAGCGTTCATCACTTCCAAGCCGTTTCATAAGAACACAACGCATCTCCTCACCATCACGCAAAAGAAATATGAGATAGTCCTACAATACCTCGGAGGTTTAATGAAGTGTCCAGCAAGTCCAGACGCCTTAGATGAGAACATTCGATAGCCTCCTTCATAACAAGGCTACGAGAATGAAGACTACTATTCTATTCTGAGCGAATGTTAAGTTGCCAAAATCAATGGAAGAGTGTGTTGATGTAGCCTACAAGCATTGCCAGGGAGAAGAGGCCAATCGGCTAAAGAGAGGATCCCAAAGAGAGGAGTCCAAGAAGGACAAACCTGAGGACAAGTCTGATAAGAAGAGGAAGCCGGTATGGGACCGTGTGGCTGTTGGATGTAATATCGCCGGACGAATCTAGATCCTGCCCGATTACGCAGCGGAATAAACAAGAGGATCACGATCATATAAAATTAAACTACATAATTTAAGATCTACCTGCAAGAAGGTGAGATCTACTTACCAATCAAAAGCGAGATCCAAAAGATTGACGAAGTCGAGATCCAATTTGAGATGCCACGATCTTCCGATGTGTCTCTCCAAGCAACAACCGGTGGATGTTGATCCTTGATGCTTTACCTCCTTGATATGCTACCCGGAAAATCCTGAAGATTTTCCCAACTCTAAAAACCCTAAGCTTGGCCGAAATACCTAGCTTATTTTGGTGTGCATATGTTGTGTATTGTGTGTTGATAGAAAAGGCTTATGAGAACTCTCTTTATATATGAGAGAAATCCTTGTCCTCCAAGGATTTAATAATTAATACAAGATCAATTATAATAATCATTTACCATAAAAGATACTCCTAGAATAATCTAGAATAAATCTAGAATATTTGAGGATCAATCTAATATATTTTCCTTAATTAATTATTTAACAAATAAACAATTAATCAAATGACATGTAATTACCCAAGAAAACTAAGTTCTCTCTAATTACAACATGTACAAAACACGCCTATCAACCCTAAAATTAGGGTTTCACACGCCACAGTCAATTATGGGCCGAGCCCACAAAAAATATCTTTTTCATGTATTTAATTATTTAGCCCACTAAATAATTATTCGCACATCAATTAAATAGTCTAACTACTTAATTATTATTGAGGCCTAATGTCAAGAAACATATGCATGTTATGAGCCACATCAGGGACCATGGACCTATAACCATTAGCTATAATAAATTAAATAAAATTATTTATCGAACAGAACAATTCTTATTCAATCTATTAATTCCGGGATTACGCCACCATAAACCCGAAACTGAACTCTATCGATTATAGATATATACTTACACTCTAATCATTGAGTAAAAGCGTCCATTGATATAATCATTACGTACGGATATATCCTCCATAGACTGTTCGTTTTGATTCGGGATATTTCCGTAAACCCTTCTCAAAACATCTTATCCTTATTTACCATTAACCCCTAGTGATCAATTAGTTCATAACTAATATAACATGAACTGGGCCCATCAATCAGTTTCTAAGATTAACAAATAAGGGAACTGTTTGTCTACTTCCCGCAGGAAGGAATGGATTCCATATCTGTGAAGTCACAGACTACTCACTCATTCCAGAATATAGCCAATGAGAAGTGTTCAGATCACATGTATCCAAGTGATCCTTAACTAACACATCAAACCCTACTTTGAACCAAGAAGTAGATTGTGATCACATCAGGATTGAGATTGATCCATATATGATCATCTTGTGATTCGATAAGATTTCTCGATCACGGAATTATATCAAGAATTCAAATCAAATCGGTCCAGTCCTATATGATAGACATCATTTATAAATGCCCCACTAGGTACCATATACCGACGGTCCGGATAAGGCGGTCACACCGTTAAGTGTTCTGGGCGCATTATTGGTATATTAATCATTAGACACATACTCTGATTAAATTCACCATGGACTAAATAGTTTTAAGCATATCATCACTAACTCAATCCTTGTCTGTATGCCATACACTGAGTTATGTGATTACATACCGATATACTTAGGGCAGTTTATTAATATAAGCATAAATGCAAATATTAAGATGAATTATAAATCCTGTCAAAAACAATTACAGAAATTGTCTTTCGGGCACTACACCTAACAGTGGCGGCACCCATCACAGATCGGCTGGGAAAGTAAGAAGCCTTGCATGAGAGGGACCTTGATGACGGTCAACTTGGTATCATATTTTACCTTCAATCTACCCTGGATTTGTGTTCTAAATGGTGATAATATGTATGAAATCATGGGTTAATTAGCTAAATGTGATTAAGCCACGTCCGGGGTGACTAAATTGGTATTATGCGTATTAACCGTGTATTTTATACGTTATTTGCTAGAAATAGAAGCTACTATGTGTGTTTTGGTTTTATTGACAGATGAACGAGTGTTTGGAGCATCATTTGGGCTGAATGAAAGAGTACATCGATAGAGAACTGAACGGAGTTGAAGGTTGAAGTGTTTCAAGCGGAGATTGGACCCGAGAATCTGATTGGTGATCTTGAAATGCAGTTTCCGAAGCTTTACAAGACACATTGGGCTTGGACTTCTACATGAAAGTTGTAGGGCTTGAAACGGGAATTCCATCACACATTGAATCACTTAAATCGGAGTTACGTAGGCCAAGTTATGGTCCAAATATCAAATTTGGGCCTAGGGTATTCCAGAACCTTCCAGGTTAAGTCGGCAGAAGAAAAAAATACAAAAATAAACTCGGTAAATCGAGAGTAGCCCCCGGTTTACCGAGCCCCAGAATCTTCTAGAAACGCGTTTTTTTGTCCTCCAAGGATTGGATTTATCCCTAAGTCGGTTTATACACCTATATAAAGCCATCAGAGCTGCGAAATTGTATTCATCTTCCATTCTCTCATTCATTCATAGATCTATTCATAAATTAGATACAATGTAGTCTTTGGTTTATAATTTCTTCTTTTCTTTCTTGAAAATAAGTCATGAGTCTTTCATTATTGAATTTTGCTTGGTTTACGATCATCATGGATCGATTCGAATCACCAGAGAGAGAGAGAGAGAATTGAGGAGTAGATCTGTTCTTCGTTATGGGTAAGATCTATTCCAATGTTTTATTTGTTTTCTTAGATTCATGATTGTTCTTGTGTTAGATCTAGATTATGCTTGTATCTAATCATCTATTTAATTAAACGAACCTTAATCTTTATTATTCGATTCATTAATATGAAATGCAGAATTATGGGTTACGCTTTTCAGATCTACGACGGTCTTTATCGCTAGATCTGAATACCTAGTAAATCCTAATTCTGTGGTTCGGCGTCAGCTACGTTGATCGACAGATCTAATTTACATGTTTTTAGATTGATCATCTAATTTCATGTCATCGTAAATTAACATGAAGGACTGTTAGTGAAGTGTTAGTTATGACATTGTCTTGATGGACCCTAGGAACGTGCTAGTCATAGTAGATAGCTGCCTAGGCGGGTTAGCGGTATGGGTTAACGCTCCATACCGGCAATTCTAGTTCTTCATGCGTATGGCCTATTACGGACCAATTAAGGAGGGTAGCTTGCGTATAGATTGTATGCTGCCATAGTCGGAGTAGATAGGGTTAAGAGTTGCACCAGTAGCTAAATTACGCACACGAGTCAAACACAGATTAATGGGAGGTTTGTTAAGAATAGTGTGGTTAGTACCTTTTTGATATATGATTGATGATTGGTTTATTTGCATCTATGTTATTTACTTTTCTATTATGTTGGTCAATGACCACCCCTATCTGCTTGACCTATGAATTGTGGTTGTGTTTAGCATTATTAAATAATAGTCTCTGTGAGATCGACCTTGACTCGCCCTTGCTATACTACGATTGACTTAGTCCTCTTGCTAGTATTAAGCGACTTACACGCGATCAAGTTTTTGGCGCCGTTGCCGGGGATTTATTTAATTGTTAGGCATAGCCATTAATTTATAGTTAACCTTTTGTTAATTTTCTTTTCTTTTCAATAATTGAATGAATAAAATTGTGAAGGTTTTTTTTCATCGCCATGTTCCTAAGGCTGTTGAACAAAGGATGTGCGGGAGTTTTTTTTACTTTGTATGATTATTCGGTTATTATTTTGAGTCTTGAGTCTTTTTATTTTTATTTGGAGGCCTGTAATAGTTTTGTTGTGTTTAAGTAATAGAGTGTTATGTATTGGCTTAATTTGTTTATTGCACTTTTTCTTTTAAGTTGTGTTATTTACTGCCACATGACATAATGATTTTGTTACTTATTCGCGTCTTGCAGTACTAATGGCCTTTGTGCAAGAATTGTTTGTATTAGCTGACCTAGTGCAGATTAGTCCTTTGAAGAAGACAACTATCGTTCCAGTTCAGTGATATGATTTGCTTCAGACCGTTAGCCGAGTTATTATATTTGCCAAAACTAAGTGTTCTTCTTGGGGACAATGTTGAGTTTTAAAGTGGGGGGGGGGGGGGTAGGCATAACTCTTTGTTTGAAAAATTGGGACACGCTTACACTTACTTTTGTGAATTTCGATTTAAAGAGTTATCTTAGACCGAGAATAGATATTTATCGGTGGATATACTTTAACCAATTGTTGTAGGATAAGGGTATCAATCATGATGCCACACAAGGTAAACAGGGACAAAACGAGCTTGCGAGTGAGAGAGAAAAAAGAGTGAGAAATCTACCCAAAAGAAAGAAAAAAATAAAAGCAATAAAACAAACGAGGACCGAAGAGTGATACTCGGTCCCCAAGTCTGTCCGGCCCAAATAAGGTTTCATGTTGTTTGCCTGAGTCTGAAGGCAGGAGGAGCGAGTCTGCACATTGATAAGTAAAGGTTGTGGGGTCGCTATAACTTCATTCTTATCTTGAATGCATTATCACAAAAGGTGTATCACACGACACATTGATGCATTGGTAGGTGATGATTAATGGGGAACTTATGGAATGGTGCGTGATATATGTTTTGCCTAAAATCATTATTGATATAATGTGATTCTGTTTGCGTCACTGTTGTTTGAGAGTTTTTGCACACACACGTCCGTTCTACTACGATATAGTGCTTAATGGATTACTGATGGTTATGTGTTGACCCTCATCTTATTCATCATTCTTGAATGAGTGTGTTCTTAATTAGTTTGTAATTGTTTATGGGGTTTGTTTGATTTGGTTTTTGCCCGGGACGATCAAAAGCTAAGTGGGGGGTAGTTGATGACGGTCAACTTTGTATCATATTTTAGCATCAATCTACCCTGTATTTGTGTTCTTAATGGTGATAATATGTATGAAATCATGGGTTAATTAATTAGCTAAATGTGATTAAGCCATGTCCGGGGTGACTAAATTGGTATTATGCATATTAACCGTGTATTTTATGCGTTATTTGCTAGAAATAGAAGCTACAATGTGTGCTTTGGTTTTATTGACAGATGAACGAGTGTTTGGAGCATCATTTGGGCTGAATGAAAAGTACATCGATAGAGAACTGAACGGAGCTGAAGGTTGAAGTGTTTTGAGGGGAGATTGGACCCGAGAATCTGATTAGTGATCTTGCAACGCAGTTTACGAAGCTTTACAAACGTAATTGGGCTTATACTACTACATAAAAGTTGTAGGTCTTGAAACGAGGATTCCATCATACTTTGAATCACATAAATCGGAGTTACGTAGGCCAAGTTATGATCAAAATACCGAAGTTGGGCCTAGGGTATTCCAGAACCTTCCAGGTTAAGTCGGCAGAAGAAAAAATACAAAAATACCCAGAATCTGATTCACCGATTTACCGATCCCCAGAATCTTCCAGAAACGCGTTTTCTTGTCCTCCAAGGATTGGGTTTACCCCTAAGTCGGTTTATACACCTATATAAAGCCATCAGAGCTGCGAAATTGTATTCATCTTCCATTCTCTCATTCATTCATAGATGTATTCATAAATTAGATACAATGTAGTCTTTTGGTTATAAATTATTATTTTCTTTCTTGAAAATAAGTCATGATTATTTCATTATTGAATTGTGATTGGTTTACGATCATCATGGATCGATTCGAATCGCCGGAGGGAGAGAGAATTGAGGAGTAGATCTGTTCTTCGTTATGGGTAAGATCTATTCCAATGTTTTATTTATTTGCTTAGATTCATGATTGTTCTTGTGTTAGATCTAGATTATGCTTGCATCTAATCATCTATGAATTAGTTAAACGAACCTTAATCTTTATTATTCGATTCGTTAATATGAAACACAGAATTATGGGTTACGCTCTTCAGATCTGCGACGGTCTTTATCGCTAAATCTGAATACCTAGTAAATCCTAATATGTGGTTCGACATCAGCTACGTTGATCGACAGATCTAATTTACATGTTTTTAGCCTGATCACCTAATTGCATGTCATTGTAAATTAGCATGAAGGATTGTTAGTGGAGTGTTAGTTTGGACATTGTCTTGATGGACCCTAGGAATGTGCTAGTCATAGTCGATAACTACCTAGGCGGGTTAGTGGTATGGGTTAACGCTCAATACCGGCAATTCTAGTTCTTTATGCGTATGGGCTATTATGGACCAATTAAGGAGGGTAGCTTGTGTTGGAAATAAAATTTATGTTTTGATGATAATTCATCTTATTTGTTAAAATACTATATTAACCCCATTGATGAAGTACTGAAGCCAGCTGTTATAGTGGAAAGCTAAAAGATGTCTAGAATCGAATGTATAAGTTTTACTAGAGTCCGATATTTGTATAGGTTACATCGGACAAGCAATCGTAATTGTTAGTGTGTCGTGAAAGCGAAATCGGAAATCATTTAGAAAATCGAAATCATCAAGACAAGCAAATGACTCGTAATGCACCTACATGGAATCAAGAAGGTAAGTTCATTGAGAGTTTCTGTAATCGGTTGGATTATCTATAAGATTGAAGAACGAGGACACAGACTCGATTATTGAAGAATGAAGAATCGAGGGTTCAAACTCGATTATGAAGATTATAAGTCGAGATCAGTAAAGTTAGACTTCGAGCAAGATTGTGGTGACCTGAACTGACTTTATAGATCTTGTATGAAGACCTAAGAATCATAAGGACAATGAATTCTTAGATGATAATGAATCATGGTGTACTCTGATTAAGTCAATAATAATCAGATGAAAACTGGAGTACTGATATTTGAAGAAGAGTAAAATCTCAGTTAATGCTCCAAGTCGATCGAAACCGACAAAAGAAAAACTCAGTATAAAACTGATAAAGAAACTCAGTTTTATGAGTCAACCATCCAACAGATTGATCGATCGATAAATCGAACGTTATAAAGAAAGAAATTTCATTGGATGAGTTATTGACACAGCAGAACGGTTAGAAAATATAACCGTTGCAAGATAGACGTTGATACAATTCAAATTGAAGCCAGATGAACGTTGGACTTCACACTATAAATAAAAGACTTTGCACTAACAACAAAAAAACATATAGAACAGAGCATATACAAGAATTAACAAGAAATTTTGTGCATCAGTCTATTGAATTGTTATCATCTCTGAACTATAACAAGATCACATCTAGTATTTCTTCAAGTGTTCAAGCTACAAGAATTTATCAAGGATTAAACACTTTGAAGAACCACAAACAAGAATCAACTTATTGATTCTCAACCCAACTTTGATTCTACATCAAAGGTTTTAGACTGTGAAGCAAACCACGAAGGTTTCGCCAAGGACAGTTGTGACAAGCAGTCGGGTAGACTGTGTTTGTGGTGGAAGCTGGTGAAGAGGCAATCCTACCCTCTAAGGACCAGTGGTTCAAGCATTTGAAGAGCAGCAATTCTACATGTTCTACAACTGTTTAGATAGTGAAGCTAGGGATTAGCCAAGGACTATTGTTTAGGACTTTTTGTAACAGCTCACCTCAAGAAGTTCTAGTGGAATTTTCCTCCACACCACAGGAGAAGAGAGGACGTACATGATTACACCACCTGGAACCTCTATAATTCTCATCTTATTTACTTTACTCACTTATTTATTTATTCAACATTTACTTACAGCATTGTGATACTTGATTGTTATACATCTCACAATCTGGCCGACATTCACGAAATTTAGTTCACAACACTCAGTTTTCATGATAGAATAACAAGATCAAGAAGAAGGCTAAAAACATATCCGCTGCCGGTTGACTCAGTTTCAGCTTAAGTCAGTTTGACTTAATCTCAGCTTTGTCAGCTTAACTCTACACAAGTTAAGGGACATGAACAAAACTGGACTGAAGATCAGTTTGAGTTTCAAAGAAACTCAGTTCCTGGGGCTTTTCCAGTTCTGGATTAGTTTTTGGTGACAAGTTTATTCTCCCCCCCTCTAAACTTGTGTTAGCCTTTCCAAGGGACCAACAATTGGTATCGGAGCAGTGTTTCTTTAACAGGATATCATTTGCTCTTTATCTCCTCTAGTTGTTCTTATTTGAAAGCTCAGTTTTCCAGTTTTCCTACTGTTAGTCTTCACACACTCACAATGTATAACAATCAATATGCAAGACAAATGCATATGTGCAATATGGACAGGTTTGACGAATATAAACGTCGTATGCAGGCATTTCTAGCAGCTACTCATGATGAAATGATGGATGTACTCACTGATGGACCAATTCAAATCACTCATATGCAAACTGTTGGTGGAGAACAAGTTCGAGTTGCAAAACCCAAATCTGAATGGACTAGTGATGATCGCAAGCGAAACAATCTTAACAATGTTGCCATGGACTTTATCCTCAGAACTCTTGACAGCAACATGTACCTGAAGGTGAAAGAATGCACTACTGTTAAAGAAATGTGGGACAAACTTCAGTTAGTTTGTGAAGGAACAGATTCAATCAAGGAAAATAAAATTTCCGTTGCAAAACAAAAATTTGAGAATTTCAAGATGAAATCTGGAGAAACCATTGACCAAATGGAGACAAGATTCAGTGCTATCATGGATGAACTAGATCTACTCAAGATTGAATACTCAAAGAAAGTCATCAACACAAGAATCTTGAAGGCATTACCAATGTCTTTGGAAGATGAAGGTCATCACATGGAAGAATCCAGGAGACTTGATGTAGAAGACTCATTCAAGATCTTTTCAGATCTGAAAGCTTATGAATTCAGTGAATATTTCACAACCACATCTACAATAATCAAAGCTCTGGAAGAACCAAAGACCACAGCACTTGCAGCAGCATCAAATGAGATTCAAGAAAGCTCATCTAACAATCTTCATGAATTGGATGAAATGGAAGAACAAATGGCTCTAATGATGAACATAATTCGAAGAATGAAAAGTGGACACCCAGTCACTCAAAAGTTTATCAAAAGGACTCCTGAGAAAAGAAAAGACGATGAATACCTCTGTTTCAACTGCAAGAAATCAGGACATTATAAAGCTGAATGTCCAGAACTGATCAAGAAGACACCACCAAGAAGAGTTGGTAGAAGAGCACTCCTTGCTGGAGATGAATCAGATTATGAAGCTGGTACTGAAAGATTATCAGATGACACAGCTTTGATGGCACACATGGAAGATACAAATGAGGTATGTGAATCAAATTCTAAATATTCTTCAGCTCAGATTTCCATAATAAATGCATGTTCTTCGACTGCTGACTCCAATCCAAAAAATCTAGAATTAGAAGAAACTCTTGACGAGTTGATGAGTCAGCTAGAAACCATACAAGTTGGTTATGAATCAATCAAAGCTGAGAAAGAAAGTCTAATTCTTGAAGTTGAAAGATTGAAGTCTGAACTAAAGATGTTGAAACTGACTAAAACTGATAAAGAAAAGATTCAAATCGACTCATCGCGCATCGCGAAGAACAATCGAATCGTTTGCTCAATCAAGTTCAATTGCTGGATTCAAATCAAGAAAACCATATGGAGACAAAACTGGTTTAGGATTTGATACACAACAATCTTCAAAGAATGGAACTAGCAAAACTGCTGGACCTAGTACCAAAACTGGTATTAAGTTTGTAGTGAGCAACTTCCAAAAGCGAGATAATTGTTTGAACCAAGAAAGCCGATTATCACACAGATAAATCGATTTTCTAAGAAGACAACCGCATCTACCAACAAAGGTAAACCAAATGGTAGATCACCAGATCCAATGGAAACCGAAACGGCAAATCAACCGCCGATCCACAAAACCAATGAAGTCGGGAACCGAAAAATTACAATCAAAGTAAATCCAAGAATGTCAATCATTCAAAGATTCACACATTTAGGGGGAAAGGAAGACTATATCCCACTGATGATGATTGGAATTTTACTGAATTTGTTAATAAAACTGATAATAACAATCATTCCAGACCGAAAACTTATCACAAGTTTCAGTCCAAAACTCAGCAGAGGACTAATCTCAGTTCTCAGCATAAGTTTCAGTACAAAGGTCAATCCAGACCTCAGTACAGAAGGAATGATGGTTATCACTCTAGCTTTAATAACAGAAATCAACATGGAAACAAATTTCAGTCAGAAGATCTGAGAAATCATATAAATAAGACACAGTCCAAACATAGACACTATGGGAGTGTGGCTTACATATATGAAAACAAGTGCAACAATATCCGAAGAATCCCAAAAGGATATATTCCCAGAGTTGTACTGACAACTGACCCCCATGGACCCAAACTGAGTTGGGTACCTAAAAACTTCTAATTTTCATTGCAGGATATATGGTACTTTGACAGTGGTTGCTCTAGACACATGACAAAGAGCAAAGACTGTCTCAGTAATTTTATTGCAAAGGATGGACCAAAAGTCAATTTTGGAAGTAAAGATAAACTTGGTTACACCAGAGGTTTTGGCACCTTAATCAGAAATGGACTTACAATCAAAAACGTATCTTATGTAGAGGACTACACTACAATCTACTCAGCACAAGTCAATTCTGTGATATGGGATACAAAGTTACTTTTGATAAAGATTTCTACGTTGTCATCAGCGAATCAGCTTATCAAGTTGTCCTAGCCGGAAGAAGAAAGGAAAACATGTATGTGGTAGATTGGACAACTGCCGTTGCTGAAACTTGTTTTCTCGTGCATACCAAATCAGAAATCAGTTGGTTATGGCACAAGAAAC
Organism: Gentiana macrophylla; assembly: GCA_026214975.1. Classification (NCBI taxonomy): domain Eukaryota; kingdom Viridiplantae; phylum Streptophyta; class Magnoliopsida; order Gentianales; family Gentianaceae; genus Gentiana; species Gentiana macrophylla. The sequence continues at coordinate 61,435,367 of CM047811.1, forward strand.
TGAGTCATCTCAATTTTGATGACATCAACACACTTGTTAAGAAGCAGCTAGTCATTGGACTACCAGAGATATCATATAAGAAGGACAGCTTATGTGATGCATGTCAACAAGGAAAACAAACAAAAGCAAGTTTCAAGACCAAATCTCAGCATTCAACAACCAGACATCTGGAATTGCTACACATGGATTTATTTGGACCTATTACACCAATTAGTATCAGTGGAAAGAAATATACATTGGTCGTAGTAGATGATTTTTCAAGATGTACTTGGGTAATCTTTCTAACCAAGAAGAGTGAAACCAAGCAAAAGCTCACAGAACTTCTCAAGAGACTTCAGAATCAGAAAGGAGTTTCAGTTGTAAAGATAAGATCTGATAAAGGAACTGAATTCCTCAACAGTGTAATTATTGAATACTGTGAAGAAAATGGTGTCTTACACCAACTCACTTTTGCAGAACACCACAACAAAATGGTGTAGCCGGAAGAAGAAAAGCAGAACACTCAAAGAAGTGGGAGGACTATGATCCGTGAAGCTAAACTACCTGAAAGATATTGGGCGTAAGCGATTAACACGACTTTGTTACACTCGAGCAGAGCTCTCATGAACAAGAGACATGAAAAGACTCCTTATGAAATTTGGAATGGAAGAAAACCAAATGTTTCATACTTTCATGCTTTTGGAAGCAAATGTTTCATACACAATAATGGAAAAGATCAACTTCACGTTTTTCAACCCAAAGCTGATGAAGGAAGTTTCCTAGGATATTCAAGTGTCAGCAAAGCCTTTAGAGTATTAAATAAAAGGACACTCAAGCATGAGGAATCAATACACGTAGTATTTAATGAACCAAACTTCCCTGGTGAAACAACTGAAGACCGACTGAAAACCGTTTCTCGGTCTCGATTACGATCCACGCCAAATCCGGGCGATTTGATTGACGTTGGAAGACTACAAATTTCAGAATGTTCAGATCAAGATCAGCCTTAGTTTCCAATTGCTCAACAACTTGAACAACTTCATTCAGATTCAGTTGAACAAGTTCAAGAACCAGTTTTTGAAGAATCAGTTGAACAAGTTCAAGAAGAATCAGTTGAACAAAATACAAATCAGTTGACACAAACTCACACACATCAATGGATGAGAGATCACCCTGAAGAACAAGTCATTGGTGATACTCAAGCTGGAGTTCAAACAAGACATCAACTAGATGCAATGATTGGATGCTTTCTATCTCAGTCGGAACCTAAAGAAATTGAAGAAGCCTTGAAAGATCCAGATTGGATATTATCTATGCAAGAAGAACTCAATGAATTCGAGAGAAATCAAGTATGGGAATTGGTAGATAAACCAGTTCATGTCAATGTTACTGGAACCAAATGGGTTTTCAGAAATAAACTTGATGAAGATGGGAACATCATCAGAAACAAAGCCAGACTTTTAGCCAAAGGATACTCTCAAGCAAAAGGGATAGACTTTGATGAAACTTATGCACCAGTTGCAAGACTAGAAGCAATCAGACTATTTCTTGCTTTTGCAGCTCACAAGAAATTCAAAGTTTATCAGATGGATGTCAAAAGTGCATTTCTAAATGGAATTCTTGAAGAAGAAGTATATGTTCAACAACCACCCGGATTTGAAATCAAAGATCAAGTAGATAAAGTTTTCAGACTAAGGAAAGCTCTTTATGGACTTAAACAAGCACCGAGAGCTTGGTACGAAACTCTATCTCAGTTTCTAGTGGATAATGGATTTATCAAAGGAACAATCGACAAAACCTTATTCAGGATGAAGGATGGAGAAGATACTCTACTTGTTCAAATTTATGTTGATGATATCATTTTTGGATCATAAAATGAACAGTTATGTGAGAAATTTGCAAGTTTGATGACAAGCAAATTTCAGATGAGTATGATGGGAGAATTAAATTACTTCTTAGGATTGCAAGTTAAACAATTAATCGATGGAATTTTCATTCACCAAACCAAATATACAAGGGAACTTATCAAAAGTTTGGTATGGAGAAATCTCACTGAATTTCTACACCAATGGGGACCAACATCGATTAGATGAAGACAAAGAAGGTAAAGATGTTGATCAAACACTCTACTGTATGATGATTGGAAGCTTACTCTATCTTACAGCAAGTAGGCCAGACATATCTTTTACTGTCGGTGTATGTGCAAGATTTCAGTCAAGACCAAAGGAAAGTCATCTCACAGTTGTGAAAAGAACTTTGAAATATCTGAAAGACACAGATGGTGTTGGAATTTGGTATTCAAAAGAAGGAGAATTCAAGCTGATTTCTTATTCAGATTCATACTATGCTGGATGCAAAGTGGACAGAAAGAGCACATCAGGCACATGTCAGTTATTGGGAAATAAACTTGTGTCATGGTTTAGCAAGAAGAAAAACTCTATTTCAACTTCAACAGCTGAAGCTGAGTATATAGCAGCTGGAAGTTGTTGTGCTCAAGTTTTATGGATCAGAAAGCAATTAAGAGACTATGGGATAGAAGAAGGAACAATTCCCATAATGTGTGACAACACAAGTGCAATTGCAATTACTGATAATCCAGTTTTACACTCAAGGACAAAGCACATTGATGTACGTCACCACTTCATAAGAGATCATGCAGAGAAGAAGGATATAACAGTTCTTTATGTACCTACTGAAGATCAGTTGGCAGATATCTTTACAAAACCATTGGACAAAGAAAGATTTGCCAAATTAAGAACTGAGTTGGGAATAATCAAAGTCAGTTAAGTCAGTTAAGCCAGAGATTCGTCAAGGGTATTAATCTTTGTTATGTTGGGTGCGCTCACTTAACAGATTAGTCATTGACATCAACAATCTCAAACTGACAGGCTGAAGAATTTGATAAAACTGAATAATTTGATGGAACTGAATTACCTCTAGAACTGACCTCGGATCGCCATTCCAACAAATTTAGTCAAAGGTTGATAAGATAGAATCAACAACGGTTATATCGCATTAAATTACCACAGTTCTTTTTGTCAGAATTTCGTGTGTACACCCCACGATTGTCAGAACAGTACACGTATCGGTTATCTAAACCATCATGGAATTTGAAAAGTTGTATCACTCAACCGCCAGTATATCCTACCTATTTATTCAACCTCCGTTCACACTATTCTCTATCAAAATTCAAAATTATTTTCAGAAAGCAAAATAGACTCTTTGCAACCTTCTCTTTCAAAAATCAAACTTTTGTGTTCACACTTAGATATGGCCACTTCAGATGATTCGAAAGACAAACGATTGATCACAGAGCTGGATGAACTAACACTCAAAATGTATGAAGGTATGTGTCAAAACACCTTGTTAGCCAGCTGTGTACGAGATAAAATCGAAAAACAACCAGGATTGAACAACGTTCTCGAAGTTCGTTTCAAAGAAAGACGAGATGTGGAAGGCATTTTGCAATTTTGGCAAAATATGCAATTAGTCAGAGACTCCTTGATAACTACTGTTCGTGGAGATCGCATTGTACTCAATGAAAGAGTATTGAGATCACTTTTTGGCTTTGCAAATACAACAACAACTTCAACAGAGTTAACCACCCTACCATTGAAGAAAGAAGCTTTTCTCGCAATGATTAATTTGTCTACAGAACCAATCGTACCTGTTATTCATGTCGACAAAATCAAAACGGAATCTAGAAATCTCAGCAGATGGCTCAGCAAACACGTCATTGGAAAATCCAAAGGGATTAACATACTTTCAGAAGAAAATATCTTGCTGATGAACATAATCTAGGATAATGTAGAATTTAATTGGGCAGGTTATATAGTCAATCAGTTCAAGAAGCAACACTTAGCTGAATTAGACAGTGTGAAAAGAGCTCAAGCTGAAGGACAAGTAACTGATGGCAGATTCCGACTGAAGAAGACTCTTAGTGGAATCATTCAGTTTTACTTAGAAAGAATTTAGGAAGGAAGCAGCAAGGCCAATGCAACATCAAAGGGAATCACGAAACAACTTCCCAACTCAAGCAAGTCGACAAGCAGATCTCAAAGAGAAGTCGAACACAAAGGGACTAAGCGAAAAAGTCGAATCCATTGAAGGAAGATCGGTTGCAAGATGTTTGTACCCTGAAATCTCAAGTGACAAAGCACCAACTGAGGGGGAACAACAACATCAACTGACAACTAACGATACTCAAGAGAATGTCACTGCTGATCATACTTCTCAGATACAACAGCAATCAGTTCAACAATCAGCACCAGTCTTCGAAGCTGACAAAATCATTAAGTTGATGAAATTAAAACTTCAACCAGAAGGGTCTCGAGATGTCAGTTTACAGACTGAAGAGAAATTACTCTTAGAGAAATTGGAAGTTAGAGATCTTTACTCTATGTTTCCTATTACAGAATTTCTTGACAACTGTTTCAAAAGATTTACCGAACTAGCAAAAAGAAGAGAATCATGCACATCATCCAAAGACAGCTCAAAGAAAAAGGATGATGATGACCATGATAAGTCAAGAAAAGAAGCTGATGATACTACAGTTTTGCAAACAGTCACTCAATCTCAACCTCTTACACGCAAATCAGCACTACGGCAAGAAGGATTGCCGCTTGGAAATCGGACAATCGACAATCGACAAGCGGTGATGAAAACAGACAACCGATGGTTATTATCGATAATACTCGTGATAAGGATCAAATAGAAGCTACATATGATCCTTATGATTTTCTATCTAAGGATGAATTGGCGAGTTCATGAAAATTTGAAAATTGTACTCGACCAAAGAGATACATAGAATGGCCTTTTATCAAGCATCTCTCGATATCTTGATTATAGAACTAGAACTGATGTTTCAGTTCATGCAAGACTAGAGATGATTCACAAATCAAGCTCAAGTTCTACTTCAGAGATTGTGTTACTCAAACAACAACTCGAAAATTCAACCGCAGATAGATAGAAACTCATGCTCAGGCTCATTGGCATATGAATCAACATATCTACGGGTTAGAAACTCACTTAAAGAAGTACTTGCTTCGACAGATTTCAGAAGATCAAAAAGAAACCCATGCCCTGGTAGATCAGTTATATGATGCCAAAAAGGGGGAAGCTGAAGAAGAAAAGCTGAAATTACTTAGAGAAATGAAGCGACTTGAAGAAGAATTACAAAGATACAGATCAGATCCTAAATTTTTGAAGAAAGAGTTAACTGATGATCAACTTATTGAAAAAGAAAATCAACCGGAGACGTAAGATTTACTCTTACAAAGGATCTGTGGACACAGCTTTATCAAAGATTACAATCCTATTAAAGCCAAGTACAGGGACAGGACAATCAAGAATCCTCAACTACTTTTTATCTGATTTGTTCTCAAAGCAGAAATTGGCACAATATAAGAAGAATCAGAGGATTGATGATAAACTGAAGATTAAAGACAAGATCGAATGGATGAAAGCCGATCTAGTAGAATTTGAAAATTACTACTTGAAAGACTCAAGCTTACCCAAGCTAATTCAATGGAAAAGATGGAAAGAAAGTAGTCAAGTTGACTACAACAAGACCTTTTCAAAAGAAGACTCCAAGCTTGAAGAAGATTTTTGCCTGTATGACAAAGCAAAAAGATATGACTCAGTCATGCAAAAAGCTAAGAAGAAGCTTAGTCTTTAATCACAATTATTTGAACAAATTGTACTTATCCAGTTTTTGCTCATTCTAATGAAAACCGATTTTCGGGCTTTTACATTGTTTTACATTGTTTTGATCTTTAAGCTTTTCTTTTAGGGAGAGTTTTGGCATCATCAAAAAGGGGGAAATTGTTGGAAATAAAATTTATGTTTTGATGATAATTCATCTTATTTGTTAAAATACTATATTAACCCCATTGATGAAGTGCTGAAGCCAGCTGTTATAGTGGAAAGCTAAAAGATGTCGAGAACTGAATGTATAAGTTTTACTAGAGTCTGATATTTGTATAGGTTACATCAGACAAGCACTGTAATTGTTAGTGTGTCGTAAAACTGAAAACTGGAAATCATTTAGAAAACTGGAAATCATCAAGACAAGCAAACTAACTCAGAATACACCTACATGGAACTGAAGAAGGTAAGTTCGCTGAGAGTTACAGACTCGGTTGGCTTATCTATAAGATTGAAGAACTGAGGGACACAGACTCAGTTATTGAAGAATGAAGAACCGAGGGTTCAAACTCAGTTATGAAGATTATAAGTTGAGACTGTAAAGTTAGACTCCAGGCAAGATTGTGGTGACCTGAACTGACTTTATAGATCTTGTATGAAGACCTAAGAATCATAAGGACAATGAATTCTTAGATGATAATGAATCATGGTGTACTCTGATTAAGTCAATAATAATCAGATGAAAACTGGAGTACTGATATTTGAAGAAGAGTAAAATCTCAGTTAATGCTCCAAGTCAGTCAGGAAACTGACAAAAGAAAAACTCAGTATAAAACTGATAAAGAAACTCAGTTTTATGAGTCAACCATCCAACAAACTGATCGTACAGTCGAACGTTATAAAGAAAGCAATTTCATTGGATGAGTTACTGACATAGCAGAACGGTCAGAAAATATAGCCGTTGCAAGATAGACGTTGATACAATTCAAATTGAAGCCAGTTGAACGTTGGACTTCACACTATAAATAGAAGACTTTGCACTAACTACAAAAAAAACATATAGAACAGAGCATATACAAGAATTAACAAGCAATTTTGTGCATCAGTCTATTGAATTGTTATCATCTCTGAACTATAACAAGATCACATCTAGTATTTCTTCAAGTGTTCAAGCTACAAGAATTTATCAAGGATTAAACACTTTGAAGAACCACAAACAAGAATCAACTTATTGATTCTCAACCCAACTTTGATTCTACATCAAAGGTTTTAGACTGTGAAGCAAACCAGGAAGGTTTCGCCAAGGACAGTTGTGACAAGCGATCAGTAGATCTGTGTTTGTGGTGGAAGTCGGTGAAGAGGCAATCCTACCCTCTAAGGACCAGTGGTTCAAGCATTTGAAGAGCAGCAATTCTACCTGTTCTACAACTGTTTAGATAGTGAAGCTAGGGATTAGCCAAGGACTATTGTTTAGGACTTTTTGTAACAGCTCACCTCAAGAAGTTCTAGTGGAATTTTCCTCCGCACCACGGGGAAGAGAGAGGACGTCAGAGATTACACCACCTGGAACCTCTATAATTCTCATCTTATTTACTTTACGCACTTATTTATTTATTCAGCATTTACTTATAGCATTGTGATACTTGATTGTTATACATCTCACAGTCACAACTGACATTCACCAGAATTCAGTTCACAACACTCAGTTTTCATGATAGAATAACAAGATCAAGAAGAAGGCTAAAAACATATCCGCTGCCGGTTGACTCAGTTTCAGCTTAATTCAGTTTGACTTAATCTCAGCTTTGTCAGCTTAACTCTACACAAGTTAAGGGACAGAACAAAACTCGAATCGAAGATCGCTTGAGTTTCAAAGAAACTTCGCCTCTGGGCTTTTCGGTTCAAGATTAGTTTTTGGTGACAAGTTTATTCACCCCCCCTCTAAACTTGTGTTAGCCTTTCCAAGGGACCAACAGCTTGCGTATAGATTGTTTGCTGCCATAGTCAGAATAGATAGGGTTAGGAGTTGTACCCGTAGTTAAATTATGCACAAGAGTCAAACACGGATTAATGGGAGTTTAGTTAGGAATAGTATGGTTAGTACCTTTTCGATATATGATTGATGATTGGTTTATTTGCATCTATGTTATTTACTTTTCTATTATGTTGGTCAACGACCACCCTATCTGCTTGACCTATGAATTGTGGTTGTGTTTAGCATTATTAAATAATAGTCTCTGTGGGATCGACCTTGACTCGTCCTTGCTATACTACGATTGACCTCTTGCTAGTATTTAGCGACTTACACGCGATCGGACCTCATCCCTCTGAACAGATCACGTGAGCAAGTTCTCGCAATAATGGAAAGAAAGGGCCAGGCCCAAACTCCACCTCCAATGCGGGGGCCTCCAGAAAGGAGGGATCAAAGCTAATTTTGTACCTACCACAAAGATGTTGGGCACGACTTAGAGAGCTGTAGGGAGTTGAAAAGAGATCGATGCAGCCATTATGGAAGGAAATCTAGATGAGGCCGTGGACCGACCTCAAAATGCAGAGCCATGAGGTCATAGGGACTTCAAGCGTTGGAACTACAACCAAGATCGGGGGAGGCAGGACGAGTCCCAACAAAGAAGGGACCGATCTCCAGACCCTGATCGGAAACTAGACAACCGCCCCAACACTATTAACACCATCGTGGGCGACCCCAACAATGTATTTAGTGAAGTCAGCAAGCAGAACAACCGATCTACATTATTCTGCACTGGCCAAGTCGAAGTCAGTCGACGAGGTAACCTATGGTCCCAGAGACCCACTCCCTCTTGTTACAAATAATGAGTGCCTAGTCGCAAAGGCCATGGTGCAGAAGCATTTAGTCAAAAGGATTTGTGTTGACACAGGAAGCGCCGTTAACGTCCTTTAGTACTCTCTTTCACCCATGAAGTGAAGGACTCGTGAGCGATAAATGTTTCAAACCATTGTTCGGATTCGTAGGACCCCGCTTCATCCTTGGGCATGATACGGCTTGCAATAACGTTTGGCCGGGAGCCAAGAGGAAGGACCCTTATGGTGAACTATGTCGTTGTCAAAGCCCCATTTGCATACAATATCATCATGGGGACCGTTCTTGATCGATCTCTGAGCTGTGATTTCTCCAGCTCACATTAGTTTGAAATACCCTACTGCTGAAGGATCGGTTGAAATTAAAGGGGATATGGAAGAAGCCAGTAGCTGCTATGTAGCCACTGTCAAAAGAAAAGATATAGTGCAACAGGTCCTGATGAAGGAATCAACTTTGAATGAGGAGGGAGTTGATCGAGAAGAGAGGAAGAGCCTGGCTAGGGAGATCGGTCAGGGTGTCTAAGACAGGTTCCAGACATGAAAAAATTGTTTTTTACGTTCTAGTAATGTTATTTTGACACAGTTTTTTTGATTAAGCAATAAATTTCAATAAGTTGTAATACAACAAATGTAATTTCAATAATATTTGATTTTCCATTCTATGCAAGGCGAATGGTTTATGAGTTTGTAAGTTGGCCATTAATAGTTTTCGAAAGACAAACTCAATTAGTCTGTAAGACGGACATCGAATCAAGCTCCGTGGGTCGGTCTCAAAATTTTTGCAAATGCCAAGTTTATAATTACGCATGACGGACCCTAAACTGGGTTCCACAAGTCGGACCTAGAAAAGTTTGCACAAGGCAAACGCTTTCAGTCTGCATGACAGACAACCAAAAGTTTGCACAAGACAAACGCTCTCAGTCTGCAGGACAGACAACCAAAAGTTTTCCCAAGACAAATGCTCTCAGTCTGCAGGACAGACGACCAAAATTTTGCACAAGGAAAATGCTCTCAGTCTGCAGGACAGACAACCTTACTAAGTGTGTAGGGCAGACAATCGAAAACTGAGTTCTGCAGTTCAGACTCAGACACGAAAAGAGTTGCAAAAGTTCAACTCAACAAGTCTGTAGTACAAACCTTCAAGTAATGAGCTCTGCAGGCCAGACTCGACTATAAAAGTTGGTAAAAACTCAACTCCTTAAGTCTTCAAGATAGACATCAAACTAAGTTCTGTTGAAATAGTGTCCTAAACCCAATCGGGTTGGACCGGATCCGACCAGGTCAGATCATTTCTACTATTTCTTTATGTTTATACATATATTAAATGGCTTTTCTGTTGTCATATATATGTTCTTTTAAAGAACCAATTATGAATTGTTATATGATAACGTCCTTAGTATTAAACTATGATAGAGAAACCATGTTAGGCGATTATGGTTGATGAGATCTCTAATCACTTTAATAAGTTTGATACTTAAATGTCTCTGATCGATGTACTATTAAACAGGCATTGATAGTATAAAACAGACTAGCACATATTAGATATCTTCTGTCTTTAAGTAAGGGGGATAGATCTCATCTATCGAAGTGTAGAGACACTTGGACCGCGTGGACGTGTATTAGAGAATGCGTCGTTTAAATCGACCCACTTACACGGTTAAGTGTCACACTATGTGGCGCTTGTGTAATCATCCTTTGGACCGGAGTCTTCATGGCATCACGGTGTGGATTGTCATGCTTTGACACTATTGAGGTTTCCCTTAGCCATGTGGCGATCATACGGTAGTGATTGGGTATGATATTGATGCATGTGGAGTATACATGATTGGTCGTCTGGGAATCGCGTATCCTATGAATGGGATCGAATATCCGGAATGGCCTTCTTATAAGGAATGTCTTACTCTCGTGAATCTTTTCAAAGTGGAAGTAAATGAGTTACTTCGAGAGAGCTTGATATCCAGATTATAAGATACGATCGTTAATGTATCGACACTCGAGATACGATCGTATGGATATTATTACAACGATAGGATTGTAAGTTACACGGTAACTGTTTCACATGAAAGGTAGTAGTCATTGCATTTGACTCTTCCGATGATTGGGGGTCACGGTGTGTTGCTAGACGCTATCCCGTGATCGTTAGGCATGAAGGGCATTTTCGTAATTTTCACTTTCTGTCTACGGCCAACATATTCGGAAGCCTATCGGGTCACACACATATGAACATCTAGCCGGATCAAAATGTGGTTATAGTTGATAACCAAATAAGGAAAGTTTTATCTCACGACTATAAAGGTTATAGTGGTAAATTAATATGGTGGTATTTATTTATTATGAATAAATTAAAAGATATTAATTATGTTGATTAATTAAATATGTATATTGATACATAAAATTCGAAATATATAAATATATATATATGATATACATGTATTTTGTGAATTAATTAATCATAGCATTGTATTAATTAAAGTATATTCCGGATGCCAAATCTTTGGCATATGGGGTGCCACTTCTACTATAAATAAGAGGTGGGTGTCAAGCTCTTTTGAACAACACAATTCCAAGAACTAATATTTCTTGTGTAAAATAGAGAGCATCTTATAGAGAGTTAGAGAGATGGGAAAAAGGCTGGTCTAGCAACCGGAGTTTTCCAATAGCAATCCATGATGGGATTCCGGCGGGCTGTTCGTGTGGACTAGCGGTAGAGGCCGAACACTTGGGCGGCTCTATGCGAAACTACTCTTAGATGGTCAAAGCGTCGATCTTTTAGATCAACCAAGGTAACCACCGCTTTTAGCTTATTTGTTTATTGCTTAAACGAAGTCGATCTTGGGTAAAAAGAAATCAAAATTTTGAATTCCGCTGCGTTCCCGCGTAGATTTTCTAACAGTGGTATCAGAGCGAGCTTCGAGCGTAAGCAATAAGCATGTTAATTTGCGTAGTTAATTTTATCATTTAAATCACGTAATTAAAAGATGAAAGATTTTTTATTCACAAAAGTGATACATGAAAAGAAAAAAAAAAGGAGATCAGGTGGTGCTCGGCCGACTGGCGGCGGCACCACCACCGGCGGCGGCAGGGCGGCGGTAGCAGGGCAACTCTTTGCCGGCAAACCGATTGACTACCAATGTTTGGCGGATCTCCAAATTTTTGCTTTGTGTATTTTGTGATTCAATATGGTTCATAGTTGTGATTGGTAATTCGTCCTTTATTTAGTTGTGTCATGTGGCTAACCAATGGTTCAAATAGTTTGGGTCATTGGGATGCCACATAGCATTAAAATAATAATGGTCTTTCCAAACTTTGTTTGGAATAGGCCTAGCCCTTTCCAAATATTTGATTTGGGAAAGCGCTTAGCTTGTGCCACTTCAAAAATTTGATTTTGGAAAGTGGCTGAGCCTAAACCAAAATTATTTGGCCTTTCTAAATATTTGATTTGGAATAGGCCTAGGCCCTTTTCAAATATTTGATTTGTAAAAGCTTGAGCCTGCCCACTTCTAAAATTTTGATTTTGGAAAGTGGCCAGCTTCTAAACCAAATTTGGTTTAGGAAGATGCCTTTGGTTTAGAAACCAAGACATCCCCTTTGATTACGAATCAAAAGGAAAGAAACAAAAGAGACTTAATTTTAATTTTGATTTATTTTTAGAATAGTTCTAATTAATTAAAATTAAAATTAAAATAGTTTAAAATTAATCGTTAATTTTATTTCGATTAAAATCATTAATTAATTAAATGTTAATTAGTTAATTGATTGGATAAAATTATTTAATAGATTAAATGTTAATTGATTAATTAAGACACAAGTAGTTAAATTTTAATTTTATCTTTTTCATAAGATTTTATTGTATGGATTATATATAGTAGATATAATATGATTATATGGACCCCGATTGATCATGGACTCGACCGATAGGATAGATGTGAATGATTTAATTTTTCTGTTGGTTTAAAAATTGTCCTAGGCCGTTATGAAGAACGTGACCTAGTTTATTTTCTGCATTTATCCCATTCCCATTGGCTCCCCCCGTGTGCGGCGGGTGTATTTATTTTATTAGATAGAATCAAATGTAACAAGAATGGAGCAGAATATGGAGACCAAAGAAATAAGGATAAAGATCCCATTCGAGATGGCGCATTAAAGATCCTATTGGTGGTTGCAGCTACCCTTAGATTGTGACCCGAGGTTTCGTCAGTTTGTATTCGAAACCGCACCTAGGAAAAGTCCATGATCATACCAGTTACTTTACGCATTTGTTTATTTTGTGCTTGTATTTATTTTATATGATACGATAGATGCATGACTAGGCACGATCTAGATAAATGTGTAGGATGTATGTCTATAGAGATAGATATATTTGGTGAGACCGTAATGAAAATTAATTAAGTGAATTAATTTACGAAAATACTTCCACAACAAAAATCAAGTCGAAATATTATCTCCCAATATTATAACGACGGTGAAGAGCCTGTGTTCGGATCCAACTGATCGACCACCGCCGGGAGTTGACCTACCTTGGGTATATCGTCGTTATTGAGATATGATCGTATGAGATCTCATGAATATTGGGTTATGACTTGACTAGAGTCTTTCGATGATTGACCACCATCAGGGCCGTCTGACTTTAGAGACAAAGGGTTGACTAACACATAGTGATGTGTATCGCCAAAGAGTTGACTAGTCAACCACTGAGAATCACATAGAGATGTGAATGGTAAAGGTGTTACCTACCTTTCGAAATTATCTTGGTTGATCGACCACTGCCGGGAATCGAGGTAACTAGATTGGATCTCAGCCACTAAAGAATTTTGGAAAATTCTTGAAAGTCAATTGGAAGTAGTTGACTAGTGGGAGCAAAATCATAAACCAAAAGACCATTTTTGATTTTGCGTGTATAAACAACAACACTCTATTATTTTCATTTTTATGTTGTAGTTTTAGCAAACTTTATATTTATGTTTTTTCTCGATAAGTAAAAACCAAATTATGACTGTTACCTTTTGAGAAACGTTCTCAAATATGGTTAAGTAATTTCAATCCTTTTAAAATAAGCAATGACACGAGAGATCCCGTTATAGTATTTAGAGACAAGGAGACTACATATTTGATGGAGTGCACCAAGACTTTAATTATTAATGAAAGCGGAAGCTCATGATATGATTGATTCATTTGAAATAAGTTTCAACGAATTAATCATATATTGGATACGATCCAAGATGATCATTCAGTCATACGATGACAATTAATTCAAACGTTGGATAAGAATGACCACATCTAATTTTGGAAAGGTTGTTTTCAAAATTGTAAGATTTAAGTATCGACTTAATTCTATCATTGCTTAACGGTTAATTAAATAGTCAATGTTTTGAATACGATTCAAAAGGTTAAATAAACAATTTAATAAACTTTAGCTTTTATTTACGAAAGAAAATCAAAGACATAGCTCTTGTGATCTTTCTTAAGTCTTATGAAGACTACACTAAGAAATATTACAAGTGCTTGAAGGATTAAAAGGGAAGTTAGGGCATGTGCTTAAATAGAGAACTTATTGAAGTTTCTATTCTAGGCAAGTGAGTTGAGATAAATCTATCTAAGTTCAAAGTCAACTCTAAGATATATGATACCTTACGAGTGTGATTAAATTAGAGAGATTAAATGCAGACATGGAAGGTGAAGCAAACGTTGTGACACTTACCATACTCTAGATCTAGTAAACGGATAAGGGAGCTAAATAAATGTTATTATGTTCCGGTTCTTATGAAGAACATACTTTCAGTTATTTGTTAGGATTTAGTAGACATATTCAATTGTAAAGAATAAATGTTATTCCGATAAAGTTGGAAGGTCACTGAATCTAACATACTATATTGTTGTCACTATATAGTTGATATATGTGATGAGATCTCAACTAAATATTTGTGTGGCTGTTATCCTTAATATTTGTGGTTGTTCTAGAAATAGTCTCTCTGGAAGGGAAGCGTGTAATTAAACATCATTCTGATGATGTTGAACCATATGATTATGAATCATGTGGGTAATACGTATCTTATCTAAAGATGACTATAATACCCTTTTATGAAAAAGGTTGTAAAATCTAGAAAAATTGTCTAAAGCCTAAACATACCGATGTTTGTTGGCTTATGACAATTAATGCCACAAATAATTGTTTGTTAATCTCTATGACTATTTTTAGAAATAGTTGAATGTACTTATTGAAGTACAACAATTCAGAAAGCCCGAAAAGTTCGAGCTAATACGAATATGAGATTGATGAGCTACTTAGGAATTAACCTTCAATTAGATTGAAGTAATTAATACCTAAAGGGTGTTTCAGAAGTCGTCTGAAAAGGAATAAGATTCTCCCTGGAAGGATACCATTTTTGGGATACACAATTGGATTGTGCTCTTGAAATGGAAACAACACTTTATATGATAAAGGTGTGATGCAAGCCATATGAAGTATCCCTTACCCGTTTCGGGATAGTGCCTTTATACTTAACTGAGTTCCAAAGAATAAAGGTTGAATAAATTCCATATTAGATATGGACGAAGATAATGTCGAATCTATCTTAATCGATGATTTGAAGTTGTCATAGGCAAAGTCAGAAAGGCTTGGAGCCTAGTACGACATATGCAAATTTGTGGAATGTCTTAGCAAGTACGCTGGATATTATCTACTTGTCCATGGAGAAAAATGTTTGTCTCCAAACATGCTGTCTTCTAGAGGAAGTGTTTCTTCCAAAAGAAACAGTGGGAGTAGATTCAGATCTCAAATGTAGTTTGAGAACCACAAAGATATATTCAACCAATGGAACATGAGCAGACGCCGCATAGCGATGAGGTGTAGATCACTGCTCAGTGCACACAAAAGTTCTGTAAGTCTGTGGACAACCTCAAGCCCAAAAGGGCTGCTGGTATGTTCATCTCGATGAATGAATATCTCACGACTTATAAAAGAATGTTTGAAAAGAAAGATTGAGAGATATGGCCAGGAGCCATAATATCTGAATTAGATTCCATCAGTGACAACCGGGTTATGAACCTAGTCCGTCTCACCTAGAGGGAGTGTCCCTGTAAGGCTGAGCCCAGTTCTGTTCAGATGATGCTTGCTATAACTTGATATCATGGCTATATGATAGTGTTGAAGACGTTGGGCATATAGCTCGATGTTCATAGACGTTAACATGATATGTAAGCTCATGAGATCCATTTATGGACTTAAACAAGTTTCTCTAGACATTTCTTTGTTTGATAATCAAAGCATTTTGATTTAGTCAAAAGAAGGATGTGCCCAATGTGCAAGATGGATAGTGGGAGTGTGTTACGATTTTTGAGTATGGTATTGGATATATCTCTCAAGAATTGTCACCCTATGTCACAGTCAATTAATGTTTGGTAGTTCAAGGTCTTTACGAAAGCACTTGGATTGGCAGGTCTTATTTTTGGAAATAAGAATCTATAGCGATAGATTTAACTGCTGTTAGATTATAGTTTACCTATATAGATGTGATGCTAAAAGAGTTTAGCATAGATCGCGTAAGGAGATACTGCTAGCCGGTGTTCTCAAGATCTATCTATGTTAGGACGTTAGTCCTAAAGATAAGGTGAAAGATGATGATAACTATGAAGGTTTCCTTCGCTACTGCGATAGGAACCATCATAAAGGTAATGCCGGATGTTCATAGTCCATGAATAATCATTAGCAAGTATGAAAGTAAATCTGTTGAATGTCGAGAATATCCTTTAACAAGTTAAGGATGGTTTCCTAATTTATCAAAACTTGGAATTAGATAAATATAGTTATACAGACGTATATCCTGAGTCTTATGAAGGCGAGTGGGAGCTACAGTCTAGGTTTGCAGTCACTTTGATTAAGTGATACAGTGAGCTGGAAATGTTCTGGGCTATGGGTCACTGTAAATTCTACAACTGAGCCAAAACACATTAGTGACTTAGAGGCGCAGCGGGAGCAATACATGGATCTAGAAGGTTCATTCCTGAACCTTGTATGGTTCTTCCACCTTTTCTATATAGTTGATATAGTAAGTGGATTCATTGCTTAAAGCAAGGACCAGGGTCTCGTCAGAGATCCGTGTGTTTGTTGAGGCGGTTCCTTTGACTTGATCATTTGGAGCATGTTATGAAGATAGTCTGAGTCCCCACGGATAGCGATCCGTTCATGGCTAAGGCTAGTTGCGAGTATTGCATGAGATTTTTGTGTTTCAACTTGATCTTGTGTGTGCGAGTGATTGGTTTTAGGCCAAGTGGGAGATTGTTGAAATAGTGTCCTAAACCCAATCGGGTTGGACCGGATCCGTCCGGGTCGGATCATTTCTACTATTTCTTTATGTTTATACATATATTAAATGGCTTTTCTGTTGTCATATATATGTTCTTTTA
This sequence comes from Gentiana macrophylla, assembly GCA_026214975.1. Classification (NCBI taxonomy): domain Eukaryota; kingdom Viridiplantae; phylum Streptophyta; class Magnoliopsida; order Gentianales; family Gentianaceae; genus Gentiana; species Gentiana macrophylla. The sequence goes on from CM047811.1 coordinate 61,452,233, forward strand.
AAGAACCAATTGTGAATTGTAATATGATAACGTCCTTAGTATTAAACTATGTTAGAGAAACCATGATAGGCGATTATGGTTGATGAGATCTCTAATCACTTTAATAAGTTTGATACTTAAATGTCTCTAGGCTGATGTACTATTAAACAGGGCATTGATTTTATAAACAGAATAGCACGTATTAGATGTCTTCTGTCTTTAAGGGCAGGGATAGATCTTGTCTATCGAAGTGTAGAGACACTTGGACTGTACGTGGACGTGTATTAGAGAATGCGTACGTTAGACTGACCCACTTACACGGTTAAGTGTCACACTATGTGGCGGTTGTGTAATTATCCTTTGGACCGGAGTCTTCATGGCATCACGGTGTGGATTGTCATGCTTTGACACTATTGAGGTTTCCCCTAGCCATGGGGCGATCATGCGGTAGTGATTGGGTATGATATTGAAGCATGCGGAGTATACATGATTGGTCGTCTGGGAATCACATATCCTATGATTGGGATCGAATATCCGAAATGGCCTTCTTATAAGGAATGTCTTACTCTGGTGAATCTTTGCAAAGTGGAAGTAAATGAGTTACTTCGAGAGAGCTTGATATTCAGATTATAAAATACGATCGTTAATGTATCGACACTCGAGATACGATCGTATGGATATTATTACAGCGATAGGATTGTAAGTTACACGGTAACTATTTCACATGAAAGGTAGTAGTCATTGCATTTGACTCTTCCGATGATTGGGGGTCACGGTGTGTTGCTAGACGCTATCCCGTGATCGTTAGGCATGAAGGGCATTTTTGTAATTTGCACTTAGTGTCTACGGCCAACATATTCGGAAGCCTATCGGGTCACACACATATGAACATCTAGCCGGATCAAAATGTGGTTATAGTTGATAACTGTTGGTCCCTTGAAAAGGCTTTGGTTAAGTTTAGAGGGGGGGGTGAATAAACTTAACCCTTAAAACTTTTGGAGTTAACAAACTCGGAACTTCAGCGACTCACTGTGAAACTTGATTGTCTGTGACCTTGATGAGTCTGCGACTATTGAACTTACTGAATTTGTGCAGCGGAATTATATCAAAAATTAAGCCTTATTACTTGTTGTAAAATATGTTACTAAGTATTAGATACTCAGTAGTGTATGTGTGTGATTTCAGTTGCTAGATTCAGTAGGTTGATGTGTGTAATAAACTAAATGCAGAATGTAAGTGCAGAAAGTAAGTAAGCAGATTTTATAGTGGTTCCAGGTGGTGTAATCCTGTCAGTCCACTCTTCTCCTGTGATGTTGGAGGTAATTCACTAGAGATCTTTGAGATAGCCGTTACAAAGATTCATATGTTGTTTGTCCTTCACTAATAACTATGGCTTCACAAACTGAACACTTGGAACAGGTAGGATTGCTGCTCCAAAGTCTTCCACTGGTCCTTGAAGGGTAGGATTGCCTCTTCACCAGCTCCACCACAAACAACAGTCTTTCACACCTCAAAGATGCTTCATTGTCTTCAATAGATTCTTGTAAAAGAAAGATTGAATCAAGTAAATGATTCAGTTGCAGCAGCTTGATCAGGATGATATGATCAGCAGCTTGCAGTCTTCAAGTGTGTAAACTTGATGTAGCTTGAATGCAGATTATACTTGAATATTTTCTCTGGATTAGTAGCTTTAAGCTCAGTAGGTTCAGCAGGGTGTTTTTCTTGATAAGAAAATGCAGCTCAGAATTATCTCTTGTATTCCCTTAATTTTTATCATCTTTTTCTGAGTTGGAAGTCCTCTATTTATAGGTAGGAGTCCTTGTGACTTGTATTTGAAATTCAAATATAGCCGTTCCAGATTTTGTCCCATTTGACTTGCTTTCTGTCACTGTTCATAGTACTTACACAGTCAGACTTATTTTTGACAGAATGCAGTCTGTCCACCCTTTGATTTGTAACCATTGGATAAAGTCCTGAATCATCCCAACGTCCTTTTAATCTCAACCATTGATTTGTTTGATAAATCAGAGGTTGTTAGCTGTCATTATCCTTGTTTTCTTCCAATGTAATCTTGAATAAATCGAGACATATGTATCAGCAGGTTCATGAGTCTGCTGAAGTATATATCAGTAAGCTGAACTAGTTTGCTGTATTTAAAACACAATGCAGCTTACTTCTTTTATCGAACTTTTATTTATGAAGTTAGATTACACCTTTTTGCATATAACTAAGTTCCAATCACCATCCAACTTGTGGAACTTAGACCTTGTACACATGGTATATGTAATCAGTTTTGGTCATCACAGACTTCCCTAAATTTTGATTCCATAACCTTGACTTTAACCACTAAGTTTGATCCCTTAGCCTTCATTAACTGAGTTTGAGCCTCACTTTTTCTTGTCTTGATGGGTTCTGACTAGTCTACTTACCTAGCTACCCTACTGATATAGACTAGTCTGCTGATCATTATAGTGCTTGTTTGATCAAACCTATACAAAGATCAAACTCTAATAAGCCTATACATTTGATCTAAACATCTTTTTGCCTTTGCACTATAACAGCTAGTCTGGCACTCATCACTAAAACTTAAAAATAAGTCCAACAATTTCCCCCTTTTTGGTGATGATGCCAATACCCTCTCCTAACAGCAAAGCAAAAAGATTAAAACAAAAACCGAACAAACTTGGTCATTTCTCATTATAATAATTTGTTCAAAGTTATTACAGTCTAGAATCAGCAAATGATAAAACATATAAAGTGTGCTGATCTACTGTCTTCTTTCTCTTTCTTCTCTAGCTTTCTCCACTTGTTCTTGGTAGGCTCTTATCTCTCTGATCATATCTCTCATCCATTCATTTTCAATCAGAGAGAAGTCAACATGAGGATTCACTTGTTTCCACCAATGCCATGCTTCAGGTAGAGTTTGATTTATCTGATGTACTCTAAATCCTAACCGCATGTAAACTTCTTTGAATTCATTGAGTGATTCCTTTGCATTTGTGGTAGGCAAACTCCTTTCACCTCTACCACCTCTTCCACCTCTCTTTGAAGCCCTCATGGCTTTAACTCTTGCTTCCCAAAATTTTAGTCCAAGAAAGGAATTTAGTCCCTCATGGAAACCTTTATCATGATAAGGTCTCATTTTTCTGTTGTAGACTCTCTTGTATTCATTGGGAAGATCATCAGTGAGTGGAAGTCTGCCAGGTGCAGGTTCCATAAATGCATTAGTATCATCTTCCCATCTTTTCTTGGCAAAAATTCTAGCAGCCTCTTTTTCTACTGCTGTTTGGCTCTCTTCCCACTTATTGACATCATCAACAAAACGGGACAGCAGGCCATGCACACTCCTGAGTCAACACTAGATTGTTCATCTGACCTTCAATAATCTCAGTCCTAGTGTCAATTGTAGTGATCCTTCCTTGCAGTGTTTGCTCCAGTAGGTTTATCCTCTCAGTAATTCTAGGATCAAGTACAGTAGGTTGAGGTGCAACAGCAGGTGCAGCAGGTCTTTGTGCCTCAGCAAGGTTATCCAGCTTCTGTTGAATAGAGGCAAGTTGATCTTTCAAAAATTTGTCTTTCAGTGTATTACCTTGCCTTATCCCTCTTACATATTGAGTAAGGTCAGCAAGAGCATATTGAGTGGAGGTAATATAAGAAGCAACAGTTTCAGTGGTTCTTCCTCTATTCTCCACTAAGTTCATTAAATCTTCAAATCTCTGCTCTTGCCTGTCCAGTTGAGTTCTTAAGTTTGTTATTTCATTCCTGACAGCCCTCAACTCTTCCACAACATGTGCTGGTACCCCACCAGCCATTCCTCCAGTAGCTCCTTCAGCAGGCTCTTCTACATTGTATTGTTGCCTCTGTCTGCTGATAACTAAAGCATAGCTCATATCCCTTCCAGCAGGGTCAGGTCCTTGGAATTCTTCTAGAATGGGATCAAGAGCAGGCTCTTCAAAAACGGGTACAAATGCCTGTTGAGGTTGTTCATCAATAGGGTCTTCCTCAGGCACTTGAAACTCATCATCACTGTAGTCATAATCCAGCAATTCCTCCTCCACATCAATAACAGCAGTCTGCTGACTATCTTTACCTACAGTGGTCTTGTCTCTAGTAGGCTCCACTACAGCAGCCTCTTCAACAACAACAGCAGGGGTCTCCTCCAGACCCAAATCTGGTTCCAACCTTTGTGCAGGTGCTGTTTGTAACTCAACAGCCTGTACCTCCTGTTCCAGCCTGTGTCCAGGTGATGTTTGATCCTCAGCAACCTGTACCTCCACTTCTTTCCTTGGTTCTGGTGCAATTTGTGCCACAATGACTTGATCATGGAATATATCCATATTTTATTTTTGAAATTTGCAGTTTTGGTTAGGGTGTTCTCAGTGTCAACCCAGTCTTGATATTGAATGGAATCCTCAGAACTGACACTGGGTTCACTGTGGTCAGTAACCCTCCCATCATCCAAATCTACTGGCTGCTGATCATCAACATATGCAGCAGGTTCTACAACAAATACATTGTCAATCTCACCAACCATCCTGTTTGCACCAATAGATATTCCCTCATTGATTTGTGCCTCAATATCATCTATGGTGAGATTTTCTAAATCCTCATCCATATGTCCAGTTTGATGTCTTTCAGTGGACTGTCCAGCATCAATAGACTGCCTTACACTTTATTCAGTAATCATTGCAGTCCCACTGGTTTCTCCTGGACCTGATGGATGATCATCTCCAGAATCAGAAGATGATGAGTCATCACTATCACCTCTTGGATCCCTGAACTTGATACCCTCCTCCTTCTGTTGTTCATCAAATAAATCCATCAATCTTGATTGCAGTAAGGTGGTATCAACCATATCCAGCAAACTTTCCACTCCCAATTTCTCAAAAGCCCATTCTTCAAAATCTGTCATTTGTTCTGCAGCTGGCTTTTGTCTCTTATAGAAACCAAACTTCCATTGGAAGTAATCGAAGAACTTGATAGGAGTTTAGGGTCAACAAACTCCTCTTTCCTTTTCTTCTCACGCCTCTCAAATGGCATGGTTGGCTTCCTGGGAGCTTTTTCAGTACCTTGCTGACCTCCAAAGGTCTCAACAAGTAAGTTCAAAGTCTCTTGCACAGATGCTTCTAGGTCAGTAGGCTACTCAGGTTGTACATTTGTTCCTACTACCTCCATCTGTACCACACTTGGTTCCCCTGACTTATATGCTCATCAGTAGGGTTAGCAGCAGACTGCTCTTCCCCCTGAACTATTGCAAGATTTGCATGGTCTTCTATCAACTTTTCCACTTCCACAGTAGGTGTAGACTCAGTTGTTTGCTATGGATCCTCTACAAGTTGCTCAACAACAACTTGTGCAGCTTCAATAGGCTCAGCAGCCTTTGCAGGGGAGGATTCAACATCTTCAACAGCAGGCTCAGGGTCAGTAGTCTGCTGTGATTCTCCAGCAGGTTGCTCAGAAACAACCTCTACATCCTCAGTAGGCTTGATAATAGTTAAGGGCTCAGCCTCAATAGCCTCTCCTTATTCTTCTTCTTCTTCTTGTTCCCTTTGAGCCTCCAAAACTCTTAACTGCTTCCCTTTGCCGTGTTTCTTCTTTTTGGCAATTTCTTTCATTCTCTTGGAAAGATCTTCCTTTTCAATTTCAGCAGCTTTCCTCTTCCTTGTGATTTCATTTAAATCAATAACTTCAACAGACTGCTTCTTTGTCTTCTTAAGCTTTAGCATTTCAGTGATTTTCCTTGTATCAGCAACCTTTCTTTTCTCAGTAACCTTCTTTGGTGCAGTAGGTTTAACAGTTTGCTTAACCTGCTCACCACCAGCATCACCATCATCTCCACCATTATCACTATCAGCAGCCTCAGCAACACCTTCTTCATCATCATCCAGACCAGGGATAGGATAGTCAATCTCTTTCTTGTATCTGGTTATATTTATCTTTTCTGGTGCAACATCAGCAATTTCAAAATGATTCAGCAGGGCCTGAACCATTAATCCTAAGGGTAAGGCCTTGGATTTCCTTGTCCCTTCTTTTTCTTCTTTTGCAACCTTCTTCATGTAGTGGATGAAGTATCCAGCCCAATCAAACTTCATACTTCTTCAAATAATCATCATCAGTTCTATTTTGGGTCCTGATAGTGTATCCATGCTTCCAATGAGCCCTAAGATATTCTTTGCAATAATCTTGCTCAGTAGGTTGTACTCATAACCAATGTGTTTCACATTAATACCTAAACTTAATTTGATGGCATCATTGGTTTTGATTTTGTCAACAAAATCCATCTTTGACAATCCCATTTCCTCAGGATTTGTTGGAGCATCTATTACTTCTTCAAAACCAAAAACTTCCCTCAGCAGGTTTGAGGAAACTTCAATCTCATGGGCATTTACTGTTGTGGTGAATGCCTCTCTTCCTTCTCTTATCACAATATTCCTCCAGAAGTTAACAACATTAGTGTATGATATTGTTTCCAATCTTAAATTGAGTACCATTTCCAGACCTTCATATCTTCTTATTCTTCAACCAATATTGATGGCTAACTCTGTTTTGTTAGCATCAACAACAAAGCTTCTCACACTTTGACTTGTTTCGATTTGAACATCATCCTTTTCTGCCATTGTCATAAGAAAAAGATGAAGAAAAGAGTGTTTGAATCTGTGTTCACACAGTGTATATGCAGAGAGAATCGATCTGAGATTTTGTAAGTAGCCTTTGTGTATAGGTCTGTATATATATATAGCCAGATGTGGTTGAGAACTGTCAGAGCACATACTGTGCATTAACCATGATTAAATCTGAGTGAATACGGTCTTGACATGTGGTCCATTACTCCTCCATAACGTTTGTAACCGTTAGATTGTGTTAACTATGGTTATAAAGGATAGAATAAATATCCCGCCATTTTCTTTTTGACTTTTATAAGTTTGACTGAGTAACGTTTAATTTAGCAGCCTTGTCATCAGCCTGCTGACAAATATGCCTCAGCAGCCTGCTGACAAATATGCCTCAGCAGCCTGCTGACAGTGTAACTCTGCTGATCTTTGATTCCTTCTTGTTTTGTTCAATTGATAATACAAGATGAAGTTTAATACCAATGACTGATCTGTCAAGTGAGCTCACCCAACATTACAAAGACCAATCCCCTTGGAAATTTCATTTGCTCAATTGTCCAAAAATAAGTACATGGAATTGTTGATACCAATGACTAATCTGCTAAGTGAGCTCACCCAACATAGCAAAGACTAATCCCCTTGGTGAATTCCAGTACATTGCTGATTATCAGTCAACTTTGATAACTCCAAGTTCAGTCCTTAGTTTAGCAAATCTTTCACTATCCAATGGTTTAGTGAAAATATCAGCAAGTTGATTTTCATAAGGGATATAAACAACCACCACAACTTTCTTTTCAACATGATCTCTTATAAAATGATGTCTTACATCAATATGTTTGGTTCTTGAGTGCAATACAGGATTTTCTGTGATTGCAATTGCACTTGTGTTGTTACACATGATTGGAATTTCTCTTTCTTCAATTCCATAATTTCTTAATTGTTGTCTTAACCACAATATTTGTGCCTGGCAATGACTTCCAAAGAAGAATGTATTCACTTTTTCAAGAGTGGAAGTTGATATTGAATTCTGCTTCTTGCTAAACCAGAAACCAGTCTATTTCCCATTAACCGATGGAGTTTCTGTGGTGCTTTTTCTATCAATCTTGCATCCAGCATAATCAGAATCTGAGTAGGATATAACTTTGAAGCTTCCATCCTTGGAATACCATATCCCTACTCCCAAAGTCTCCTTTAGATATTTGAGAACTCTTTTGACTGCACCTAAATGACTTTCTTTAGGTTTAGATTGAAATCTTGCACAAACACCTACATCAAAGGATATATCAGGTCTGCTGGCAGTGAGGTACAACAGACTGCCTATCATCCTTCTCTATAAAGTCTGATCAACATTTTTGCCTTCTTTGTCTTCATCCAATCTAATATTTGTGCTCATAGGAGTTGATATTTTGGTGCTATTTTCCATACCAAATTTCTTCAGTAACTCCTTGGTATACTTGGTTTGATGAATGAAGATTCCATCTTTCATCTGTTTAACTTGCAATCCCAAAAAGTAGTTCATTTCTCCCATCCTACTCATTTGGAATTTACTCTTCATTAGATTTGCAAACTTTTCACATAGCAATTCATTTTCAGAACCAAAGATTATGTCATCAACATAAATGTATGCAAAGAGAGTCTTTGTTCCTTCATTGATTCTGAAAAGAGTCTTATCAATGGTGCATTTTGTAAAACCATTGTCCACCAAGAATTGGGATAGAGTCTCATACCATGCTCTTGGTGCTTGTTTCAAACCATAAAGTGCTTTATTGAGTCTATACACTTTATATTCTTGATCATTAACTTCAAATCCAGGAGGTTGCTGAACATACACTTCCTCCTCTAGAATGCCATTCAAGAATGCACCTTGGTTTAATATATTTACATTTAACCAAAAAAAAGAATGCACTTTTGACATCCATTTGATATACTTTGAAGTTTTTATAAGCAGCATGTGCCAAGAATAATCTAATAGCTTCCAATCTTGCAACATGGGCATATGTCTCATCAAAATCTATCCCTTCTGCTTGAGAATAGCCTTTTGCAACTAGTATGGCCTTATTCCTTACAATGGTACCAGATTCATCAAGCTTGTTTCTGTATACCCATTTAGTGCCAATTATGTTTGCATGATTAGGCCTATCCACTAGTGTCCAAACTTGATTTCTTTCAAATTCATTTAATTCTTCTTGCATAGAAATTATCCAATCTAGATCTGAAATTGCTTCTTCAACAACTTTAAGTTCAACTTGAGATAGAAAACAAGTAAACATTGCTTCTAATTGTCTTATAGTCCTCACACCTTGTTGTATATTGCCAATGACTTGTTCAGCAGGGTGATCCCTTAACCATTATGGATTCTGGTTAGATTGATTCTCAGCAACCTCATCTTCAGTAGGGTCTGCTATTTCTTCAACAGGGGGTTCAGCAGAACCTTGAACTACTTTAGTTGTTGCATCAGTAGTATCACCAGTAGGATGTTCAGCAGGGGCAGAATCAGAAACCTTTAAGTCATTGAATCTTTCCAAAACTTCAACACAATCTGGATCAGTGACTTGTAGATTCTCAGCAGGTTCACAAGCTTCATCTTCCATACCAGTGAACTTAGGTTCATCAAACACAACATGGATTGTCTCCTCATGTTTCAGTGACCTCTTGTTCAAGACACAATGCCTTGGTTTGTGTAAAGAGTATCCCAAGAAAATTCCTTCATCTGATTTTGGTTGGAATGTCTTCAAATGTTCCTTATGATTCAAGATAAAACACTTGCTTCCAAATGGATGGAAGTAGGATATATTAGGTGTTCTTCCATTCCAAATTTCATAAGGTGTCTTGAGACTTTCTTGTTCATCGAGGTTCTGCTTTTGTGTATAGCATCTTTGTTGATTGCTTGCTTAATAATATCTTTCAGTAGCAATGCTTCACAAATCATAGTTCTTCCTACTTCTTTTAGAGTTCTATTTCTTCTTTCAGCAACCCCATTTTGCTGAGGTGTACCAGCAGCAGCAAGTTGATGTAGTACATCATTCTGTTCACAGTATTCTCTTACAACTTTATTGTGAAATTCAGTACCCTTGTCTGATCTGATCTTTATTACTGTCAAACTTTTCTCATTCTGTAATCTCTTCAAAAGTTCAGGCATCTTTTGAAGTGTTTCACTTTTCTTGTTCATAAATATCACCCAAGTGTACCTTGAATAATCATCCACAACCACTAAGGTGTATTTCTTTCCTGTTACACTTGTTGGTGTCACTGGTACAAAAAGATCCATATGCATCAGCTCCAAGACTCTTTTAGTTGATTGCTTAGTTTTTGATTTGAAGCTTGATTTTGTCTGTTTACCTTGCTGACATGCATCAGATATAGCATCCTTTTTGAATGTGATCTCAGGTAAACCAATCACCAGTTTCTTCTTCAGCAACTGATTGATATCATCAAAATTTAGATGATTCAACTTCTTATGCCATAACCAATTAGTTCTGAATTTGTATGCACAATCAGACAGGTTTCTGGAATTGCAGTAGACCAATCCACAATGTACATGTTTTGTTGTCTTCTTCCTGCTAATACAACTTGATCACCTCTTTCACTAATGACAATACAATTGCCTTTGTCAAAAGTGACTTTGTATCCCATGTCACAAAATTGTCCAGTGCTCAGCAAGTTGTAGTCCAGTCCTTCCACATATGCAACATTTCTGATTGTTAGTCCATTCCTCACAAGTGTGCCATATCCTCTTGTGTATCCAGGTGTATTCTTGTTGCCAAAATTCACCCTTGGACCATCCTTTGCCACATAGTTTGACAAACAGTGCTTATTCTTTGTCATATGTCTGGAACATCCACTGTCAAAATACCAGACACCCTACAAAACAAAGTTAATGCATTTTAGGTACCCAAAACTGTTTTGGGTCTATAACGGTCGAGTTAAAGTATGACCCATGTCATGTTTCCATAAGGTCTTCTCTAAAAGTGTCATACTTTGGTTCATACATGTATTCTACACATCCATAAGGTCTAACAATTGGTTGTGTAGGATTCACATATGCTTTCTGGCCTTTTGGTATGTAATGCTGTTTAAAGTGATTTCTGTTGTTAGAAGCATTAGTATAACCATTGGATTGGTGTCTGTTAGGAACAGCCCTGTAGTATGGAGTCTGCTGAGGTCCCAGCTGAGGTCTTGTATAAGTCCTCTGCTGAGTCCTCTGCTGATTCAATTGCTTAGGTTTTACCACTAGCGAAGATGGTTATACTTGTTTGTTTCTAGCAATGAGTGCGAGAATATTCCAATATTCATCGATTAGGGAACAATCTACCTTTCCCCACGAGATAAGTATCCCTAGAATGATTAACATTTTTGGGTTTAGGATTCTTATCCTTGGAATATTTCTAGTTTTTCCCTTATTGTGGTCCAGCAGACTTGGTAGTAGGTCTGCTATCAGTAGGTCTAGAAGGTCCAGCAGTCCTACCTTTGGATTTACCTCCTTTTGTTAGAATAATTGATGTCCTTTTAGACTTCTGATTTTGCCTCTTTAAAGCATTCTCAGTAGGCTTCACTGTCTCAGCAACCCTTTTGGGAGTTGGATCTTGTGCAGAGCACAAACTTAGGACCACCTGCGGTACTAGGTTCAAAGGACCTTCTTGGATCCACTCTTATTGGATTGTTGAGTTCCAAATCCAAGCCCTGTCCTATCACCATAAGGCTTTCCAGATTTGAATGCAGTGGATGAACAAGATGGTTCAGCAGACTCAGTAGCTATTGAATGTTCAACAGGCTTATGCTGATTCTGTCTAACCTCTTTTTCCTTACCTTTTAGAATCTTAATTCAGCATTTAATCTTTCAACTTCTAATTGAAGAGCTTCTTTTTCAGCCTTCACAATCTCATAACCAGATTGTATTATCCTCAGTTGATTAAGGATGGCAAAGTTTCATCATTGTCAGAATTTCTAGGATTTGAACCACAAGTTGATTCACAATCACTTCCAGCAGGAGTGTTTATTGATATAGTATTGTATACCTCCTCTGTTTCATCCATATTAGCCATTAAAACATAATCTTCCATATCAGCAACCAGTGCTGTGTCATCATATTCATTTCCTTTTTCTGATTCCACTTCATAACCTGATTCATCTTCAGCAACCATGGCCTTCTTGCCATGTCTTCTTTGTTGACTCTTGGTCTTGATGAGTGCGGACAATCAGGTCTGAAATGTCCAGGATTTTTGCAGTGGAAGCAAAGATAATCATGTTCCTTACTTTGTTTTAACTCAGGACAGTCAGGTTTGAAGTGTCCTGGTTTCTTGCATTGAAAGCACAAGTAATCATTGTCTTTTCTGGAATCATCCTTCTTCTTTTCATTGAATTTCTTAGTGAAATTCCTTGGAGAACCCTTTCCAGATTTCATCATCCTGATTTTCTTGCTCAGTAGGGCAATCTGCTATTGCATCTCATCCAGCAGATCATCTTGAGCTCCTGATGTTTCTTCTTGATGTTTGGCAGCCAAAGCAGTTGTCTTTGGTTCTTCATTTTTCAGTGGTAGGAACCAATCTCTTGCTGAATTCATAAGCTTTATGATCTGAGAATAATTTGAAGGTATCCTCTTCATGTAACTGTTGAGTTATAAGCCCCAGTTGCATATAAGTTTGATTAATTTACCAAAATACCCCTAATATGTGTTTTTACCTTTTTGCCCCTGTCACTAACCGCCATGAAGTTAAAACTTACATCACATGGCAAACTCTTGTGTTTAATCTTTTTGCAGGACTTTTTAATATGTGTAATTATCTATTTAATTTCCTTGATCAAATTTATAAAATCAATTTAGTTGATTTTATATAAGTTTGATTAATTAAATTAAATTATTTAATTATATATATACATATACACATTTCGGATTAATCACCTGGCCCAATACTTTGTCTCCGGCCCAATCCTTCTTTTACTAAACCTAAATACCCAGCCCTTTTTTTTTCCTTATACCTAAACCTAATTTCGTCTCCTACCCTAATTTCTTTTGGCAGCCGTTCTTCATTTTCTGAAGAAATCCTCTCCGCTCTCTTCTCTTCATGAGCTCGATCCTCATCTTTTATGGCCGCCCCTGAAATCCCGCTTGTTGTCTCTCTTACTTCCCTAATCTGTTTATCCCTCGTGCGGATATCTTCTGTAGAAACACAGAATCGTCTTCTGTGAAGGCTCCTCTCCAATCGAAACAACCATGTGCTAAAACTATATCAGGAAGGTTTCGATTTGACCCTTAAATGCCGATTTGATTCTTGACAACGCAGAATTCATCTCTTGTGAAGGATTCGATTTTCACAGAATCAACTCTTTATTATATGAGAAGGATTCACCACTTCCTTAAGCCACCACGTGAAAGATTTCACTCTTGGAAGGTTTGAAGAATCTCTCTGTGAATCGCTATTAAAGGTCGTATCTTTCCTTCTCTATGTTAATATCCCTCTGTTATTACACTGATTTGAACTCGATTCTGCCCTGATTTTGTGCTATTGTGTTTTGTGAAGGTTGCCTTCGTTCCAGTGACTGCTACGAGTCGTAAAAGGGGTGATTCTCTAGATTCTGAGATTAACCCTAAGTTTTTTTTACTGTGAAAGGCTCCTATGCAAATCCGACTCATTAAAGGTGATTTCCTTCTAATTCAGAGTTAATACCTGTCTGATTTTATTCTGATTTGAACATATCTCTGCCTGATTTTGTCTTTTGTCCGTTGTAGGCCTTGAACCAGTCAAAGTTTGGTATGAAGACTCGTAGATGTTTTGCCCACGTGTTCACCTTATGAAGAAAATATTGTGTTTATGGTTACAGATTGTGTACACACGTCTTTGGTATTCTTTAACTGCTTCTTTTGTACCCTTTTACGTCCTGTCGATTCAAATGAGGGCCCTTACCCTATGATTTTGAATCACTACTGAGGGAAGCGATGGCCCAATGATGCCCAAAACTTTTTTTAACCAAGATGGTCTATGTTTGGTTAGTTTTAGTGTGTGTCTCACAATATTTTTAAACCAAACCGAGTTTTTAAAATCTGTTTTAACCCTCCTTCAAATCCTATAAATAGCTACCTCCTCTGAATGTTTTAGCATCAGCTTTACAAAAAAAAAAAGCATTACCACTCTCTCTTAAAAGCTTTTTTGTTCGCTAAAAAGTTCGTGGTGCAATTCATACACTTGCACGAAGTGTAGTGAATTGGCTGGATTCTCGAAGAAAAGTGTGTATAGCTCAGGGATCGCGTAGCTATACACGGGATCTTGAGAATGGACTGCATTACGCTTTATCTGCATTGTCTACTTGTGAAAAGGTAACCAATACTGAAAACTCTTTTCAAATTGGCTTTGTTTAACTAAAACTGTTTCAACTTTGTATTCAATTAAGTTGGTACTTGAGTAGTCCTTTTAATTGAGTCTCAGTCTCAGGAATTGATCTCAGTGTTTGAGTTTTAGAATCGGAATCACCATTGAAAGCTTAAGTCAAGTTCGCCCCGAGAGGATTCTCGCCCCATTGACTTATATTTCATGGTGATCTGATTTTGTGTAAATCAACACTCGGAAAAATCACCTACTTGTCTTTGTTGTGTTAAGTCTTTGATTCGATGGTGTATTTGCATTGTATCAAAATTCAGGATCTGCCTCTACAAAGGTGTTTGGTTTTACCTACACACACAAATTGTGTGCATAAGGCATTAGCGGATGAATCTTTGATCCTTTAGTAAATCTGCCTGGTAAAAGACTTGGCTTAGGGTCTAGTGTCTTTCCCACATATCAGTTGGGAATTTCAGTCAGCATATACTTGTGAGTTGCTTCAAATTCTCGCCTTTATTCTTGTGCTTAATTGTTTGTTACAAACTCTTTGAACCTTATCATTCATTCCCGACTTGTACACACATTGTCTTTGCATATATACACCTTGGTTGAATTTGTGGTGAATCCTTGATTGTGCACACTGCTTATTTTGCTGGACTCTTGCAACAATCTGTTCATCTGAGCTGCCTGATAATCTGTTGATCTACATTTTCTTTTGAACACCGTGTAATAGGTCTTTTTATTTGTTTTTCCTTGTTGGCCACAGTTTGGACCTGCTGATCATTTTGTGATCGATTACAATCTCGACCTTGATAGTCGATCGAGGTGTAACTCAAATCGACCCTCGCCAAGATCTTGGCCGATTGATCGATCTAGTCTGGTCCTTTCTTGTTGTGCTCATCTTTGAAACCCTCAGTATGTCGTGGTGCATTTAAGTCTTGATAAACTTCAAAGTTAATTGTGTTTATCATCACTAAAATACATCGATAAGTTTCAGTCTGAGCAGTGCCCTTGACTGATCTAAGAATTAATTTTCATCAGTTTGCTTTTTCTGTTTATATCTGTTAGATCAGTCTGAACTGTAATCCTTTTTCTTACTCAGCTTTGTATCTGTCTCATAATCCATTTTTCATTTGCCTCAATTCGATTTGTATGTATTAACCCTGAACTGCTTACGTCTTGATCATATATATATAATATTTATTTTGTCTTTTATCATCTATGTTGAATTGCCTTACACGTGTTTATAATATATAAATTGACATACTTGCATCGTGCTATAACTTGTGTTGATCACATAATTTAAATCACTCTACACTTGATCACTAAGGATTATAACACAAGCGAATAGTTCATTAAGTAAGCTTCCGCACTTAATTTTCTAGTACTTGTGTTTAATCGAAAAAGAGTTTAAAAATCCGTAAACACTCTATTCACCCCCCCTCTAGAGTGTGTTTGCGCCTATAACGATCCAACAATTGGTATCGGAGCTTGGTTACCTAGTGATCATAACACGATATCTCTTGGTGTGATCTATAGTGCTTTCTATTTCTTTGATTTACCTTGGTCTTGTGTTTACCTGTTTTTGCAGTTGTGTTAGTTACCAAGTAAATCCTCTCCTTTGTGCTTAAGTGTTGTTCATCACACACTCACATCATTATTTTTTTTTAAAAAAAATTTTTTGCATTGTAATTCATTCATCTCATATTTGTTGCATATCATTGTATTGCATTGTAATGGCTTCCCTAAATAATTCTATGAACCCGAGGGAGGGCTTATCCTTGGTAAGGCCTCCATACTTTGACGGTTCTGGATTTATTCAGTGGAAACGTTCGATGATGACTCATGTGCAACAAACGGACTATCAATTATGGATTATCATAAACAAAGGTCCATTTGTTCCCACAAAAGACGTCATCGAAGCCGGAGCTACTACAAAGGTTAATAAGAGTGAGGACGAATTTAACGAGGAGGACTGTAGAAAAATGTCCTTAAACGCTAAAGCCGTCGCCATTCTTATCAACTCCTTAAGTCCCTCCGAGAACCGAGCTGTTGCCGCATGCGAGACTGCCAAAGAAATTTGGGAGGCTCTTATTAAACGTCATGAGGGCACCAGCAAGGTTAAAAAGTCAAAAATAAGTCAACTTAACCATGCATATGAGTCTTTTCAAGCTAAACCCGGTGAATCCATTATTGATATGGATAATAGATTCCGACATAGTCAATGCACTTAGCGCTCTTGGTAAAGACATCTCTATGGAGGACCAAAACTATAAGATACTTCGCTCCCTCCCTCCTATATATGGGAACCTAAGGCTACGGCCATAGAGGAAGCGAAGGATCTCTCGGTCCTCACTAAAGATGAACTTATCGGTGCACGCTTCTAGTATACGAACAACATCCGAACGCACCCAAGCAAAAGTATCGTGAGATGTCCGTTCCGGCTCAAAGCTCGTGAAGAACCGTAATCGAGAATGAGCAAGCGGATGATGAAAGTGAAGATGACGAGGAAACCGCTATGATGGTTCGTAAGTTCGTAAGGTTCTTGAAAAATGAACGAAGAGGAAAATCATCCGAAATGCTAAGTTCCAAAACAAAAGTGGTGGAAGCAAGACATGACTTGTTTGAATGCAACTTGAGAAGGTCACATTGCCAACGAGTGCCCAAATAAGAAAGGAGGAAAGCCCAAACCTACATCCGGTCAAAAGAGCAAGAATACTCAAAAGGTAAAGGCAAGAAAAATGGCAAGGCAATGGAGGCTACTTGGGATGCAAGCGACGAATCAGACAATGACAATAAGTCTGAAACTTCTGAAAAAGCAAACTTGTGCTTCATGGGTTTCTCACAACCCACGAACTCAAGTGATAGTGAGGTATCCGACACTTTTGCACGAAATGAACAATTAACTAGGGAGAACC
Source organism: Gentiana macrophylla (assembly GCA_026214975.1). NCBI lineage: Eukaryota > Viridiplantae > Streptophyta > Magnoliopsida > Gentianales > Gentianaceae > Gentiana > Gentiana macrophylla. The sequence goes on from CM047811.1 coordinate 61,469,054, forward strand.
TCACACTTAAGGATAAAAACGAAACACTAAATAAGTTTAAAGTACAACAAGACAACGATTTTGTCACCTTAACTATTGAACTAAGTAAATTGAAGCTTAAGCACCAAACGACCGAGATTGAGAATGAATCTTTGAAGCGAAAGGTTGCGGCGTTTAAACAAGTCATCTCACGACTTGAAGAGCAAATTACTCAGCTCAAAACGCAACCCTCAACTTCTCAGACTTCAAAGGGTAAGGACATTTGTGTGGAAGGCTCATCTTACACACAAAACTCACCCGCCTCAACCAAAGTCTTGGAGCCTAGGCCAATTAGCTTAGCACACACCATGACCGCACAACCTATCAAAAAGAAAAGAAGAAATAGAAAGAAAAAGGCACACACCTCACGTAAGAACGCTCCATCAACATCTGCACACACATCACAGCGTTCTTCCCCCCATACTCATGCATACGCTTATGATCGAAGAGGTTCAAGGAGCCCTGCTCAACAGAACCACTTCACTCATAACAACTATGCTGCACCCAGTTTTTACCCTACTACACACTACGATCCACGCATACACCAGGCACACACCTATACACACAGACTTCCCCAGTTTGACCCATTTTTGGCCCAGATGCTATTCTGGCAAGATCAGGTAAATCGAATGCAATCGACCACATACCAACCCGACCCACGTCACTGCGAGAAGCCCGAGTCTTCCCGGACAAAGAAGGCTGCTAGCAAACCAAGGGTTAAGAAGGTATGGGTTCGAAAGGACTCGATCAAGCCTGATTCTAACCCCCAAGGACCCAAGAACTAAGGGTACCTATACAAAATCTCTGTATTGCAGGCATGTCTTAAAGCTAAACTGCATGCATGCGAAGCAATACAAAGTGGTGCTTGGATAGTGGATGCTCTCGACATATGGTGGCAACTCCGCAATCATCCGAGATTACAAAGCTATATCAAATGGAGGGTCAGTCACCTTTGGAGACAACTCAAAAGGCAAGATCCTTGGCAAAGGATCAGTTGGTAACCCAAATTGTTTTATTATTCATAATGTCTTATTAGTCAAGCATTTAGAGTATAACTTACTAAGCATATCACGCTTAAGTGACTCGTGGCCTTAAAATTGTGTTTGATGAGGATAGTTGCACGATATCTGATAAATTAGGGAATGTTGTCCTAACTGGTCTTCGTGAGCATAATCTCTACACGATCGAACTGGACAACCTCACTAATTGCCCGATAACGTGCCTCGTATCTAAACATGATGACACAAATCTATGGCATCGTCGCTTAGGTCATGTTGGTATTACCACGATTGAGAAGCTGTGCAAACAGAATCTCATACGAGGTATACCAACATTAGATCTGGATGAATTTGACACTTGTGAGCCGTGTATACATGGTAAGCAAGCTAGAACTTCATTCAGATCCAAACACGAAGTGTCTTCCACTCGCATCCTAGAATTGTTGCACATTGACTTGTTTGGTCCTAGTAGAGTAGTAAGTCTTAGTGGAAAGTCTTATGTGCTCGTCGTCGTTGATGACTATTCTAGATATACATGGACTCTGTTTTTGACTCATAAGAGTGATAGTGCTCAAGCATTCTCTACTCTTGTGAAACAACTACAGAATACCTTTGATATATCTGTTGTAGCTGTCAGGAGTGACAGAGGTGGTGAGTTCGTGGATACCAGTCTCATAGAATTCTGTGAGTACCTTGGTATTCGTCACGAATTCTCTGCTCCTCGAACTCCACAACAAAATGGCGTCGTAGAGCGTAAGAACCGAACACTGCAAGAATCTGCTCGAACCATGCTGAATGAGTTCAAGGTGCCTCGATTTCTATGGGCTGAGGCTGTTGCTTGTGCATGTTATGTTGTTAATCGAGTGTCTATTAGACACAGATTGCACAAGACACCCTACGAAGTTCTAAGAAATCGGTCTCCGAAAGTTAATTACTTTCACGTTTTTGGATGTAAGTGTTTCGTGTTGAATGATAAGGGAAATTTGGATAAGTTTGCATCTAAGTCCATCGAATGCATATTCGTTGGTTATTCCGAGACCTCACGGGCATATAGATGCTACGATCCAGTTTCTCGACGCATTCTCGAGTCCATACATGTTTCATTTCATGAGTCTGTTTCCTTGACTAACATGTGCTCTAGTATGAAAGATAAGCAAGAAAGTGTAGGGCAGTTGGACTTGGAGGATGAGCTCGAGCTGCTTCCACCCGCACAAAATGAAACATCCCCTGAAACGGAAGTAGCACAAGAAGTAGCTGTTGAACCAACAGCACCCGTTGTGGATGACATCTTAGCAAATGATGCTCCCAACGAAGAAAACATACAAGAGGAAAATGGTGGTGGTTCACAACACAGATGGGAAAGTTATCACACCCTGCACTTAATCATTGGTGACCCCAATCTTTGGAGTTAGCACCCGAAGGTCCACTTTCTATCCTCATCTTTGCATGCATTTGTTTCTAACATTGAACCTAAGAAAGTTGATGAAGCCCTCTTAGATAATGAGTGGGTTATAGCTATGCAAGAAGAGCTTCATCAATTTGAAAGGCAAGATGTTTGGGAACTTGTTCCCCTACCTAAGGGTAAAACCTCGGTAGGCACACGATGGGTCTTTCGAACAAGTTAGATGAAAACGGTAAAGTCGTTCGGAATAAAGCTCGGCTGGTGGCGCAGGGTTATACCCAACAGGAAGGCATCGATTACGATGAGACTTTCGCCCCAGTTGCTCGGCTGGAAGCCATTCGACTTTTAATTGCGTTTGCATCTGGCTTAGGAATAAAGCTCCATCAAATGGACGTCAAAAGTGCCTTCTTAAACGGACTTATCGATAAAGAAGTATATGTTCGACAGCCTCCGGGCTTTGAGGATACACTTCATCCCGATTATGTTTTCCGTCTCAAGAAAGCACTTTACGGACTCAAACAAGCGCCAGGCGTGGTATGATAAGTTGTCATCGCTGCTTTTAGCTAATGGCTTCGTTAGGGGTAGGGTGGATAACACCTTATTCATAAAGAAGTCCGGCTCTGACATCCTGGTTGCCCAGGTCTATGTCGATGACATTATCTTCGGTTCTACCGACCCAGCTTTGTGCACTGAGTTTGAGACCTTGATGTCCTCTCAGTTTGAGATGTCAGCCATGGGAGAGTTAAGTTTCTTCCTTGGCCTACAGATCAAGCAAACACAGTCCGGCACACACATAAGTCAAACTAAGTATATCAGAGATATGTTCACCAAGTTCAAGTTTGACCAGTTGAAACCTGCAACAACTCCTATGAGTTCGTCGGTCAAACTTGGCCTTGATGAAGATGGTGAGTCGTTTGACTCTCACTTATATCGATCTATGATCGGTTCTTTGCTATACCTGACCGCATCGAGACCCGACATACGATTTGCCGTAGACTATGTGCACGCTTTCAATCTAATCCTAAGATATCGCATTACAAAGTTTGTCATCAAGCAAGTTTTCCGATATCTCGTGCACACACCCACATTGAGTCTCCGGTACTCTCGAGATTCATCACTTACACTTATCGCCATAGCCGATGCCGACTATGGTGGTCGTCGTATTGAACGGAAGAGTACTAGTGGTACTGTCAATTACTTGGGGACCGTCTCATCTCTTGGTTCTCTAAGAAGCAACCTAGTGTTGCCCTTAGTACTCTCGGCCGAGTCGTAGCCTTGAGCAATTGGCGTGCTCAACTCCTCTGGATCAAACAACGATTAGTGACTTCGCATATCTCAGAGATTGTGTTCCGGTCATTGCGATAGTACCAAAGTGCAATAGACCTTGCACACAATCTGTCTTCAGACTCCCGAGCCAAACACATAGACATCCGTTATCATTTTATACGTGATCACGTGCAAAATGGTACGATATCTATTGAGTTTGTGCCAACTGCGCATCAGGTAGCTGACATTTTCACGAAGCCTTTACCCCAGGCCTCGTTCGAAAAGTTGCGTAGTGACTACACATATGGTACCGTTGTGATTCCTTTTGCTTAGTTTTCAAACTAAGGGAAAGTACCTATGTAGGGAGTCGTAATCAAGGGAGCGTCATTTAGGTATTTTGAAAATTAATCAAAAGGGGGAGATTGTTGAGTTATAAGCCCCAGTTGCATATAAGTTTGATTAATTTACCAAAATACCCCTAATATGTGTTTTTACCTTTTGCCCTCATCCTACTAACCGCCATGAAGTTAAAACTTACATCACATGGCAAACTCTTGTGTTTAATCTTTTGCAGACTTTTTAATATGTGTAATTATCTATTTAATTTCCTTGATCAAATTTATAAAATCAATTTAGTTGATTTTATATAAGTTTGATTAATTAAATTAAATTATTTAATTATATATATACATATACACATTTCGGATTAATCACCTGGCCCAATACTTTGTCTCCGGCCCAATCCTTCTTTTACTAAACCTAAATACCCAAATTTTTTTTTTTTCCTTATACCTAAACCTAATTTAGTCTCCTACCCTAATTTCTTTTGGCAAATGTTCTTCATTTTCTGAAGAAATCCTCTCCGCTCTCTTTTCTTCATGAGCTCGATCCTCATCTTTTATGGCCACCAAATCCCGCTTGTTGTCTCTCTTACTTCCTAACTGCTTATCCTCGTGCGGATATCTTCGTAGAAAACACAGAATCGTCTTCTGTGAAGGCTCCTCTCCAATCGAAACAACCATGTGCTAAAACTATATCAGGAAGGTTTCGATTTGAGCCTTAAATGCCGATTTGATTCTTGACAACGCAGAATTCATCTCTTGTGAAGGATTCGATTTTCACAGAATCAACTCTTTATTATATGAGAAGGATTCACCACTTCCTTAAGCCACCACGTGAAAGATTTCACTCTTGGAAGGTTTGAAGAATCTCTCTGTGAATCGCTATTAAAGGTCGATCTTTCCTTCTATGTTAATATCCCTCTGTTATTACACTGATTTGAACTCGATTCTGCCCTGATTTTGTGCTATTGTGTTTTGTGAAGGTTGCCTTCGTTCCAGTGACTGCTACGAGTCGTAAAAGGGGTGATTCTCTAGATTCTGAGATTAACCCTAAGTTTTTTTTACTGTGAAAGGCTCCTATGCAAATCCGACTCATTAAAGGTGATTTCCTTCTAATTCAGAGTTAATACCTGTCTGATTTTATTCTGATTTGAACATATCTCTGCCTGATTTTGTCTTTTGTCCGTTGTAGGCCTTGAACCAGTCAAGCTGGTATGAAGACTCAGAGATGTTTTGCCCACGTGTTCACCTTATGAAGAAAATATTGTGTTTATGGTTACAGATTGTGTACACACGTGCTGGTATTCTTTAACTGTTTCTTTTGTACCCTTTTCTGGTCCTGTCTGATTCAAATGAGGGCCCTTACCCTATGATTTTGAATCACTACTGAGGGCAGTGGCCCAATGATGCCCAAAACTTTTTTTTAACCAGTATGGTCTATGTTTGGTTAGTTTTAGTGTGTCTGTCAATATTTTTAAACCAAACCGAGTTTTTAAAATCTGTTTTAACCCTCCTTCTGAATCCTATAAATAGCTACCTCCTCTGAATGTTTCAGCATCAGTTTTACAAAAAAAAACAAAGCATTACCACTCTCTCTTAAACAGTTTTTGCTTCTGCTAAAAAGTCTGTGGTCTGAATTCATACACTTGCCTGAAGTGTAGTGAATTGGCTGGATTCTGAAGAAAAGTGTGTATAGCTCAAGGACTGGCAGAGCTATACACAGGATCTTGAGAACAGCCCTGTTCTGTTTGTCTGCATTGTCTACTTGTGAAAAGGTAACCAATACAGAAAACTCTTTTCAAATTGGCTTTGTTTAACTAAAACTGTTCAACCTGTATTCAATTAAGTTGGTACTTGAGTAGTCCTTTTAATTGAGTCTGAGTCTGTGAATTGATCTGTGTGTTTGAGTTTTAGAATCAGGAATCACCATTGAAAGCTTAAGTCAAGTTCTGGCCCTGAGAGGATTCTGGCCCCATTGACTTATATTTCATGGTGATCTGATTTTGTGTAAATCCAACACTCAGAAAAATCACCTACTTGCTGTTGTGTTAAGTCTTTGATTCAGTGGTGTATTTGCATTGTATCAAAATTCAGGATCTGCCTCTACAGTGTGTTTGGTTTTACCTACACACAGCCTTGTGCATAAGGCATTAGCAGACTGAATCTTTGATCCTTTAGTAAATCTGCACTGGTAAAAGACTTGGCTTAGGGTCTAGTGTCTTTCCCACATATCTGTTGGGAATTTCAGTCAGCATATACTTGTGAGTTGCTTCAAATTCTCGCCTGCTGTTCTTGTGCTTAATTGTTTATTACAAACCTCATTGAACCTTATCATTCATTCCCTGACTTGTACACACATTGTGCTGCACATATACACCTTGCTGAATTTGTGACTGAATCCTTGATTGTGCACACTGCTTATTTTGCTGGACTCTTGCAACAATCTGTTCATCTCGAGTTACTGATAATCTGCTGATCTACATTTTCTTTTGAACACCGTGTAATAGGTCTTTTATTTGTTTTTCCTTGTTGGCCACGCTTTGGACTCGCTGATCATTTTGTGATCGGTTATAATATCGACCTTGATAGTCGGATCGAGGTGTAACTCAAATCGACCCTCGATTCAAGATCAAACCGATTGATCGCCTAGTCTGGTCCTTCTTGTTGTGCTCATCAAACCCTCAGAATCGTGGTGGTGCATTAAGTCTTGATAAACTTCAAAGTTAATTGTGTTTATCATCACTAAAATACATCTGATAAGTTTCAGTCTGAGCAGTGCCCTTGACTGATCTAAGAATTAATTTTCATCAGTTTGCTTTTTCTGTTTATATCTGTTAGATCAGTCTGAACTGTAATCCTTTTTCTTACTCAGCTTTGTATCTGTCTCATAATCCATTTTTCATTTGCCTCAATTCTGATTTGTATGTATTAACCCCTGAACCTGTTCAGTCTTGATCATATATATATAATATTTATTTTGTCTTTTTATCATCTATGTTGAATTGCCTTACACGTGTTTATAATATATAAATTGACATACTTGCATCGTGCTATAACTTGTGTTGATCACATAATTTAAATCACTCTACACTTGATCACTAAGGATTATAACACAAGCGAATAGTTCATTAAGTAAGCTTCCGCACTTAATTTTCTAGTACTTGTGTTTAATCGAAAAAGAGTTTAAAAATCCGTAAACACTCTATTCACCCCCCCCCCCCCTCTCTAGAGTGTGTTTGCGCCTATAACGATCCAACAGTAACTTCCTCATTTCTTCTATGGCAGTGACTTTCATCTCCCAAACTTCTTTGTCAAGTAATGCTTCCAAGATTTTTGAGTTGATTTCTTCTTTTGAATAACTTACACTCAGTAGGGTAAGTTCATCCAGGATTGCATTGAATCTTGATTCCATTTGCTCAATGGTTTCATTTGGTAGCATTTTGAACTTTTAAAACCTCTATTTGGCCACACTGATTTTGTTCTTCTTGATAGCATCAGTGCCTTCACAGATTAACTGTATCTTGTCCCAAAGTTCCTTTGTAGTTTTGCAATCTTTCACCTTCATATACATATTGCTATCCAGAGTTCTGTATATGATATCAATAGCAATATTGTTAAGATTTGCTCTCATTCTATCTTCAGCATTCCATTCTCTTTTTGGTTTTGGAATGTACTGTGTCTCATCTCCCATCATTCTCGCTTTGGTAATCTCCAAAGGCCCCATCATCAAGACATCCATCATTTCATCATGTGTTGCAAACTAGATAAGCCTGCATTCGACGTTTATACTCATCAAATCTGTCTAAAGAACACATCAGCATAGTTCTAGCATACTTGTTGTTATCCATGATGCAAAGTTTTGAAAATCAGTAACTTGAAAAAGTTTCAAAGGATTTTCACAAGCACAACAAGTAGGATTTCATAACAGAAGCACTGCTCCGATACCAATTGTTGGTCCCTTGAAATGGCTTTGGTTAATTTTAGAGGGGGGGGGTGAATAAACTTAACCCTCAAAACTTTTGGAGTTAACAAACTCAAGAACATCAAGAGAAATGGCGATACTTTAGTAGTCTCTGTTGACCTTCATGAGTCTTGACTATTGAACTTACTTGAATTTGTGCAAACAGAATTATATCAAAAATTAAGCCTTATTACTTGTTGTAAAATATGATACTAAGTATTAGATACTCAAGAGTGTATGTGTGTGATTTCGATTGCTAGATTCAAGAGGTTGATGTGTGTAATAAACTAAATGCGTAATGTAAGTGCGAGAAAGTAAGTAGGCGGATTTTATAGTGTGGTTCCGTGGTGGTGTAATCTCGTCACCCACTCTTTTCCTCGTGATGTTGGAGGTAATTCACTAGAGATCTTTGAGATAGCAGTTACAAAGATTCCTATGTTGCTTCTCCTTCACCAATAACTATGGCTTCACAAACTGAACACCTGGAACAGGTAGGATTGCTGCTCCCAAGTCTTCCACTAGTCCTTGAAGGGTAGGATTGCCTCTTCACCAGCTCCACCACAAACAACAGTCTTTCACACCTCAAAGATGCTTCACTGTCTTCAGTAGATTCTTGTAAAAGAAAGATTGAATCAAGTAAATGATTCGATTGCAAAGAAATTGATCAGATGATATGATCAACGACTTGCGCCTTCAAGTGTGTAAACTTGATGTAGCTTGAATGCAGATTACACTTGAAGATTTTCTCTGGATCAGTAGCTTTAAGCTCAGTAGGTTTAGCAGGGTGTTTTTCTTGATAAGAAAATGCAGCTCAGAATTATCTCTTGTATTCCCTTAATTTTCATCATCTTTTCTCGAGTTGGAAGTCCTCTATTTATAGGTAGGAGTCCTTGTGACTTGTATTTGAAATTCAAATATAGCCGTTCCAGATTTTGTCCCATTTGACTTGCTTTTTGTCACTGTTTCATAGTATCGACACAAATGATCGCTTTTGAAGAATGCAATCATGTCCACCCTTGATTTGTAACCATTGGATAAAGTCTTTCAATCATCCCAACGCCCTTTTAATCTCAACCATTGATTTGTTTGATAAATCAGAGTTTGTTAGCTGTCATTATCCTTGTTTTCTTCCAATGTAATCTTGAATAAATCGAGATATATGTATCAGCAGGTTCATGAGTCTGTTGAAGTACATATCAGTAAGCTGAACTAGTTTGCTATGTTTAAAACACAATGCATCTTACTTCTTTTATCTAACTTTTATTTATGAAGTTAGATTACACCTTTTTACATGTAACTAAGTTCCAATCACCATCCAACTTGTGGAACTTAGACCTAGCTACCCTACTGATATAGACTAGTCTTCAGCCCTCAGCCTTCAGTCTTCAGCAGGTTCCTGACTAGTCTACTGACCTAGCTACCCTACTGATATAGACTAGTCTACTGATATAAGTCAGCTGATCATTACAGTGCTTGTTTGATCAAACCTAGACAAAGATCAAACTCTAATAAGCCTATACATTTGATCTAGACATCTTTTTGCCTTTGCACTATAACAGCTAGTCTGGCACTCATCACTAAAACTTAAAAATAAGTCCAACAATAACCAAATAAGGAAAGTTTTATCTCACGACTATAAAGGTTATAGTGGTAAATTAATATGATGGTATTTATTTATTATGAATAAATTAAAAGATATTAATTATGTTGATTAATTAAATATGTATATTGATACATAACATTTGAAATATATATATATATATATATATATATATATATATATATATATATATATATATATATATATATATATATATATAATATACATGTATTTTGTGAATTAATTAATCATAACATTGTATTAATTAAAGAATATTCGGATGCCAAATCTTTGGCATATGGGCGCCACTTCTACTATAAATAAGAGGTGGTGTCAAGCTCTTTTGAACAACACAATTCCAAGAACTAATAGTTCTTGTGTAAAATAGAGACCATCCTATGAGAAATTTTAGAGAGGGGAAAAGGCCGGTCTAGAAACCGGAGTTTTCCAATAGCAATCCATGATGGGATTCCGGCGGGCTATTCGTGTGGACTAGCGGTAGAGGCCGAACACTTGGGCGGCTCTATGCAGAACTACTCTCCTTAGAAGGTCAAAGCGCCGATCTTTTAGATCAACCAAGGTAACCACCGTCTTTAGCTTATTTGTTTATTGCTTAAACGAAGTCGATCTTAGGTAAAAGGAAATCAAAATTTTGAATTCTGCTGCGTTCCCGCGTAGATTTCCTAACAAGTTCTGCATGTCGGACACAGTAGGGTCGCAGAACAAACGCATTAAGTCTGTAGGACAGACAATCACAGGTCGAGACCTGCAAAATAGACTCATAAAGTTGGCGAAAGCCAAACTTCCTAAGTCTACAGGACAAACCATCACACAATGGGTTCTGCAGGTCGGGACGACAAAGCTTACATCAGACAAATTTCCTAAGGACATATTTCGGACTTGCCGAGCTCTGCAGGTCAGACTCATTAGCGAAAATCATATAATCACAAAGTATGCCATCAAAATACTCTAAATTTATGCATCGCATACTAGGGGGCAACATACCCCACCGACAAAACAAGAAGTGCTTAAAATAAGTATTGATAGTAAAGCTAAGGTAAAAACACTTAGTAAAAACTCTTGTATATATTATGAAACGTTGTACAAGGTGCAAATTTGAAATTCAAAAGAAAAATTGCAAAATGTCTCAAAATAAAGTTACAAGCTAAAGACTTAAGATGTATTGGGGCTTTAATTTTTCCGGACCCCACAGTTGAGGAAGACTCCTGAGTAGTAATCTTGGAAGGAGACAGCCCGATGGGAAGGATGAAGCGAAGGCTCTGCTCAAAGAGGCTGATCGAGCTATAGCACATCTATTGTACTTAGTCATGATATACACCCCTTCTGAAACTCCCTCAAACGAGCATCATAAACGGCATCCATGCCGGACTTGTACAATCTTTTGTTGGCAAGGTTGCCAACATCAAGCTCAGCAAATTGGGCCTTGGATTCATCCACTCCCAAAGAATAACTGTTGTTCACCACAGGGGCATGCAGTATTGTCAGGGTTTGGGTAAACTCCCTAGAGGCCTTGGACTCCCTGACGGCCTGGGCAAAAGCCTCCTTAAGTTAAGCCGGGTGAGTCCAGACAATTGTTTCTAGCCCGACCTTCTTAGTTCGGAGCTTCTCAATGGCCTGCTCCAGCACAGTCTTTTCCTTCAAAGACTTATATGTTGCAGCTTGGAGGCTCTCAACATACCTTGCCTTCAGCGCCTCCAGATTAGAATCTTGGGCCTGGAGTTGTTTTTGGAGATCCTTGATCTCCTCATCCTTAGATTTAAGCCTCTCCCCACAATCAGAGGACTTCTTCTCCAGGTCGGAGATCTTTCTCTTGAACTTTACCGCATTGGTAGCAGATGCGGCAAGTCTTGTAAATACCTCTTGACCGACAAGAGTTCCCAACTCCGACAGGATATCAGATATAAACGCTTTACCAAGTAATGAACAAAGAACAACGGGAAACAAGACTTACATATTCCATGGCCTTGAAGCCAGCATTAACTAGCTCCAGGTCGAATATCCCCGTGATCAATATCATCAGGTTGAGCCTCAGGTCGGCTCCTCTTCTTCGATCTGTCACATTGGGAATTCACCGCAACATCAGTTTCCCTGAGCAGGGGGCCTTCTCCGGGTGTAGTATCATCCAACTCAATGAGAGTTGAATTCCCCTCCAAATCAAGATGAGCCTCAGCCTCATCTAGTTGAGTGGCTAGTGACTGGACTGCAGCTGCATCCAGGACCAAGCCCGCAGATCGGGTAGCAGGGATGTCCCTGCTCTAAGTTTGTTTAGTGTCAGTTCTCTCTTTAGCAAGCTATTCCTCCTCACCATCTTGATGTAAGTCAACTAGATGATGCATTTCTAGACCATTTATCCCTATTTCTCACGTATTTATCAGTATTTCGACATCAACTCAAGCAATTATTGTGATAATTTGGATCATTTTGTGTATATAGCAAATACCTTAGAAAAATTACCTTTTGCTTATGATATAGGCTCATTAGCCGATTTTGTTATCAGTTTTACGCATGGTATCCTCGTGTCTGTTTTGTAGCATAGGTACCAGGGTAGAAAGCTTGGATTTTTGATGTGTTGATGTTTAGAGGTTGATCGAAGGATGATTCAAGGCACTATGGAGCACGCCAAGTAGTATTGACCCGCGTCAGAGGTGATTAAGCATGATTAGAGGATATTTCATGTGCATATGGCGTACGCCATGTGACATTGACTCATGCCAGGTGAAATCCCAAGTACTGATGAAGAATTTAATGCGTGATGTCTGTCACCCAACCACCAGTCAGAGAGTGGCGCGCGTCATTGTTTTTTACCGACACCATGAGACCACAAAAGCCATATGACGCACGCCATGAAGAATGACATACGCCATAAAGATGAGTCAGCAGCCTTAGATTGGATTTAATCACTAAAATGTCCATATCACAAAAGTTACATCATCTTCTTCCCTCTTTTTTCTCTCTTGCAGACAACTCCCACCCAGGCTCTTCTAGCCGAAATTTATCCAAAATTTAGCTTTTAATCTCTATTATTGTTGGTCCCAGAGAAGGGCAAAACTATAGTCAGATGGGGGGGGGGGGGTTGAATGACTATAGTGGAGTTTCAAAAACTTTTCTTGTATTTAAAAACTTTTGGGCAACGGATAAGACCTTTTTTAAAATGTTGTTTCAAAGTAGATTATGCAATCACAAATATAGAGTATGCAATGAAATAAAATGTTGTAAGGTAAATTTCTGAAAGTAAATAGACACAAAGGTTTATAGTGGTTCAGGGTGGTGTAATCCCTTAATCCACTATTCCCTGTGATGATTGGAGGAATTCACTATTGTTTTCACAGATACAATAGTACGATTGTCCTTGACTACACAAGCTTCACAATCTTCAAGACTCTCACTCCCTGGCTTCAAAAGCTTCAGTGACTCGGTCTCTATCTCTGCTCCTTGAGAACAAATATTTCAGCAGCTATCACAAAGGTTGCAACTCCTTCTCAGATTTCTCTGATTCAATTGCCTTAGTTGATGTGAATTGGATTCACAAATTTGTTGATCAATCTCAGAGTTTGATTTGCAATTGAAGTTCTGATTCCTGAGTTGATCTCTAGAAATTTCTTTTTGTACAGATGGAAGGCATTTTACTTTGATAGAGTTTCTGCTTGTTATTTTTCAGACATGATCCTTTTCTGCCAATGCCTTCTATTTATAGCCTTGATGATCCTTGATTTGAATTCCGTCCATTGGCTATTTAATATGGATAATAATCTTTGATTTAAGTTTTAATTCCTCCTTAATTATATTCTTCTTGATTTCAGTGATCGGATTTTTCTTCAAACGTTTATCAGAAAATCTGTCTTTGATTGATCATCAATTGATTGTGCATTTAATGCTTGATCTTCATCATTTGAAATCTGAATGAGTAATATTTACTTGATCGTACTGCAAATGCTATATCAGGTCTACTTGCTGTTAAGTAAAGTAGGGATCCAATGATTCCTCTATAAAGCTTCTGATCTACATCCTTTCCATTTTCATCTTTTCCAAGAATTACTCTTGCACACATTGGTGTATCTGATGTCCCACTTGTGTCCATGTCATACTTGTGTATCAAGTCTTTTGTGTACTTGGCTTGATTGATAAAGATGCCATCTTTCATTTGCTTGACTTGTAGTCCAAGAAAATAATTCAGTTCTCCCATCATGCTCATCTGAAATTTGCTGTTCATTAAGTTAGCAAATTTCTCACATAGCTTTTCATCTTCTAATCCAAAAATGATGTCATCAACATAAATTTGGACTAATAGAGTGCTTGTTCCTTCCTCTAGTTTGAAGAGAGTCTTGTCAATGGTTCCTTTGTTGAATCCATTGTTGGTCGTGAATTGTGATAGTGTTTCATACCAGCTCTGGGTGCTGCTTGAGTCCATAAAGTGCCTTTTTGAGCTTGTACACTTTATCTTCTTTCCTTTGAGTTGAAAAACCAAAGAGTTGTTCCACGTATACTTCTTCTTCCAAAAGTCCATTTAAGAATGCACTCTTGACATCCATTTGGTAAACTTTGAAGTCTTTGTGGGCTGCAAAGGCCAGAAATAGTCTGATTGCTTCCAATCTTGCTACTGGAGCAAAGGTTTCATCATAATCTATTCCTTCTGCTTGAGAATATCTTTTTGCTACTAGTCATACTTTGTTTCTGACAACTGTCCCTTGTTCATCCATCTTGTTTCTGAATACCCATTTTGTTCCAATGATGTTGGCTATGTCTGGTCTGTTAACAAGTTCCCAGACTTCATTTCTTTCAAATTCATTTAGTTCTTCTTGTATTGCTGTAATCTAGTCAGCATCTTGGATTGCATCATCTATTGTCTTGGGTTCCACTTGTGATAGAAAACATGTCAGCATATTCTCCAGTTGTCTTCTGGTTCTAACTCCTGTGTAAATGACTTGATCTTTAGGATGATCTCTTTGCCAGTTGAGGTCAGGTTGTAATTGTTCTTGACTTGATGCTTCCACAACATCAGTTTTATGTTCTTGTGCTGGTGCTTCTTCTGTTGTGTTGACTGGTGGCTCATCTTGAATTCTAAAACTGTGATTCGGGGTAGCTGGTACTGTTGTATTCATATAAACTTGTCTTTTTGCTACTCCTTCTTCTTGTTCTTGAAGGCTTTCACCATTTGTGTTTGGTTCATCAAAGACTACATGAATTGATTCTTCAATCACCAAGGTCCTTTTGTTTAGCACTCTGAAGGCTTTGCTGGTGTCTGAGTATCCCATAAAGATTGCTTCATCAGCTTTTTCATCAAAAGTATGTAGCTGATTCCTGTTCAAAACAAAGCATTTAGATCCAAACATATGCAAATGTGAGATGTTAGGTTTTCTTCCATTCCATCTTTCATATGGAGTTTTTCCATGATGTTTGTTGATGATTGATCTGATTTGAGTATAGCATGCTATGTTTGCTGCTTCAGCCCAAAATCTCTTTGGTAGGCATGCTTCCACAATCATTGCTCTTACTGCTTCTTTGAGTGTCATGTTTCTTCTTTCTGCAACACCATTCTGTTGTGGAGTCCCTGCTGCAGATAGTTGATGCACTACTCCATTCTCTTCACAGTAGGTTCTGATTATTTCATTTAAGAACTCTGTGCCTCTATCTGATATGATCTTTATGATCTTCAGTTCTTTTTCATTTTGAATTCTTCTTAGAAAATCTGGCAGCCTCTTGAGTGTCTCTCTTTTCTTGTTCATGAATATGGTCCAGGTAAATTTTGAAAAGTCATCCACCACTACTAGAGTGTATTTCTTTCCACATACACTTACTGGCGTGACTGGTCCAAACAGATCCATATGCAATAGATGTAAGATTCTTGTTGTTGACTGATAGGGCTTTGACTTGAAGGAACTTTTAATTTGTTTCCCTTTTTGACATGCATCACATAGACCTTAAATGTGATCTCTGGTAGGCCTTCAAATAGTTTGTTCTTTGTCAGTGTGTTGATGGTTTTGAAGTTGAGATGATTCAATCTCCTATGCCAAATCCAACTATTTGACTGCTTGCTTTTAACAAGCAAGCATGTTTCTGCTCTTGCTGTCTTCCAATCTACCACATACATGTTGTCCTCTCTTCTTCCTGCAAGTACATCTATGTTGGTTTGACTGTGAATCACTTTGCATCCTTCCTTGTTGAATTGCACATTGTAGCCTTTGTCACAGAATTGACTAATACTTAGTAGATTGAAATTCAATCCTTTAACATAAGCCACATTTCGAATCTTCAAGCTGTTTTTGATCATTATGCCTTCCCCCTTAATTTTACCAGGGTTTTCTTTGCCTCCAAAAGTAACTTTGGGTCCATCAAAAGCTTTAAAGTCAGTGAGCCATCCCTTGTTTCCTGTCATGTGTCTGGAACATCCACTGTCTATGTACCATCCTACAAAACAAATTAATTTTGTTTAGGCACCCAACATTGTTTGGGTCCATACCTGTTAGCAGTCATGCCTCCTACTCTTAATGTGTATCCAAAGGATCTTCTTTTTGGGTAATTGAAGCCATCAACTTCATATGTATAAGGCATGGCAGAATATCTTCTAATCTTTCCACTAAAGGTATTCTGATACTTTTCTCTACTTTTTGGTGCATTTGCATCCTTTTTCACTTTCCATTATGTAGAGGGAAACTTATTTTCATGCTGCTTCTTGTGTCCAGGAATATGCCTAGGCTGGCTTTTCTTGAACACATGTTGCATGTTATGAAACGGTTTCTTCTTATATTTTGGGGGGGTAATGTTCCAATCATCCTCAGAAGGGTAAAGTCTTCCCTTACCTTTCTGAACTCCTTTGCCTTTACTTGGCTGGATTGATGATTTACTCTGATGTTTCACTGCACCAGTATTTGACTTCACCGGTGCAGGATGAGTGGTAGAAACTATGACATGTCATTTTTCTGAATTTTGGTCCATACTTGGTCCTTGATTCAGATTTGAGTTGACCATTGTTTCTATTGTCATCCTGACTGTTGTAGCCAAGACCAGATTTGGATCCAAACCTTATTGGGGGTTTGTAAGCTGGTGCACTAAGTGGTGCATTGGTGATCTTAACTGGTAGGGAAATTTTCTCAGCTGGTCTTTCAACATTGGATAGGTTATCATCTACTGCTTGTTGATCAGTTGAGTGGATCTCCTTATTATTTTGTTCAGCTTTTACTTTTTCCAGTTCTTTCTTTAGTCTTTTATTTTCCTTTCTTCGATTCTCACATTCATGTTTCAGAATCTCATGATTCATCTTAATTTCTGCAAATTTACTCATGAGATTTTGGATTAGGTTTATAGAATCTAGTGGGAGAATAGAAGATTGTGCAGTGTCAGATGAGGATGCACTAGATGATGAATGTGAGCTGGATGTTACCTCGGTTTCATTGGATTCCTTAGCCATAAGGCATAGGTAAGCTTTTTCATTGTCTGAGCTGTCAGCTTCATCATCATCTCCTGAAACATTTTCAGATGATTCTTCATTCTTTTCACTACTTGTTTAAGCTTTGAGTGCCTTCTTTCTTTTTCTCTTATCAATTGTCTTGTATTTATTTTTGTCCTCATCTTTGTCCTTTTCTTCAGGGCAGTCAGCCTTGAAATGACCTTTCTTCTTGCAGTTGAAGCATCTATATTCGTCATTTTTTTTCTTCATGTCTTTGCTTGTGCTAGATTTCTTGTATGATGATGAGCCTCATTTGAATTGCTTCTTCTTGCTAAACTTGTCAAAACGTTTTACCAGTAAAGCTACCTGTTCCTTCAGTTCCTGTGTCTCTTAGCTGTTTGCATCAGCTGTGTTACTTTGCTGGGGTGCAATCAGTGCACTGGCCTTTTGTCCCTCTGTTGATGCACTGTCTTTGCCATTCAACTCAAACTCATGAGCCTTTAGTTGAGACATTAGAGTTAAGGTATCAGTGTTTGCAAGATTTGTTGTCCCTCCGACATCGATGTAATGATCTTCCATCTTTCGTAACCTCTCAAGATCTTCAGCACATTTCTTTCTCTCGATATGTATGTCCAAGTTGTTGTAGTTCACTGATGATGCTTGAGAATCTGTTATCCATTTGATTAATGGTTTCACCAGCCTTTATTTTGAAGTTTTCAAATTTCTGTTTTGCAACAGATAATTTGTTTTCTTTAACAGCTTCTGATCCTTCATTGATCAGTGCCAATTTGACCCACATCTCTGTTGCTGTTTTGAAATCTTTGATCCTCATGAACATATTACTGTTCAAAGTCTTCAAAATCATGTCTTTTGCAACAAAGTCGAGATTTTCTCTTATCCTGTCATCCTTGGTCCAATCTTTCTTGAGTTTGTCTATTATTTTTCCTTGATCTGCTCCTGTGGTTACCATAATTATGATCTCGATTGGGCCATCATTGATTAAATCCAGCATCTCCTCATGAGTTGCTGCAAGATGAGATAACATTCTTATATTATATTCATCAAAGTTATTAACATTGAATATAGGTACCTTTGACATAAAATTTGAGGAATCCACCAATACAAAATATATATATATATATATATATATATATATATATATATATATATATAAAGCACAAATTTGAAAACTACTTTGAAAATATGTGATCTCCTTGTTACTAGAAATTAGATCTGAACAGGTTCTGATACTAGGAACACTGCTCCGATACCAATTGTTGGTCCCAGAGAAGGGCAAAACTATAGTCAGAGAGGGGGGGTGAATGACTATAGTGGAGTTTCAAAAACTTTTCTTGTATTTAAAAGCTTTTGGACAGTGGAAAAGACCCTTCTTAAAATGTTGTTTCAAAGTAGATTATGTAATCACAAATATAGAGTATGCAATGAAATAAAATGTTGTAAGGTAAATCACTGCAAGTAAATAGACACAAAGGTTTATAGTGGTTCAGGGTGGTGTAATCTCTTAATCCACTCTTCTCTTGTGATGATTGGAGGAATTCACTATTGATTTCACAGATACAATAGTACGATTGTCCTTGACTGCACAAGCTTCACAATCTTCAAGACTATCACTCCCGGGCTTCAAAAGCTTCAGTGACTCAGTCTCTATCACTGCTCCTTGAGAACAAATCTTTCAGCAGCTACCACAAAGGTTGCAACTCCTTCTCAGATTTCTCTGATTGAATTGCCTCAGTTGATGTGAATTGGATTCACAAATTTGTTGATCAATCTCATAGCTTGATTTGCAATTGAAGTTCTGATTCCTGAGTTGATCTCTAGATATTTCTTTTTGTACAGATGGAAGGCTTTTTACTTTCACAGAGTTTTTGTTTGTTATTTTTCAGACATGATCCTTTTCTGTCAATGTCTTCTATTTATAGCCTTGATGATCCATGATTTGAATTTCCGTATGTTGGCTATTTAATGTGGAGAATAATCCTTGATTTAATTTTTGATTCCCCCTTAATCATATTCTCATTGATTTCAGTGATCGGATTTTTTTTCAAACGTTTATCAGAAAATCCGTCCTTGATTGATCCTCAATTGATTGTGCATTTAATGCTTGATCTTCATCATTTGAAATATGAATGAGTAAAGTTTACTTGATCGTTCCCTGAACGATTAAGTGATTCTTTTGACTTGGCTTTTTGGTTCTTCCTTCACTGATCTGTCTTTACTTAGCCGAAAGTCAGTTTACTTTGCCGGTTTACTGCATTGTTGTTTTCTCTCATTCTTTAGAGTACTTTTTGTACTTCACTGATCCTTGATTTGGGTGAGATCAGTGTACACCATATTTGATAATATATTTCATTGCTTAGACTTATCCAAGGTCATCACAGACTTCCTTGGTTATAAGTCAGTCCATAATGTCTTCATTGCTTCTCTGCTGGTACTTGAATGGCTTCACTCTGCCGAATATATGTTTTTACTTCGCCATCCTACCAACCAGTACAATACTTGTCTGACTCAACTTATACAACATGTCAGACTCTAAGTAAAGACTTATACAGAGAATTCTAACTTATTTCAGGCTTGCTATAACAACTAGTATGGCCATCATCAAAACATAATAAAATGTTCCTAACAATTGTAACATTAAAGAATTCCTAGTTGTTGTTCCTATCACTTTGTTGGATTTGGAGTACACTTTTCTATCAATTCCATTGAAGCCTTGGAGCTCTTATGAAGGTTCCATTTCGAGTTTCTAGCTTGTTATTGGTATAATTCTTTATCTTTACTTTGAATTAATTGCACTTATGATTATGAATTCTTACATTGACAAGTTTGTGTTTTTAAGCATCAGTGGCTAGTTCATCACTAGCCAAGATGATGTTGTAGTAGTAGTATAATCTCGTATGTTGATTGGGAATGATTGGTTGTATTGTTAGTTTCATTTGTTGTGAATCTTTTCCTACTTTTTATGTATGATTGCTTGCATTGGAGTAATTAACTAGTGCTAGCATTTACACACTTGATGGAGACCGAAAGGGGATAAGAGGTGTGAGAAGAGGGTTGGAGAACTGGAAGGTAAAATCGACCTCTTGAGGCATTCGATTTCTTATTTGAGGATTGTTGACCTTGTCATTGCATTCAATTTCTTATCATACCAATTCATTAGGTTTAGGACACCTAGGCCAATGAGGAGGTATAGAGTAGTTTCATACACTCGTATGATGGGGATGCTTAGGAATGCATCGTTTCACACTTTTGAACACCAACGGCAGGTTGGAAGAAAGTCATTCCCATGATACTACGAGAGATTTACTAGTCTACGCATTGTCTTGGTTAGGTTTCTTTTATCATTTATCATCTTTTTACTATTAGATCACTTATTTCAAGCACTTACTATCTATGAAATTGCGACCTAGATCGAATTAATAGAAGCTTTTTGGTGTTTAGCCTCACAAATCCCTGTGGGATACGACCTTGACCACTGGACTACACTACAGTTGACCCAGTACACTTCCAGTCAGATTGGACTCTAGAAAAGTCGCATCAAGTTTTTGGCACCGTTTCCGGGGATTTGTGTAATGGTTAATACGTTTACTAGCTTTAAAATTTTTGAGAATAGGTCAAACTTTTCTAGTCTCATTTCTGTTTTGTTTCTTTGGTGCTTACCTCTTGGTGAGCTATGTTAGTTATTGTGTTCTTGTTGTTTCTATCTTGTAGTGGATGACTAAGACTCGACATGGTAAGGCACCACTTACTCCTCTCATTCCAGATGTCAATACGTATATTAGGGGACGAGTTGCTGAGAACAAAGTTGGTCAAGCTCATCATGGTTTGGAACTTAGTGGAGAATCCTCCTAAGGTTTATGTCCAAGGAATAGAAATGGACGAGGAGATAGCAAATGCACAAGTCGATCAAGGGCATGAGGATGCCCAAAACCATGAACAAAACCCAAACCTTCATATCCTTAACCCTCAAAATCCCAACAATCCACCACCACCAAACAATAACCAACAAAACCGCAACCAAAATAACCGTAACAACAACAACAACCCTCCAAACCCAAGACTCATTTGTGATCAAGCCGTGAGAAGGAATGAAACCAACAATCCAATTCGTTTGCTAAATGTGGGAGCAAATAATTTTGAGGTTAAAGCTCATCTTTTTCGATTGGTTGGAACAAGAGCTCAATTTCATGGGCGTGATGATGAAGATTCACATCACCATCTCTATAACTTTGAGGAATTATGTAATACGGCTAGGAGGTGCTAATAGAGAATTAACAAGAATGTCCATGTTTCCTTTCTCCTTGGATGGGAAGGAAAATGATTGGTTTATGTGGAAATATTACATTACATTAGTGTAACATATTAATTATGAGACATATTAATTGTAAGACATATTAATTGTATTGTATAAACAATTAATATTTCATAAAGTCATAAAGTAACTCTATTTTGTCTTATTAGGTAATAGACAACTCTAGCAATTAATACTAGCCGACTCTAGTAATTAATTGCTCTCTCCTAGCTTATACTCTACTAGGACCTTTCTCACTTACTTGTACCTATTTATACTCACTCTTTTATGATGAATAAACTAAGTTGAAGTTTACTCACGTATTATTACTTTCTCAAACTCTCTTCATGGTATCGAGCCTTAAACTCCTGAAATCCGCTGCAAAAATATACTTAACCTGTTGTAACCTCTCATCTCTTATCATGAATGTCTTCATTATCCAAAGCTTCCTCACCTCAGTAGAGTCCCACCGCCTCGTCAGAGATCAGGGTCATAAAAAACCATTCATTTACAAATCACAGACTTGACGGCAACAACTACCTGCTGTGGTCAAGATCTATGAAAATGTATATCTCGTGCCGCAGCAAGACGGGATACTTGTCCGGCTCCAAACTCCGCTCCTCTGAAATCGACCCCAAGTTTGAAGCATGGGATACAGAAAATAACCAAGTCATGACCATCCTCACGAGGTCAATGACAAAAGAGATCGCTGAGAACTTCATGATGTATGATATCGCAAAGAGATCCGGGACAATGCCGAGACCAGTACTCAAAAAGGACAATACATCCGAGGTCTATGATCTTGAAGCTCAAATCCAAAATTGCAGGCAAGGAGATCTGTCGGTAACTTAGTACTTCAACCAACTATCTAAGGCATGGCAACACCTAGATATGTTGGAATTTCACCCATGGAAGGATGCAAAGGATGCTGCCTTATACAAGAATATCATTGAGAAAAAGAGGGTATTCAAGTTCCTTATAGGACTGAACTCATCCCTTGATGATGTTAGAGGTAGAGTTCTGGCTACTAAACCTCTCCCAACCTCAAATCTGTGTTTGTCAAGTCAAACATGAGGAAAGCAGGAGAAAATTTATATGTCAGAAAGCAACCTGCTGATCACCCTACCGATAGCTCAAAGAATGTTGGTGGTCGTGAAGCTCACGAGGTTACCGAGACTTACAGAACCCTACCGAGAAGACATGAAAGTTGTTCTATGACCACTGCAAACGCACAAATCACACCAAGGACACTTGCTGGAAACTACATGGTAAGCCTAATTCCTTTAAACCCTCCAAACCAACCAGGGAGAGTCGGGGCATGCATGTTAGTGAAGAAGGGAACAAAGATACCATGTTGGATGCTCATTTGCTGCTTTCAAAGCCTTCATTTCTCAACAAAAGAAAGGTAGTTCTATCACTGGCATAGCTACTCATGCTAAAACAGGTATATTCCACTCACCTCTCAGTTATGATACTTGGATTGTTGAATCTAGGGCTTCATCTCATATGACTGGTAACAAGAGTCTCATATCTCAGTTTAGGCCCTGTCATCAAACCCACAATATTAGGATTGATGATGGATCTATCTCATGTGCACAAGGTTTTGGAAATGTTAAACTTACCGATAAGATATACCTTCAGATGTCCTATTAGTTCCTAAATTAGATCAGAACCTTATATCTCACAAGAGACTCACTAAAGACCTAAATTGGACAGGTCTTGTTTAATGACAATCGCTGTATTTTCCAGATCTTTCTTCACAGAAGTGATTGGGAGAGCTAAAGCCTGCTCAGATCAAGTTTATGGTCAACCTCGCCAAGATGTAAGATTGAAGACTCGAACTCGCCAAAGAAGACCTACAACCAAACCTTAGACAATATCATTTTATGGCATTATAGGCTAGGTCATCCAAGTTTTGGTTATTTAAAGTCTTTAATTCCTGAATTGTTTAAAGGATGTAACCTCAGTGACCTTCAATGTGATATTTGTCGGTTTGCTAAACTTACTAAATCAGTATACTAAAATACCTTATTTACCTTCCACACCTTTCACTTTGATTCACAAAGTGATGTCCTGGGACCTCAAGAGTTAAAAGTATAACAGAAAGAGGTGGTTTGTCACCTTCATAGATGACCACACCAGATCACATGGTCAAGCTTTCGATGAAAGACAAATATGAAGTTGGAACCATCTTCCAAGAATTCTATAACATGGTATCTACTCAATTTGACACTAAGATTAAAATCTTAAAAATAGATAATGCCCTGGAATACTATGAGTCCAACCTCAAAGACCTTCCTGAATGATAAGGGAATTGTTCACACCAAGAGTCGTAGAGACACCTCAAAGAAAATGGGGTTCTTTGAGAGGAAGAACAGCACTTACTTGGAGATGGCTAGATCGATCATGTTCACCACACATATGCCTAAATATATGTGGGGTGAAGCTATACTAATCGCCACATACCGATCAACAGTTACCCAAAGAGTGTTAGGATTCAAGACTCCCATTCAAACCTTGCTGACAAGCCATTCCTGTCCTCATCTCATTGTTGACTTGCCTCCAAAGATCTTTGGATGTACTGTGTTTGTCTATATTCATGCCTAACACAGAATCAAACTTGATCCCAAAGCTCATAAATGCATCTTCCTAGGCTATGCCAAAGATAGAAAGGGTTACAAGTGTTACTCTCCCACTGACAAAAGATTTTACAATTCTATGGATGTAAAATTCTTTGAAAAAAACCCCTTACTACAGCAAACCTACTGAGACAGTCACAGATGGCAACCTTATTGAAATAGAGCTCACTCCAATCCTCAACCAACTCCTCAAGAGACTCTCGAGACTCAAGACTCTCATGAACCCCACTCGAACCTCGCCTACCTCATCGAGTCCATCGAACCTCGGCAGAGCCTCATCAAACCACTCGAACCTCAAGAGAACTACTAAACCCATCGAACCTCAGCAGCCTCCTCGAGCCCTCATCGACTTACTCATTCCATCGATAGTGATGATGGACCCATTGTTTATGCGAAGGGAAATAGATCATGTACTAATCACTCTATTCATACTTATGTGTCTTATGATCACTTGTCACCTCCTTTTGCTATGTTTACACAGACTTGATTCTACTCCATTCCTAAGAATATACAGAAGCTCTCCAACATGATAAGTGGAAGGTCATCAAAACCGAAATGATCGCTTCCTTGACAACCATACATGGGACCTCACCACTCTCCCACACGGAAAGAAGACAATACCGTTTGCAAATGGCTGTTCACTATCAAGTACAATGCTGATGGTACTATTGACAAATACAAAGCTAGACTAGTTGCAAGGGGATTCACTCAAACATATGGGATTGACTACAAAGAGACCTTTGCACCTGTGGCAAAGCTAAACACTGTCAGGGTATTGATCTCACTTGCTG
Source organism: Gentiana macrophylla (assembly GCA_026214975.1). Taxonomy (NCBI): domain Eukaryota; kingdom Viridiplantae; phylum Streptophyta; class Magnoliopsida; order Gentianales; family Gentianaceae; genus Gentiana; species Gentiana macrophylla. The sequence continues at coordinate 61,493,784 of CM047811.1, forward strand.
TCCAACTTGACTGGCCTCTCCACCAATTGGATATCAAGAATGCTTTCCTAAATGGTGACCTTACTGAGGAAGTCTATATGAATGTACCTCCTAGTTTTGGCAACACTCACACTCAAGGGAAAGTTTGCAAACTGAGGAAATCCCTATATGGCCTGAAGCAGTCCCCTCGAGCCTGGTTTGGCAAACTCACTACTGTGGTTAAAGCTGCTGGATATCATCAATGCAACTCGATCACACCATGTTTATCAAAATAACCAACCGTAAGAGAGATCTATTCTTATTGTCTATGTGGATGATATCATCCTCACTCGGGATGACCTCGCTGAGATCCAACAATTGAAGACCCTTCGCAAAAGTGTTTCAAGTTAAAGATCCGGATATCTCAAGTACTTCCTTGGCATGGAAATAGCCGAAACAACCAGTATATCTCGGTCTCACAGAGGGCGATGTGGCCGGACTCCAAGGAAATCGGAATGCTAGGATGCAAACCTCGTCAGATCTCCAGAGACCCCAAGAATCCACCGGGTACATGGTAATGTTGTTTGTAAGAAAGGAGCAATATCGAGACTTGTAGGAAACTTATTTATCTCTCTCATACAAGACCTGATATTGCATATGGAGTTAGCCTTGTCACCAATTCATGCATTGCCCTACCGAGCACCATTGGGATGTCGTCTGCAGTATACTCGGATACTTGAAGTCCACTCCCAGGCGGGCCTACACTTCACTAAGTCTACCGACGGATCGCTGAAGGTCTATACCGATGTTGACTGGACTGGTTGCCACATAGACAGAAGATCCACCACATGCTATTGCTCACATGTATGGGGTAATCTTGTCACTTGGAGAAGCAAGAAATAACCTACTGTCTCTAGATGCAGTGCTGAAGCTGAACTCAGGGCACTGGTTTTGGGCATTTGTGAAGCATTATGGCTGAAAAGAGTCCTTCTCGACCTTCACAGACCCCCACAAAGAACTTTGTCATACTCTCACAGTGACAATAATTTAGCTTTATGCATGGCAGAGGATCCACCATCATGATAAAACCAAACATGTGGATATTGACAGACATTTCTTAAAGAGAAGATTGATGCCAAGATCATTCAACTTCAAAGATGTTCCTCAATGCACCAAAATGCCGATATTCTCACCAAGGCAATTCCACCGCTTATGTTCAGCAGACTGAGTAGCAAACTTGGCTGTATTGACATATACAACCCAGTTTGAGGAGGGGTGTGGAAATATTACATTACATAGGTGTAACATATTAATTGTGAGACATATTAATTGTAAGACATATTAATTGTATTGTATAAACAATTAATATGTCATAAAGTCATAAAGTAACTCTATTTTGTCTTATTAGGTAATAGACAACTCTAGCAATTAATACTAGCCGACTCTAGTAATTAATTGCTCTCTCCTAGCTTATACTCTACTAGGACCTTTCTCACTTACTTGTACCTATTTATACTCACTCTTTTATGATGAATAAACTAAGTTGAAGTTTACTCAAGTATTATTACTTTCTCAAACTCTCTTCAGTTTATGTCGCTTCCACACCATTTCCTGACAAGTTGGGAGGAAATCCAAAATGAATTTTTTGAAGCAATACTTCACACCGTGCCGAAATTTAGAGTTGAAAGTTGAGATTGCTAGCTTTATGCAAGGTGAGCATGAATCACTTGGGGTTGCATGGGAGAGATTTAAAAGGTTGTTGATAGCTTGTCCCGATCTTGGTTATCCATTGTATATGCAAATTCAATTATTTTGTCGGAAGCTTAGAAAGGAATCACGTGCCGATATTGATCAAGCATGCAATGGTTCATTGATGATGAGTACGGCACAAGATGTGTATGATGCAATTGAGAAGATTGCAAAAAATAACGAATGTGGGAAACTAGTTCAAGTACAAGAAAAATTGCTTTTGTGGGAGAATCTACCGCTCAATCGGAAGTGTTAGCTCAATTGGCCTCTCTTAGCAAAAAGGTTGATGAAATAAAGGGAAGTAAAGGTTTGGAGGGAAATTCGTCCAATGACATGAGTAGTGAGGAAATGAAACGTGAAGATTATGCACTATTGGAGATGATAGAGTCCGGTGAATATTCCAATGAAGAAGTGAGCTTTATGCAACAACACCGAACCTTGAACAATGCTTACTCCAATGCATACAATACTTTGCAAAGGGATTTCCTTACTCACCGTTGGCTTCTACACACCAACAAACAAGGATCACCTTTTGTTCCTCAACAAAAAACATCCTTCAACACCAACACTCCAACCCAAAATTTCCAAGGCCATTCTTCATATCAACCACCACAACCACCTACACACTCTTACCAACGACGTCCTACACAAAACATCCCCATCACTCAATCTTCAAGATCATCTACGGAAAAGGAAGAAGGATGGGAAAAGTTAATGGAAAATCTTATGGGTGTTGTCTCAACTCAAGCCGCGAATATGCATACAATGATGACTTCTATAAGCACGGTGACAAAGGATGTTGGAACCTTGAGGACCTCGATGATTGGTCATTACATGTGAATGAAAAACATAGAATCATCCGTGCGAAACATGGAAGAGCACTTGAGTATGGAAGGTGAGAGGAATGCTAGTAGACCACCGGGTTGATTACCAAGCAATACCGAAAGAAACCCAAAGGGACTGAATTCCATCATAACCCGAAGTGGAAGAGTTTGTAGAAATAGATAATTCTATGAGAACCAAGTGGGAAACGAGGATGAGAATGATTTGCATGACACCGATGAAGAAAAGGAGTTGAGTGAAGAAGAAGATGAGATTGTAGATGATTTTTTGCAGCGTGATGGATATGTTGAAGTGGAAAAGAGGATGAAGAATGGGTGATGGTCCCGAGAATTTTGAAAACCCCAAGAGCGAGTGATTTGAGAACTCTCTTCAATGAGCATGTCTCTATGGCGCCCGCCAATAAGGAGATGGCGCATGCCAAGAAACACTATAACAATACAGAGAGTTCAGCTAGCAAAGCGGCGCACGCCAAAGATAAGTTGGCGCACGCCAAGGAGGGAGAAATTGATTCAGAGAATTTAGAGAACAAAATGGCGCACGCCGAAAGTGAGTTGGCACGCACCAATGCACAAAAAAAAGATTCTGGAAAGGGCAAGGAGAAGATGGTGCAACCTGATGATGATTGGCGACCACCTTCAACTCAGATTCTTTTGAGGAAGACTTCTCCAACTTCATCTCACAGTGAAGTTAAGAAAGGTATGACTTATCCTTCTAAAATTATCGATCTTGAGTCATTAACCTACCCCCCTCGAGAGGAGATTAAGAAGAGAAAACTGGACAAAAAGTATGCACACTTTCTTGACACATTTCGTCACTTGAATGTCAATATTCCTGTCATAGAAGTGCTTACTAGCATGCCCACTTATGGCAAGTTCTTGAAGGACATCCTCACAAATAAAAAACATTTAGAGGAGTATGAAAATATTTGTCTCAATGAGGAATGCTCAGCAGTGTTGTAGCACAAGCTCCCACCTAAGCTTAAAGACCCCATGAGCTTTACAATCCCATGTGAAGTTGGGGGATTTCTGTTTAATAGGGTGCTTTGTGATCTGGGTGCTGATCGGGGTCGATCAGGGTATAATAAAATAATCGACCACCATAAACCAATACTAGCAAGAGGACTAGGCCCATCGTAGTATAGCTATAGTGAATCAAGGTCGATCCCACAGGGAACCAATTGTGGATCATCTTATATACAAACAATTAATTAAACATGTCAAGGACATAGAGGCGGTCTACGACCAACATAAAACAAGAAAGGTAAAGACACGACCCGACACAACGTAATTAACCTCCCCAATTATAGTCTTTATCGTTTGGACCTAGATAATTTATATAATAAACTGAACTTATTAACTATCAATCCGTTTGTATCTATCTTAGATTGGCTACGGGAGTCATCCTCTTTAACTTGACTTAGCACCGGTTAGGTTGCTAGATCACTGTGCTACATTACGTGACTTCACCTTTTGGGTATCCATCTCATATAACTTGCATGCTTACGACACTAAGGATGCCGATATTAATCGTACACCTCGTCTAGGCAACATTCCTATGGTTAGGCGTACTTCCTAAGCGATTACTCGAGCTCTTGTCCAACTAGCAATTACCAAGTTATAGTCCCATGCTAATCTATGACTTATGTATAATCAGGTGCTAGCAATCCCCAAATATAAACCTACCTAGATAACGTTGAACGTCCGTGAAGAGCAATTCATAAGCCTACCTAAGAGTTTTATATTGGTATTTCCTTTTTAAACATTTTAATTAAACTAAGCGAGTAACGTAGCCATAGCCATACCTACTGAGATAATAAATTCAACTAGGTTAACCTAACCATAAAGACGTGGCGTAATTAACAGATGACAGGGGCTCGGTCGACCGAGTGAATAGGCTAGGTCGACCGAATGAACTTATTCGGTCACCCGAATCGATTTCGTCCCCAGATTACATCTTAGAATATATCTCTCATTGCTTCATCATACGAGCAATTAAGCGATAAACAAGAATTCGCATAGTATTCATATAAACTAACATAGATACGCATTAATTAAATCAAGTAGATTCATGAATAAATACTAAGTGTATGACGTAGGTTATTGGATCCCCATAGACAAGGAGTCGCCACATTCCTAACGTCATAGCCTAGATCTACATCATCTAGCTATGATTAACTAATTCAAACGATAAAGCATAATTGGGAGGGATTAATTACTTAAAAGAAAGAAACAGAAAATAAAGGCTTACATATTGAAGCCCCTAAATTGCTGAAAAACCTTCAATCAAAATTATGTATTTGGTTGTGTAATGTAATGGTTCAATGATATGATATTATAAATTTCGTAGCTTCTGCTTATATAGAGGCTGTAACCGACCTAGGGAGGATCTAGAAGATATACACGCAGAAATCCCATGAGTGACCGAACCGACATACTCGGTCGACCGAATGATAGGGCTCGGTCGACCGAGCCTTTTTCTGCACGTGTTAAACGTTTCTCTCGTCTATCTTGTTCCCCACTGCACGATTTCGTGTTGATCTGATTTCTCTAATTTATCTCTTGATTAATGCTCCGATTTTCTTCCTTATTATCTTGAGATCCACTGATTGAATGACATTTATCCTCCCGATTTATCACGATCTACGAAATCAGCATTTATCGCACAATAAATCGGTCTTTTAATAATAAAAATAGCTAAATACCAAATATCATCTTAATAATCACTTAACATTAAATAATAAATATAAACGAGTGATTTAATATGAAATATACATTATTAATCTCGATTTAAGGTCAACGTTGATGACTTTTACGGGTATAATTTGACCGTCATCAACTACCCCCCACTTAGACTTTGATCGTCCCGAACAAAACATCAATAAGTCATTCCCCAAGACAACATTTTCTATGGTCAAATCTTACTTACACAAGAAACTCAAGTCAACTCATACTAGTCATGCTCATAAGATATCCATTATTCACTACTTACTATGAATCGAAGTGATGTGTGCATGTGCATTTAGTTTTATATATTCGTGGCAAGATTAGAGTTTATGCTAACTTCGCAATCTCAACCTACCAACCTCAAAGATTCATACTTCTTATGCCTCGCAATGGTTAGAGCACTAGAGCAATAAGCAAGAGCGAATCTATAGGGATTTTGGACTTGGAGACCGAGTACTACTCAAAGCCTCTTAAAAGTTGAATTTCTTCAATTCTTCATATTTTTCAAATACTATCAATCTCAAGGAAGAAAAATTTTAGAGTATCCCCTATCTTAGATCATGTATAGCATCGAATATTACCAAAAGCGGGGGCTACTTTGGTAATGTCACTACAAGCCCAAAGTCTAACATTTTGCTAAAACACAGTACGTCTCAAGCTTATTACTCGCTTTAATGGCTAAAAGATAAGAATGCATCAATGAGATAGATATTGATACTAAGTTCACATAACCAATCATCTATGCAATGTACACATAATTTCTTCAGTTATTATGATTTGCGCAGTATACTCGATTCACAGATTGAGTAATTGAATAATAAATAACTACTCGCAAAAACGGGCATGAATATCCTTAAATTTACTTAACATAAGTATAAAATGATCACGTACTCATGAAACTTGGTTTATTTCCTATCAATTCTTAGCTAGGAACTCACAATTCTAAGGGTACGAGATAAATAATATGGTATGTATTCAAATTTTCAATTTTTCAATTTTTCTACCGTTTCATTCAAATTTCAATCATAACATAACATAGCTAAGTCTCCTATCCCCCACTTAAACATGGCATTGTCCTCAATGACAAAAATAAATGAGAATTTAAGAAAAGACTTAACTCCGAAACGGCTCTCAAGTAAAGGAACAATATCGGAGTAAATGTCGAAGACGTTGTGGAGAAGCAAGTGAAAACTCAGTATAAGCGCACAAACTCCACGAAACCGTTAATAACACCATGTCTATGGAAGTTATAGAATAACGTGGCGATAATTAGGTATGAATACCGAAAACATTTTAAGCCACTTTATTTTATACAACCAAAGACAAGAAAAATACTAAATAGAAAGAAAAAGAAACAAGCAACTAAAGATGGTAGTCTTCATCTAAAAACCGGGTGGATAAGACAAAGATCAAAAAGCATAACCCCATGTGGGAAAACACGAGGTGGACTGCTCTCACTATGTAATCACCCATTATAAAGAGAAAATTGGTAAGGTATAACGGATGCAATGCGACCTATAGGCTAAAGATAAAATTGAATACTTAGCGCAGAAACTTCTCGCTTGCATTGGATATCAACAACTTTAGGGAGATGTAGCTACTCCTCGAAATTACTAATAACCCAATGTATCACGTAAAAGTCATAACCGTCATCAACAAGGTCTGATCGGTGTGATAATGTAGAACAAAACGGATCATCTAGAAATGCCGGAATAGACGGAAAAAATGTGAAATTTAAAACTTCCGGTAGAAAGATAAGTTGTACTTTGATTGAACCAAAAACTCTTAAAATCTAGCTAGGGTCAGAGCTACACTTACCCCAACTAGTAGCATGAAAATCAAAATGATAAAAGATAATCATTAAAGCTTAGCAATATTTCAAATTCTGCAACACATAGGTATTGTGTAAACAAAATGGAGTTTGAGACTATGATGGGTTTAGAAAAAGATACACATAAGGATGGGAAGAAAAGATAAAGGGTGGGTAAGAAATTGTGTTTTTGGGATTGATAATTGTTTAAAGGAATGGGATTAGGTGGGAGAGTGAAACGGATGGAAAGAAAGAGAGGCGATGAAAGAATGGTAAGAAATGTGAACTGTTGGGGCAGATTGGTGAGAGGATCGAAAAGTTTGAAGGTGAAAAAGTGTAAAGGGAAAGATAAGGATAATTGCAGAATGAATTGCACACTACTTTGGATTTTCACTTGGATCACCTTTCTAAAAGGTTTTAGAAGTTGACCAAAATTGTTCTTGTTCACACCAATCATTCTCTGTTACATTTTTAGTAATTCTCAAGTTCTCTTAATGCCTCCATCTTAAGGTGTATTGCTAAATTTCCTTTTCTTTAGCAATTTCTTGACTCTCCTACGGAACTCTATTTCATGTGGCCTATTGAGTAAAAAAGTTTTGCACATCCTTAGCCCAATGGCCATCGGAACACGGCAAAATAAAAAACCTCAACATATGTCACGTTACTTTTATTGGACTCAAAGAAAACAAAAACCTAAAATCCTAAAAAGAAATCCTAAGGGTTTTAAAGAAGTAGTTCTGAGTTTAAAGTCCTCAGCTCGACTTTCCAAAAAGTATTCTTGTCAGTTATCATTCTTGGATCGCCAGACTTTGACCCTCCGCGCACTATAAGAGGTGGGCTTGTTTCTTTTGCGGATTAATACCCTTCCCTTGGTTGTGAGACCTAGGAAACGACATTTATCCATACCATTTATCCAAAGCTCTTACCTCGGCTCTCGTTTTAGGAATTAGTGAATTCTAAGAAATTCGGTTAAAATTACGGCTTTGGCCTTGACAATAAGAAACAATGAATCAAAGTACTCCGAATAAGGTCGGTTATGTAGGCAAGCCTCGCGCCTTGCCTTATTCGTTGGAACATATGTGACAGATTCAGGCCAATCCGTCAAGATTAAGCCCCGTTTAGCCCGAAGGCTTATCGGCTATGCTAAGTCTTGTGGAACTGGCACGTAACGTATATCACACGTGGAGGGAGTCGATTGAGCCGAAGCTCGGTTGAACTCGCCCGACCATGGTTAGACCATTTCCGAACCAATGTACTAAGAGTCTCCGATTTCTAAATTGTCACCCAAAGCGTAATCTTGTTTCTGTTTAAGGTGGGTTCACCGAGAAGCCATCACCATAAAACTCAACGAAAGCAGAAGATGGTGTTCTCTCAAAACTCAACGTCTTCTCTAGATTGTGAATGCTTAAACTACACAATTTGTTGCTCCCCTGGCCAATAGAAGCAATCTCATGCATATATAGGACAAAGAGATTTTAACAGAACTACGAGGAACTCTTTATTCACTGCTTCCTTTCAACGACTACATGTTTCTCTACACCCTCTAGATGAAACCTTCGACACTAATAAAATTATTCTTACAAACCAACTCCGGGCCAAGATTCATACTAAGGTTCATGTATAGGCTAACTTTTGCTCAAAAAACCAAAAGGTAGTAAAACATAAGCAAAAAAAAAAAAGAGGTAGTACCTTGCCTTCAACATTGTACCACGAAGAATTTAAGCCTTAAAATATATATTTTTTTCGGAGCCATCTTGGTGCTTTAATGGTATTGCTTCCATCGCTTTCCCATCGTAGAGTAGTAATTCCGCATGTTGCTGAGTTATTTTCTCAGCGCCCTTGAAAATTACCGACTGATTATTGCTTCCTGGTTTCGCAAATGTAAGAAAAACAAAATGGATCGTGATCGATTTTAACATGGTCTCCATGCCGCTATCGACTTACGGATTAAACATACGAGGATAAATAAACACGAAGTCCCGAAAATAGAACCAGGCTCATTTGGCAAAGAAGAGGCGATCTCACCGAGCGAAACCGGTTGTTCCAGATTCGGAATTTTTACCTGAGAGCGCATAACCGGAGGGACTCAAAACGTAAAACAGACTCTAAAATGAAAAACTCGACATGAATAAAAATTATTTATATATAAAATTGACCGTTGGTTCCCCGGCAACGGCGCCAAAAACATGATCGGGGTCGATCAGGTTATAATAAAATACTCGACCACCATAAACCAATACTAGCAAGAGGACTAGGCCCATCGTAGTATAGCTATAGTGAATCAAGGTCGATCCCACAGGGAACCAATTGTGGATCATCTTATATACAAACAATTAATTAAACATGTCAAGGACATAGAGGCGGTCTACGACCAACATAAAACAAGAAAGGTAAAGACACGACCCGACACAACGTAATTAACCTCCGCAATTATAGTCTTTATCGTTTGGACCTAGATAATTTATATGATAAACTGAACTTATTAACTATCAATCCGTTTGTATCTATCTTAGATTGGCTACGGGAGTCATCCTCTTTAACTTGACTTAGCACCGGTTAGGTTGCTGATCATCACGTGCTACATTACGTGACTTCACCTTTTGGGTATCCATCTCATATAACTTGCACGCTTACGACACTAAGGATGCCGATATTAATCGTACACCTCGTCTAGGCAACATTCCTATGGTTAGGCGTACTTCCTAAGCGATTACTCAAGCTCTCGTCCAACTAGCAATTACCAAGTTATAGTCCCATGCTAATCTACGACGTATGTATAATCAGGTGCTAGAAATCCCTAAATATAAACCTACCTAGATAACGCTGAACGTCCGTGAAGAGCAATTCATAAGCCTACCTAAGAGTTTTATATTGGTATTTCCTTTTTACACATTTTAATTAAACTAAGCGAGTAACGTAGCCATAGCCATACCTACTGAGATAATAAATTCAACTAGGTTAACCTAACCATAAAGACGTGGCGTAATTAACAGATGACAGGGGCTCGGTCGACCGAATGAACTTATTCGGTCACCCGAATCGATTTCGTCCCCAGATTACATCTTAGAATATATCTCTCAGTGTTTCATCATACAGAATAGATTAAACAGTAATTTGCACAGTATTCATATAAACTAACATAGATACGCATTAATTAAATCAAGTAGATTCATGAATAAATACTAAGTGTATGACATAGGTTATTGGATCCCCATAGACAAGGAGTCGCCACATTCCTAACGTCATAGCCTAGATCTACATCATCTAGCTATGATTAACTAATTCAAACGATAAAGCATAATTGGGAGGGATTAATTACTTAAAAGAAAGAAATAGAAAATAAAGGCTTACATATTGAAGCCCCTAAATTGCTGAAAAACCTTCAATCAAAATTATGTATTTGGTTGTGTAATGTAATGGTTCAATGATATGATATTATAAATTTTGTAGATGCTGCTTATATAGAGGCTGTAACCGACCTAGGGAGGATCTAGAAGATATACACGCAGAAATCCTATGAGTGACCGAACCGACATACTCGGTCGACCGAATGATAGGGCTCGGTCGACCGAGCCTTTTCTCTGCGTGTTAAACGCGTTTCTCGTCTATCTTGTTCCCCACTTGCGCTTTAGTGTTGATCTGATTTCTCTAATTTATCTCTTGATTAATGCTCCGATTTTCTTCCTTATTATCTTGAGATCCACTGATTGAATGACATTTATCCTCCCGATTTATCACGATCTACGAAATCAGCATTTATCGCACAATAAATCGGTCTTTTAATAATAAAAACAGCTAAATACCAAATATCATCTTAATAATCACTTAACATTAAATAATAAATATAAACGAGTGATTTAATATGAAATATACATTATTAATCTCGATTTAAGGTCAACGTTGATGACTTTTACGAGTATAATTTGACCGTCATCAGGTGCGAGCATTAACCTCATGTCATATGAGGACTTCATGAAACTAGGGATAGGGAAGTTGAAAAACACGGAGATGACTCTCCAACTAGAAGATAGGGCCATAAAACGTCCAAAGGGAGTCATTGAAGACGTGTTAGTGAAAGTTGATAAGTTATACTTCCCCATTGATTTTGTGGTTATGGACATGGAAAAAGGGTATTCAATGCCCCTTATTCTCGGTCGTCCATTCCTAGCCACGGGAAAGACTCTTATTGATGTTCAACGTGGAGGGTTGATTTTAAGAGTCAATGAGGATGAGGTCAAGTTTAACATCTTCAAAGCTATGAAGCATCCTTACAACTTACTAGAGTCTTGTTCTTTTATAGATACATTATCTTTTGTTTGTGTGAAGAATACTAACTTGTAGGTATATGAAGACAAGCTTGAGGAATGTTTAGCCTTGTCTATCTTTGACGGTAATTGTGATGATGAGGAGATGCAAGCCGTGATTTCTCATTTAGAAGCCGGTCGCACATTCAAAAAGCAACCGTGGCATCGGTATCTAGAATTGGAACACAATGGTCCGATATTGAAACCTTCAGTGGTGGAGCCACCAAGGAAACCTTGAAATGAAAAATCTTCCTCCTAACTTAAAATATGCTTTCATTGAAAATGATAATCTCCTTCCCGTTATTATTTCTTCGTCACTAACCAATGTGCAGGAAAATTTGCAATTGAGGATGCTTTGGAAGCACAAGAGGGCTTTTGGAAGGACTGTGGCAGATATTAGAGGGATTAGTCCTGAAATTTGTGTTCACAAGATAATTTTTAATGTTGATGCCAAGCCATGTGTTCAACCTCAACGCCGTCCGAATCCTAATATGCAAGAGGTGGTAAAGAAAGAGGTCATCAAGTTGCTAGAGATGGGTATTATTTTTCCTATATCGGACAGTGTGTGGGTGAGTCCTAACCAAGTTTTTCCTAAGAAAGGCAGATTTACAGTAAAAGAGAATGACAAACATGAATAGATCCCAACAAGGGAAGTAACAGGGTACCGCATGTGCATCAATTTTCGATGAATCAATGACCACACCAAGAAAGATCATTATCCATTGCCGTATATTGTCCAGATGTTAGAATGGTTGTGCGGGCATAAATTCTGTTGTTTTCTTGATGGTTATTCGGGATATTTACAGATATACATTGCGGCGGGAGACATAGAAAAGACAACTTTCACTTGTCCATATAGGACCTTTGCTTATAAAAGAATGCCTTTTGGTTTGTGTAACGCTCCGGCTACATTCCAAAGGAGCATGATGGCTATTTTTTCTGATATGGTGGAGAAATTTCTAGAAATCTTCATGGATGATTTCAATGTTTTTGGAGACTCTTTTGAGGAGTGCCTCTCTCATCTAGAGCGCATCTTACAACGATGTGAGGATACAAATTTGGTACTCAATTAGGAGAAATGTCACCTTATGGTTTCAGATGGTATTGTTTTTAGGCCACAGAATTTTGGAAGAAGGCATAGAGGTGTACAGAGCAAAAATTGAAGTGATTGAAAAATTGCCTCCCCCGGTTTTTTTTTAAACTTGTAATTTTATTAATAAGAATATTACAAGTTCTTGCCATCCATTGCCTCCTCCCTTCTAAAGATGTCTTCAATGTGCTACCCCACCTCCTTAAAACCCTTGTCTAAAAAACCCAGTGTGGGAAAAATCGGGTGCCAGGGAAAGAGTATGGGCCTTACACATTGGCAAAACCCAGCCCAACTAAGGAAAATACAATGAAAACAAAACGAAACAAGCAAATAAATCCTATTTCTATGCCTGTTGATGCTCCTCCAAAGCTGCAAATCCAAGACTTGAAAAACAAATTTAGACAGCCTTCCTTCTTGTGCTTCTCCCTGCTGCAGGGATTTTCCAAGCAATAATCCATTGCAATCTTGGTGTCTCATATCCCTCAAGTTGGCCAGAAATAAAGGTTGAACAACATCTGCCACAGACAAGTGCAAACACACATGATTTGCTCATATAAAAGAGAGGCATAGCACTTAAAATTATGAGAAAGGTGTAGACACAACCTTGTTTGCACCTTTCAGAGTATGAATACTGAAAGGTGCTTCAAGGGTGACAGGCATTTGTAAGAGCATCTCCATCAATGATATCTTATGTGTGGCATTTGCATCTTATCCTCTTGAAGAATATCCCTCAGCTTCCTATCTGCACCTCCTCTTCATATGATATTGGAATGTTGTGTTATACTTGCCATTTTAGCTAGATGATCAGCAGCCATGTTCCCTTCTCTAAAGATATGTTTCACCTGATAATGCCTCCCCCGGTTAATCTGAAGACTTTGAGAGGATTACTTGGGCATGCCGGTTTCTATAGACGGTTTATTGCTGATTTTTCTCGTATTGCCAAGCCTCTCAGTCATCTCCTTGAGAAAGAAGTACCGTTTGTGTATGATGAAAAATGCATGGAAGCCTTTGTAACTTTGAAGAAGAAACTGATTAGCGCACCCGTCCTGGTGGCACCAGATTCGAATTTACCCTTTGAGTTAATGTGTGACGTGAGTGATTTGGCGGTTGGGGACGTGTTGGGCCAACGCCATGAGTGCTAGATATACAGAAACCCGAATCCGGATCCGATCTATGATTGGATCGTAAGATCTGATTCATAACACCGATCGAGACGCTCGATCATGCACAACGGAAGCTACGAATTAAATTCGCATGCAATTTTACCACGATTTTAATTCACATAATTAATTAACAATCTACAAGAAGGTTAGTAGATTTACCTCAACGGAAAGAGATGAGAAATTCGACAAAAGGGAGAAGCCACAAACTTCCGGATTGTATCTCCAAGCGATGACTAGTGGACGTCGATCCTCGCCGTAGAACCTCCTCAAATATGCACAAGTTCTAAATGACTAAGGCAAGAAACTAATTTTTCTTCCTTTTATTTTGGTGTTTGGCGTAATTATTGTAGTGTAAATTGTGTTAGGAGGAACTCTCTTTATATAGGAAAATAACTAGCCAAGAGAATTATCCTTTTCACACCACAATTACCTATTCCTATAAGGAAAAGATATTTTTGCTACAAAAATAAGAGATAATTCCAAAAAAAGAATCAATCTCTTTATTTTTCCATTAATTATCCAACAAATAGATAATTAATTAATTACACATGTGATATAATCTAGAAAAATTTCTTTTTCTAATTAATCACATAAAATGGCGCCAATATAGTCATTAATTTTAATAGAAAATGTCTTTTCTATTTTACATATTATTTACCAAATAAATAATATTCGCATATTCATTAAATAGACCAACTATTTAATTTATTCTCGAGGTTCCATAAAACTAGAGAACACTCGCGTGTTAGGAGCCAACCCGGGGACCATGGACCTATAACCAATAACTACAATAAATTGAATAAAATATTCATTGAACATAATATTTCTACTCAACTCATTAATTCTGGAATTACACCACCATAAATCCAAAACTGAACTCTATCGATTATAGATATAACTTATTCTCAAAACGTCAAGTCGAGTCGATAAGTGTCCATTGATATAATCATTACATATAAACTAACCCTCCATAGATTATCCATAATGAAGTGGGATTATTTCCATAAACCTTCTTCAATACATCTTATCCTTATTTACCATTAACCTACTAGTGATCAATTAGTTCATAACCAATACGAACTCCGCGGATCGATCAGTTTCTAGGACTAACAAATAAGGGATTGTCTTTCTACTTCCTGCAGAAAGAAATGGATTCCGTATCTGTGAGACACACACTTCTCACTCATCCCAGAATAGTGCCAACGTGAAAGTGATTCGGACCATGCCTCTTAGTGATCCTTAACGAACACATCAAACCCTATCCTGAAACCAGTAGGAGCCTGTAATCACTTCAGGATTAAGGTTAATTCATATATGATCATCTTGTGATTTAATAAGATTCCTCAATCACGGAATTATATGAGAAACTCAGATTAAATCGGTCCAGTCCTATATGACTCTCATCATATATAAATGCCCCACTTAGACAACCAATGTCGACGGTCCGGATAGGACGGTCACACCATAAAGTGTTCTGGGCACATTAATGGTGGTTTAATCAATAGACCCCAGACTTTGATTAAGTTCACCACGTACTAACATTTCAAGTGTATCACCATAAACTTAAACTTCATGTGTGACACACACTAAGTTATATGGCTACATATGATACAACTTAGGGTTTTCAGTAGTGTATTACTTATAAGCACGAAGCAAATAATAAGATGAGAATAAATCTGTCATTTATTAATTATAAAATCAATTACATAAATTGTCTTTCGGTCGCTACTTCCAACAATGAGAAGGTTCTTAAATCCATTTATTATGCCTCTCACACATTAAACTCCGCTCAAGTTAATTATGCAACAACAGAAAAAGAGTTACAAGCAATAGTGTTCGCCCTTGACAAGTTTAGGTCCTATCTAGTTGGGTCCAAGGTTATTGTCTACACTGACCAAGCGGCCTTGAAGTACTTATTGAACAAGAAGGATGCTAAACTGAGACTTCTCAGATGGATTCTCCTACTCCAAGAGTTTTACATCGAGATCAAGGATAAAAAGGGTAGTGAGAACGTTGTAGCGGATCACTTAAGCCGGTTGGAATTTTTGGAAGAAGAAAGAAAGCGGAGGGAAATCAAAGATCAATTCCCGGATGAACAACTCTTAATGGTGGATGCACCCCCAACATTGCAACTTATACATGTCGGTTCTACACCGAAAGAGAGCTCACCATGGTTTGCAAATATTGTAAATTATCTTTCTTATGAGTATGTTCCATCCGAGTGGACATGGCAAAAGAAGAAGGAATTATTCCAGGATTTGAAGTTTTACTATTAGGAAGAACCGCACCTTTTCAGGAGGTGTTCGGATGGCATCATAAGGAGATGCATTCCCGATGGTGAAATTTCAAGCATACTCTTCTTTTTGCATGGTCACGACACCGGAGGCCACAATGGAGGGTGGAAGACCGCTTATAAGGTTTTACAATATGGTTTCTATTGGCCTACCTTATACAAGGATGCACACCGATTTGCACAAACTTGTGTATCATGTCATAGGTGGGGAAATGTATCCAAGAGGCATGAAATGCCCCTCCAATCCATTTTGGAGTGTGAGTTATTTGATGTATGGGCCATCGACTTCATGGGTCCATTTCATCCCTCGCAAGGTAATAATTTTATTTTAGTGATGGTCAATTATGCTTCCAAATAGGTCGAAGCCCAAGCTTACCCCACCAATGATGCCAAGGTTGTACTGAAGTTTTTGAAAAAGAACATTTTCACGAGATTTGGTACACCCCGGACTATCATTAGTGATCGAGGTTCACATTTTTGCAATCGACGTTTCACTAAACTACTTGAAAGCTATGGTGTGAAACAAAGTCGGCTCACCGTACCATCCACAAACTAGTGGGCTAGTGGAAGTGCCAAACCGAGAGGTGAAAAGGATCATTGAGAAAATGGTAGACATTTACCGTAAGATTTGGTCGGTGAAGCTAGATGATGCACTTTGGGCTTACCGCACGGCATTCAAAACACCTATAGGTTGTTCACCGTATCGATTGTTTTTTGGCAAGTCTTGTCATTTTCCCGTTGAATTAGAGCATCGAGCTTATTGGGCAATCTAGTTTCTTAACTTTGACCACGAGCTAATTGGTGATCATCGGTTGCTCCAACTCACTGAGCTTGATGAGTTTCGCCTTGATGCATACGAGAACGCACAAATTTACAAGGAACGAACCAAGTCATTCCATGACAGGAAGATTTTCAATCGAGAGTTCCATGTAATTGACAAGGTGCTCTTGTATAATTCACGTTTAAGATTGTTTCTAGGGAAGCTTAGATAAAGGTGGATAGGTCCATTAGTGGTTACAAAAGTACATGCATCCGGAGCGGTTGAGCTAAGTGATGGTAAGACTACATTTGTGGCAAATAGACATCATGTTAAGCTTTTTGTTGAAGGAGAGGGAAAACCTCGTGAGGAGGAGGTGTTGTTCCTAGAAGACCCTCCACTTGACTGAAGAAATTGCATAGTCTATACCTATAGACTATAAATGTAGCAAATCACGGGTACTATCTTTCTTATTATTCCATAAGCATTATCTTTTGGTTGGCTTTTGTACTTAATTGCTACATGCATATGTGAGTAATTGTCAGTAGTATCCATACACGATGATCTGTATAATTTCCATCACTTCTACCGTATAATCTCGTCGAGCAAACGACGTTAAACAAAAGAACTACCGGGAGGCAGCTCATTTCTTGATAATTACTTTTGAGTCATTACTTGTCTAGTCAGTTTGATGAACAACTTGTGAACTTGGAGCATAGTTTTGGTTTTATTGAACCCTGAAGCAGAGCATGACCTGTGCCATATAAGGTTGGCATGCGTCAGCTTCGTTTGTTTGGCATTAGGAAAGGATGTTTAGACTCGTGGCATACGCCATTATGCTAGTGATGCACGCAATTTCTAGAGTAACGTTACTGTAGCTAGTCAGAGAGTTTGGTGTGATATTGGCCTGCGCCACAAATAGGTTTGGCGTGTGTCAACCTGGGCAGTTATGACTTGGCGTGCGCCATGTTTAGGTTTGGCGTGCGTCATGTTCAGTAGTTTTCAAATATAAACGGTTTTCCCTCTCTCTCTTTCTTCACAACTCCTCCCCCCATCGGTTTTTCACCCCCCCCCCCCCTTTCCATTAAATTTCCACCTTTTTGGCCCAAATTCATCTTCTTTTCTTCCCTTTCAACCTCCATCAATTTCTTCTCTTCTCATTTCTCTTTATTTCTCATTTTCCTTTTGGGAAGGAAGACTACCGTGGTGGCTTTGAGAAGGTTGCCCCATCTTTTCTGGTGTCCTTAGCTCTGTTTCAGGCATCTTTGCGCTCATGTGGTGTTACACATTCAACAAGGTAATTGTGGCTTTCTCTCTGTTTCAATAAGTTTAATTGCTTTCAATTTTCATAAGTGTTGTTGAAACCGGAGGATGGGCTTAATTTGATTGTTGGGTTGTTGTTTGTTGACACCACTTTAGCCATGTCTGAAGCTTCGTCCCGTCCCAACACTCGTAGGACTGAGTCTAGTAAGAAGAGAAAAACCGATGACCAGCCTAGTCGTAACCCTAGTGCCGCCGAGAGCCCCATGTCCTTTTATCAAAATGCTAGCGAACCCTCCATTAAGATTTTTGAGAAGTACTTTAGTACTCGTGCTCTTTATTTCGAGCGATGTATTGAGTTCAAATATGTGAGCACAAAGATTTATGATATCATTAAGGCTCGTAAGTGGGAAGCGTTCGCCGTGATTCATACTTCTGAGGTTAACGGAACTGTTGTTGCTGAGTTCTATACCGACCTGGCTATGGATGTTCCTATGGCACAGGCCTAGAGAGTCTATGTTCATACTAATTCCATCCTTTTCACACCCAAGGTCATTAACGAGTTTTTGGTATTCCTGAGATCCCTTTTGAACCCACCTATGCTAGTGTTTAGGGCCTGGATGAGAAGGCTAAGTTGTTTGCCAAGGCTGTCGAAGCCTAAGAAGCCCTTTGCCCCGACGCTACAAGGGAAGATAACAGGTTCAAGTTTGGAGGTGCAGTTAAAGATGGGCGTGTCGTGAAACACTTCGTGAGCCACAATATCATCCCGACCCATAAGATCAATACCTTGAACTTTCCAGAGGCTTGTTTAGTTCACGCCATCTTTACCAGAGTTCCTGTTGATGTTGGGTGACTTATCTACCAAACGGCTGTGGAATTTGCCACTACCCGCCTTAAGGACGGTAAAATGCCTTTCCCGTGTCTTATCTCCGAACTCTGCGCCAAGGCCAATGTCAAGAAACTATCTGGTGATATCATGTTTCCACCCTCAGACATCAAGATCGGTCCCAACATTTCCGAGTCTGTTAAGAAAGTTGCCCCACCTCATGTTACTTTAGATGCATCCCAAGATCCTCCTCATGTCGGTTCATCTTCCTCAGCGCTGCCCACCCCTCCTGTGTTTCCACAATCTTCCATTCAAGATCTTGCTTTGAAGGCTACGCTTGATTCTCTTGATTTATAGATGGCCATCATTCGAAGAGGTTTAGCAGCTCTGAATGCCAACATGATGCTTGGTTTTGAGAGAAACTGTGAGTGGTCGAACAATCTGCGTGCGGGGATTCATGGAGCATGTGCCTTTTCTATTGCATGTACACCTAAGTATAGGGAGTTGTCGGATGATTTTTCCTCTTCCCAGGCCAATCTCTACACTTTACTTGCTTGAATCCCTGCCATACCTATTCCTGCACCTAGTCCTGCCTAACCTAGGACTTCCCATCATACCGTGGCTTCAAGTGGTGTCTTTAGTCCTTTTGTTACAGGTATAGAGGTGGGGAGTGTTCCATGCTCGGTGTCTACATCAGTGCTGGTTTTGGCGACTTCGGTTTGGATAGCTCCATGGGCACTTCTACTCTTGGCATCGAGACTAGTGGTCCAGGTTTCCAGGCTTTGATGTCTGCTGCTCTTTCTGAGGATCCCATTCAGATGCTGGTGAATCCTTACGCAGCTGTGTACCAGAGAGCTGGTTTGTTTGGTCCCACGGGTTTTGCTCCATCCAGTTTGGCCATGGCTATGGACGATGTTGTAGAGACTACTGAGCGGTGTGACGAGGTTCTTTTTGAGAGCTCTATCACCCCACCTTCTACTGCTCCTGATGTTTAGTTTGTTCACGTTGTTCATTAGACTTTTCTTGATTGTTTTGACTGGCCAACTGTGGCTTAGACACTTTTTCAGTATTTTCTCTTTTAGTGTTGCATGACTTGTACTTCTTTGACTGTGGTGTGTACTTTGGATTTGTTTGCTTTTGGTTTGTATGATACTGGCATGTTGTTGTGTCATCTCATGGTGATTGCTAGTTGCGTTTTCTTACCGTTTTGTCAAACCCCGTTGCTTGTTGCATTACCCGTGCCTCGCTCCTTGTTTAGCGGTAGTTGCATTTTGGGTCTTGTTGCATTACACGGTTCCAAAACACAACGTTTGGCGTGCATCATGCATTCATGGCGTGCGTCATCTGACTTGACTTGCACTGTCACACCGTCCCAATCATAGACTGCTAGGATTCAGTGACGCGCGTCACCGCTCACTGGCGTACGTCATATGCTTGGCGTGCGTCAAGAACAGCTTTTTCTGCATGCAGAGTTTTAATTTGGTTGGATTCTTCACCCTAATTTCTTCTATAAAACCCTTTTTCCTCTCTTTTTTTCCTTCTCTTTCGGCCGCCCCTTTCCTCTTTTCTTGAAATTCTTCAACCTCCCTCCAACTCACACCATGTCTTATCCATCCTCTTCCCCTACCCGTTCTCCCCCTGACTCTCTATACCCTCTCTCTCCTGAATCCAACCTTTCCCCTGAAATTCCCTGCATCATCGACTATTGCACCGAAATTGCATGCGAACATTACCTTATGAATTATCTGCACTCCCCCATCCAGGTTGAGAAGGGTCTGAATACACATAAGCTTCATGACTGGGGTGAGATGCGTATCTCGTGGGGTGGTTGGGAACACTTTGTTCGAGCCCCTCGTGGCCGCATCAATGTCTCTATGGTGCGTGAGTTTTTTGCGCTCATGTCCGAAACTCCTTCTGTGGAGGCCACCACCTCTCTCTCCATTCACCGAGTTCAGATCCCCTTCACTCCTCAAGCTATAAACCATGCCTTCTTCATCCCTCCGGAGTAGGCACCACCCCATGGCCACTACGAGGAGGCATGAAATCTCGACACTATGAGCGGGCTGCTCCTCAAGCTGACAGAGGCAACTGCCGCCCTAATTCCCAGTGAACGAAGGACAGATCGTGATTTCAATGCTTATGACTTGTCGACTGACATGAGGGCCTGGAAGCACTTCATCAACTCTCGTGTGTTCCCCACTCCTAATTTCTCAGAGATCACTAATGACGAGTTGCTTCTTCTCTATGCCATAAAAGTTGGTGCAGTCATTGATTGGGGTGTTCTCATTCACCGTGCAGCTATGTGTTTTGCTAAGTCCAGGGGTAACTTTCGTAAGCCCATCCCCTTTGCATGGTTGATTTCTCATCTTTGCATGCATGTGGCCGGCGTACCTGTGATCTGCTCAGAAGTCATCTTTCGCAGTCGTCGCGTTGAAATGGCGTTGATGCCCTATGATTTGCCCGGTGGTTCTTCTTCTACTGAGTCTAGAGATACTGATTGAGCGGTGTGTTATTTGAGTTGGGTTTTGCTATGCTAGTGTTGGTTTTGTAATAATTGTTGCAAACATTTCCTCTTTTGCTGCTGTAGCTTTTATTTTGACTGTCTTGAATGTTGCACTTTTGGGTTGTATGCTTTAAACCTTTGTTTCTGCTGGTTGTTTTTACTCTTCTTGCATCTCTAATGTGCTCCATCTTGTGTGATGCTTACTACCAGTATTATTCCCCATGCATGCAATTCCTTGACCGACATTCGAGGACCCTGTCTAAATGGCGTACGCCATTCCCTTTATTTGACTTACGCCATTTACACAGCCGTAGTCTCTGTATTGCTATAGTACTGTGTTGACCTGCGCCATGCACCTTTGGCATGCGTCACCTTCCACACCTACCTCTACTCATGCACACCAACACCAGTGGCGTACGCCGCTATTTCTGGCGTGCGTCACCACGATTTTGTTTTCCATTTTATCACAGTTTTTACTCTGGTTGATTCACCTTTTGTTTCCCAAACTTCTTTCTTACTACTCACTTTCCATTGAGGACAATGCAAGTTCGTAAGTGGGGAGTGGGAACGCAGTTAGTCCAACAAAAGGTAATATCGTTCATATCGTGAGAAATTAAAGCCGAATAAATCATCTTTTGGCATAAAGTATGATTTTGCAATTGATAGAGTGAGTAGCTCAACAAAATGAGTAACTTTGATGAAACATAAATGCATGTAAGTCATTAATCTTAGATTTTAGTGTGAATTTTCGAGTACTTGTATCCCAATCTTTTGTTAACATGCAACTTTTCAGGTAATTTCACATGCACACTCTTAATTGCAACTCGAACTTAAGCTTGTTGTTCTTTCAAGGAGAAATATGGGTGTTTGGAATTGAAGTAGGGATGACGATTTTTAGCATAACTTTGACTAGCCCATAGCCAAATGGCCTACCCAAACGTAAAAAAATTCCCTTCTATCCTCATCTCGGCCTTGTAGAGTGGTGAGACCCCACTCAAAACTAGCCATCATTTTTAGCATCATTATAATCCGAACCTTAGCCAATTTTGGTCTACATACCCTTAACCTCCCATAAGTTTAGCAAGTTTCTATGGATTGTGTGGGTGGTAACATAGGAGTAGGAGTTGGACAACTTTAGGGCACAAGTTGAGATGGTATCTTATCAAGTTCAGAGTCCATTTCGAGTAAATATAAATATAAATATAAATAAAAAATCTTTTTTATTCATGTATATACCGATTAAGTCAATAAGGCTTCTAAAGTTCTACACATACATTCAATGGGAAGCTCAAGTAAAGGTAATAAAAGGCAATTACAGGAGAGTCCTTGAAGGCAATTTTGAAGCTTAATTGTGCAACTTTTCGTTATGCAAGTGTGGGGAAGTAACTGATTGAAATGGTCGGTCATTGGTGAGATGAATGTGTAGTTACTTGCTAGCTTGCATTTATTCTCTTGATTACCCTTCTATTCCTTCGGTTAGCCAATTACCTTGGCCTTAACATTACAAACCGCTATGTCAACTACCCGACCTAACTCCTTGATTCCGAATATCTAATTAGTGGAGATTTACTGAATTCTTAAGCATAGAGTTGTATCTTTTGAGTGAAGCTTGTATGATTGCATGATTTGTTAGCTTTGGTAATAAATTTGAGGGATATGCACACACACACACTCCACAATCTTCTTACATTGTGAGAATCATGCTCTTGTGATTCTAATTGGTTGCATCATCTAGTTGAACTATCATCTCTTGATGTTACTCTATCCAATTTTATGACTCTAGCAGTTTTGACGCTTTGTTTGCTCGAGGACGATCAAAAACTAAATGGGGAGTGGTTGATGTAAGTCAACCAGATGATGCATTTCTAGACCATTTCTCACGTATTTATTGGTATTTCGACATCAACTCGAGCAATTATTGTGATAATTTGGATCATTTTGTGTATATAGTAAATACCTTAGAATAATTACCTTTTGCTTACGATATAGGCTCATTAACCGCTTTTGTTCTCAGTTTTACGTGTGGTATCCATGTGTCTATTTTGTAGCACATGTTCTAGGGTAGAAATCTTGGATTTTTTATGTGTTGATGTTTAGAGGTTGATTGAGGGATGATTCAAGGCACTATGGCACACGCCAAGAAGGATTGACCCGCGTCAGATGTGATTGATCATGATCAAAGGATATTTCATGTGCGTATGGTGTATGCCATCTGACATTGACTCATGCCAGGTGAAAAGCCCAAGGACTGATGAAGCATTTAATGCATGATGTCTTTCACCCAACGACCAGTCAGAGAGCGGCGTGCGTCATTGTTTTTTACCGACGCCATGAGACCACACAAGCCATATGACGTGCGACATGAGGAATGACGTACGCCATGAAGATGAGTCGGCAGCCTTAGATCGGATTTAATCACTAAAATGACCATATCACAAAATATACATCATCTTCTTCCCTCTCTTTTTCCCTCTTGCAGGCAACTCCCACCCCAGGCTCTTCTAGGCGAAATTTAACCAAAATTTAGCTCTTAATCTCTATCGTAACATAAAAGAATTCCTAGTTGTTCCTATCACTTTGTTGGATTTGGAGTACACTTATGTATCAATTCCATTGAAGCCTTGGAGCTCTAATGAAGGTTTCCATTTCAAGTTTTTATCTTGTTATTGGTATAATTATTTATCTTTACTTTGAATTAATTGCTCCTATAATTATGAATACTTACATTGACAAGTTTGTGTTTAAGCATGAGTGGCTAGTTCATCACTAGCCAAGATGATGTTGTAGTAGTAGTATAATCTCGTATGTTGATCGGGAATGATTGGTTGTATTGTTAGTTTCATTTGTTGTGAATATTTTCCTACTTGTTTTGTATGATTGCTTTTATTGAAGTAATTAACTAGTGCTAGCATTTACACACTTGATGGAGACCGAAAGAAGATATTAGGTGTGAGAAGAGGGTAGGAGAACCGGAATGTAAAATCGACCTCTTGAGGCATTCGATTTCTTATCTGGGGATTGTTGACCTTGTCATTGCATTCAAGTTCTTATCATACCAATTCATTAGGTTTATGACACCTAGCCTAAGGAGGAGGTATAGAGTAGTTTCATACACTCGTATGAGGGGGAACTACTTGCTTAGGAATGCACCGTTTCACACTGTTGAACACCAACGGCAAGTTGGAAGGAAGTCATTCCCATGATACTACAAGAGATTTACTAGTCTACGCATTGTCTTGGTTAGGTTTCTTTTATTATTTATCATGTTTTTACTATTAGATCACTTATTTCATGCACTTACTATCTGTGAAATTGCAACCTAGATCGAATTAATAGAAGCTCTTTGGTGTTTAGCCTCACAAATCCCTGTGGGATACGACCTTGACCACTAGACTAGACTACAATTGACCGGGTATACTGGCGGTTAGATTGGAGTCAAGAAAAGTCGCATCACATCTTCAGGAGCAGCAAATAAGTTAGCCACGGCACTCATTACAAAAAAGATAAAACAGAGAACAAGTTAGTTTAACACAAGATGAAAGAGCATCAATATGAGGAAAATAAAAAAGCAGAATGCAAGTGAAAACCCCTACGGGCATCTCTAGTCGGCAGGTCGAGAGCAACATACGGGCCAGGCCTAGCTTCTTCCAGCCAAGCAGCGTTGAGCATCTCAATAGAAAATTCCTTGACCCCCCCCCCCCCCAAGACACCGGAATCACAGATGGCTCACAAAGCCATCAAGTCAACATTGGTCGGGGCAACATCCTTAGGAATAGGGCCTAATTTCCACCGACCCAACTCGGAAACCCCTCCAGTACGGACAAAAGAGAACCACTCATTCCACCTCCTAAAGGGAGATGGCCCTTACGATGCCGTTTGAATTTTGGCCCATTTACCAGACCGTCGGGGGAAGTAATACCACCCCTTAGCGTCTTTAACCTTGTTGATCTAATAGAAGGCTCTGAACAGAGTTATGGAAAAGACACTCCAACCATCAGGCAAAAGATGCAAACCCGATCATGCTTCTAACACCATTCGGTGAAATCTGAGTTATGCCTACACCATAATACCGTAGGACAGTCAAAAAAAATGGGGCACCATGAAATCCTAAGTCCATTTTGGAGTTGTGCTTGATAAACGGCATAATGCCCATCCGGTGGCCGGTAGGCGTACTTCCGAGGAGCAGCAGGAAGTTTGGAAACATACACCCCTTCATCTATCCCATATTCTCGGAAAGTGTCATCAATTCCAGGCTGAGAAAGAATGGTGTCCATCCCGTGGCTGCCCATAATGTCCTGGGTGGCCTTTTGAACCTTCAAGATCAATGCTAAACTTGAAGGCCCTGAAGAAGGATGGGAATAAGAAGGAAATTAAATGGGAGGTGGGGGAACCTAGGTAATCTCCTCAAACACCACGCTATTTATGGCCTCTCTTAGCTCTGGATCGTGTTCAAACAACCTAGATCCAGATTTTGCTTCTACTTCCGGTTCAGATTCGGATACAAATAGCTTTTCTACAAAGGCACTCGAGGCAGATGACGCCCTTATTCATGAACATAAATAAAATAAAATAAATGAAAAGGGAGAATAGATGCTTACTTGTGATAAGTTGAATATTGGAGCGAGGAAGGAGAGGAATCGGCACAATGGTGTCAACCTTCTGATTTAAATTAAAAATAGATAGTTGATACGACGGGGGTTATAAACCCCAAACACGTCCTCGAGAAACCGTCCCACTTCATAAAACGTGGGCAGAAACGCCTCGAATCTGTGAAGTTATGCTTGCGTCATAACAGAACTCTGACACCTGGCAAGAGTAAGTTATCATAAATTCTATAAGTCTAGATGACCGAGCCAAGGTACACCTCTGACAGATCTGACATGACCTCAAGAACACATCTAGATCTAGGTCGGCTTATGACATAGGTCGAACCGGGCCTCATCACGTGTCATCCTCTTATCGATCAAACAATAAATGAGGATAGAGAAATATAGACATTAAGGGCCAGGATCCCTACTTCATGCCTAAGGGCAGACCTGAACCCCTAGGTGGGAGGTCTTACCCGTTCTCCCAAACAGAACCACCGCAGGTCGGCTAGGCTGTTGGGGAGCTCAGGTTCATGCAGTACGGGCTGAGACGGTCTGTAAGGGCTCGATGTGGGTCGGATGGAGCCTTCATTTTCCGATATAGCACACGTGTATAAATCGCAAGATAAACATGGAAAGAATCTCAAGTCATTAAGACTTTGATCCTAATATTCAAAATATCCATATTTATCTCCTAAATCAAGGGGTTTAACATGGACAAATACTTGAGGGATACGAAATAGAGTCCCCAATGGACAAGGAACATGCATGCCTTGGACGAAGAGTCCTCTATATAAACAATCCCAAGAACTACGAAGAGACTTGATTCATGAATATTTACAAGATATGTAGGCAACTTGGGATTTATAATCTCAAGCTCAATCTAAAAATCATAAAAACTCCCTCGTTTTACATCTTGTTCTAGGGTTTTAGTCTTGGATAATTGTCACTAAGGAAAACACGGCCTGAAAAATCACCCCGATGATACCCAACATCGTCATACTAATGAATATTTTTTATCAGTTCATTGTTAACGTAAAAAATTATCTCCCTCGTTAATATGTATGATTTTGATCCTGGTTGAGATAAATAAGAGTGGAGATAAATATTGAATTTACTAAATTCCATAACTTGTAAAAGACAGTAATACAAAATAACGGGTCTTTAAGGGCGTCTTACTAAATTTATCATTGTCCTTAAAGGCACAACATTACATGCCTATTTTTTAAACTTGATATGGTGCCAGACGAGGTCGGACTAGCCCTTGCCACATGTTAATCATAGAATGGCTACATAATAAATGAAGGAAGAGAAATGTAACAACACTAAAGGCTAGGATCCCGACATTCAAATATAGAACAGACTAGAACCCGGTGGGAGGTCTGGCGTGTCCTACCGAATAGACCACCGCAGGTCGGCTCGGTCATAACGGAGGTCATCCAGAGCAGCATAGGTCGAGACGACTGATAATGCGGTTTATTATCACGGTGGATCTGTGGTGTGTGTTGAGTGGATATCTGGCTTATTTGATGTGTTTAATAGTGTATAAGGCCGGTGGTGGCCGGCGGCGCTACGGTGGAGAGTATGGATGCTTGAGAGTGAAGGTTTTTGCAAAGTATGGGTCTCCTTTTTCAATTAGAATCTCCCCCTTCAGGGGTTACACAACCCCTCATTTTATAGGGAAGAGGGAAGCTTAAGGCTTAAGTTTAGATAGGTAAGCAAATAAGATATCTTAGTAGTTAAGTAAACTAAATATCTAGACGACAAGTGGATTTAATATCTCGGTGGCGTCTTAGTGGTCGCGTAGGTCGACACATACAAGGTCGCCTGCTTTATCGTCCTGCCTCACTTCCCTTTAAGTCTTGTGCGGTCTCTTATGGGTCTGTTGTCCGAGGTCGCAGGTCGGCCCCCTGAGCTACTAGTGAAGTAGGTTTGAAGGCTCTTGGCGGGGACCCGACTGCAGCGACCTCGACTTGGCTGGTGTCATGAGCATTATGGCCATAAACCTTATCCAACGCGGTCGGTCGATATAGCTATTTCCGGGACTTATAGGTGGCGATATTATTTAGACACATCAATGGCCCCCTACTCCTTGTCTTAGGCATTTTCACGAAAATGTCAAGCATGGAGTTAAGTGTACGCGAGGATTATGCATTGTTTGGGTCTAAGGCAACTTTGTTGTCTGAGGCAACTTGTTCACTCAGGACCGTGCTATTCAAGTGGATGGCCTCAAAGCAAATTTGGGTCTATGGCGACCTTGTCGTCTAAGGCGACTTGTTCACTCATGACCGTGCTATTCAAGCGGATGGCCTCAAAGCGATTGGGTCTATGGAGACCTTGTCGTCTAAGGCGACTTATTCACTCAAGACCGTGCTTTTCAAGAGGATGGCCTCAAAGTGATTGGGTCTATGGCGACCTTGTCGTCTGAGGAGACTTGTTCACTCAGGACCGTGCTATTCAAGCGGATGGCCTCAAAATGATTTTGGGTCTATGGAGACCTTGTCGTCTAAGGTGACTTGTTCACTCGGGACCGTGCTATTCAAGCGGATGGCCTCAAAGCGAATGGGTCTATGGCGACCTTGTCATCTGAGGTGACTTGTTCACTCAGGACCGTGCTATTCAAGGGCATGGCCTCAAAGCGATTTTGGGTCTATGGCGACATTGTCGTCTGAGCTTTTTCTTGGTGAGGTGATCTGTCAGTTCATTAGTAGGGGAGTAGTTGAACCGTCGGATCATGGCTGTCGTCAGCCCTCTTGATAACCGTAATTACGTGGGCATTGATGCCCTCTTGGTAACCGCTCGAGTAAACATGTGGGCATTGATGAACGTGTTATAATGATGATGGTTTTCAAATTTCGAAAACCGAAATGGCCGCCCGAATCTGAGCCTTTAGAAGGGAAGATCCTTGGCCGCACGATCAAGTCTCCTTACCTATATAAGGTTCAACCCCTCAAAACCTCTAATACTTTTCACCCATTGCCATCTCCTAGCCATTTCACTCTCTCGATCTTGTGAGTTTTCTTGTAAGGGTGAAGAGCTTTCCGGTGAGGATTAGGTATTCGGTAAGGGATTCGAGGAGGCTTAGGAGATTGTTGTTGCAACGTGAGGTTTCCGGCGAGGATTAGCGTGCCGTGGTGAGGATTTGAAGATTCCGGCTACGCGTTTGAGGTTTCCGGCCTTTTTTCTCTAGTTTTTGACTTCGTTCCTTTCTCTATAACAGGTAAATATTCCTCACCAAGCCTTTTTCTTTATTTTTCTTCTTACGTTTCAATGCTTTTTGCCTACTAGTTTAGGCTCCGGCAATGTATTATTTAGGTCGCTTCCTAGGATAAAAGTTGGGATTTTTGTGTAAGTGTTCTTGTTTTGGAATGGTTTTTCTTCGAAATGGTATAGAATAAGCACATTTTTGCTATCAAAGATAGCTCTCTGGGTAGATATACCTGGATATTTAGCTGAGACCCCTTGTACTCCTCCTTACTTTTGCTCTTGTATCTGCGTTTCCATTGCATTTCTCTTTTCCCGTTGCTTTCCATTTCTCTTGTAAAATGGAGGGGAAGATGTCAAGATGGGTGCGATCACCCCTCTGGTTTAATCCTCATTATCCCAGGTGATTGAGAGCTCCACATTTTCCTCTTGTTTTTTCAGGTTGTCTGACTATGAGTATTCGTTGCGGGCGACTCGGATGAGGACCAAGAGGCATTCGACAATGCACAAGATGAAAGGGAGGATGACCCTTCTAGTCCTGATGTATCAGTTGGGGATGATCTGCTTGATGAACTAATCGGGGAAGCCGTTCCCCAGTCCCACGACCCTTTTGGTTTAGACGATATTTTCCCTGACCCGGCGCCACGACGTAAGAAGAGTCACAAAGAAGCCGTCCGTAGCTGGGGTGGAGGGACTAGTACTAGCGCCGCTGGAGGTGAGGAGGGATCCGGTACTAAAGATAAGGCCACTGAGGCCGGCACGAGTGGGGCCGCTGAATGTGAGGAGGACACTGTCTATATTGAGGACGCCGCTTTTCACGAATTGATGGGTTCAAGTGAAGACGAAAATGCGCCCTTACCCCATAAGCTCGCATGGCTCATCCCTAAGAAACCTAAGAGGAAAAGGGATCCAAAACCAATAACTGTCGGTGAGGCGGTGTCGAAAGTAAAAAATACTAAGCCCAATAATCCGGAGGCGTTGAGAGAGTTTGTCCTCCAAGGTGAATATGAGAAAGCTCTGGAGGATGAGTGGGCTCGGCTCCTAGACAGTGATGACCTCAACAAGTTCCTCAGACGTCGATATAGGATCGACACAGATACTTACAGATTCTCCTTTTTGACTATTCTAAGGACGAGGACAAATTCAAACCTGGAGATCACGAGAGACTATGTTGGCGCTCGTCGTCCCGGTGATTCCTTAGTCCTTTATTTTGACCATTTTTATGCGAGGTTCAGGCCCCATTTTGATCCATTTTTGGTGAAGATATTTGAGCTCATAGGAGCGTTGCCGAGTGACTTTGCGGTTGGATCCGCGATCCAGCTTATGGCCTTTATCGTGATGTGTCGGACGATGAAGAGGGAGCCCACCCTCAATCTTTTGGGTCAATTTCACCTTTTCTGCGGGACATTTATCCCGGGGCAGATATCTCTGAGGACCAAGACTCCTCGCTTACTCTTCTTGCTGTCCAACAAAATTCATCACTGGTAGGAGCGCATGCTTAAGGTGGAATCAAAGGTCGGTTGGCCATTTCCTCATGCCGCCCCATGCCGAAGGAAGTCTACTCTCTCGACTGGAAAGCCCCTTGTTACTGAGCTTTGATTCGTTAAAGGGCTTATGACCCTTATAAACTCTGATGGGGTCGAGCCCTCTTTGAGAAATGTGGCTTGGGTTGACCTTAATGACGTGGGTTTGCCGTATACGAGTAGGGCGGGGATAGTTGGTCCGCGCAAAGCACACGCCCTAATTGCCATAGGACCGGAGGAAAGTGATCCAGACTTGATAGGTGATTGTCATTTGGGCAAATGTTTCCATCTGAATGCCTTATATGCTTTGGCGATCCTAAGAGAAGACCGCGCCGTAACTTTCTTTTATTGCTTTTCCTTTCATTATTTCTCGTACCTTATTGTTTTGTATTCCACTTTTTGCCATGTTTTTTATGAACTCTTTTGCAATTAGCATGGTGGATGCGAATGAACGTCGAGCTCAAAAGCAAAAGCTTGTTGAAGAAGCTACCAAGGCTAGGCAGGCACTGTTGAAACAGGCTCCAGGGAAGATACCACGTACTATGGATGCTTCCATTATTGATGAGACATACGATCCTACTCAGCCACAGCAACCGACGGCGCCTATAGGTGTGGGCTCAAGCCAGGCTGGCGAGGCCCGATGAGGCCGCAAGATGATGCACCTACTAAAAAGCCTTTTGGGGCCCCTAAGCAATCCAGAGTTGAGAAGCCCAAGGCTGCTGGTGAGTCTCAAACCTCTAAGGGTACTGGTCGTTCTGATAAGCGACCTGTTCAGCAGTCGACGTCGCGACCTGGAGTGATTGCTGATGAGGTCACCGAGGAGATGGGGGCGCCACCAGTGGGAACATTGCCTTGTGGGTACAAAGGGAAAGAGGCCCTTTGGTTGGATGCTGAGTTTATCCAAGGCCCTATTGATATGGAGAAGGCGAGCCAAATTAGGGAAGCTATAGCCGATGTCATTCCTTTGGGTTGTCTTTCATGGGACTCGCCACCTGGAGTCCAAATAGAGATTGGTATGGGAATCACTGCTCGCGTGGTGGTTCAAGATGATGCCCCTACCAAAGATGAGGTCGCAGAACTGAAAGACCTCACCGGCCAGTTCGGGATCGCCTCATCTATGGTAAGTTTTAGCCCATGCCTGTATTTTTCCAACTTTATTTTCCTGCGAACTTATCATTTTCCTCTATTTCAGCTTGGAACTCGTATCTACAAGGCTACAGAGGCCGCTGAGAAATGTAGGGCCGAGCTCAGAAAGGCAAATGCGGCCCTTGGCACTTCGGACAAGGCTAGAGTTGCTGCTGAAGCCAAGAATGTGAAAGCTTTGCTGAGATAGATCGTATGAAAGAAGCCATGAAGGCCAGTGCTAAGCTGGATGGTGAACTGCAACAGAAGGTGGCGATCTTAATGAGGCCACTAAGAAATCCACTGAAGATTTAAAGGGTGCTCAGGAGGAGATCGTAAGTTTGAGAGAGCAACTTGCCGGTGCCGAGAAGACTGCCACGGAAGCCGGCCCTGCGGCCATTGCTGCCTATAAGCTTTCTGATGAATTCTTTGATACTCAAGAGGCGAGCTTTGACCAAGGCTTTAACCACTTTGCCCACTGCCTCTAGACATATCATGGTAGAGAAACAGTCGGCCTTGAGGAGATGGTCTGGTAGGTTGCCATGTCCCAGTGAAATCCTGACTTGCTAGCCCTTCATCCGGATATCCCTTATACTAACGATCACATTCTCGACATCCAAGCTGGGCAGATTAAGGATGGCGAGCCGATTTGGGACCCTCCTCTGGTTATTCCTTTAAACCTGGTCGTTTTAAAGAGCCCTACTCCTACTGCAGATGTTCAACCCGGCGATGAGTATATTGACACTCCCCCCAGCTCAAACTAAGGATTTTATGCTTTATGCTTCTTTTTTGAAACAATTTCTGCGATCTATAATAATTCAACTTTGCTCTTTGTTCACACTATTTCAAAGCTTTCCTTTGTTGCTTTTGTAATAATTCTTGATTTGTGGCCGTTTTTGGCCCTTGACTTATGCACCTTCCAATTTATGCATTTGCTTTTTGATTTGCTCTCTTGTATGTATGCGGCCCCCTTTATTTTGGTGAGTTTGAGAGAATAGCTTGCTAAAATAATAGAACCTCTGAACTATTGTGTTTTTGAGTTTGAAAATTCCAATATGCGGAGCCCTAATTTTTTGGAGAGTCTGCAATGTTGCGCTCGCCAGAAATTTAAGGTGGAATTGCCTCAAGTTAAATTTTTGTATATCCGCCCCCTTTATTTTAAGTAAGGCGAGGGCGAGTTGGAATGAAATATGACTAACCTCCTTGACTTGAAATAAAGAATCCTTTGACCTGAGGCAAGTAGTGGGCGTGCTGCTGAAAAGCTAAAGTTCTGACATGATTGGACAGCTCATTGGTAGGCTTTTGATCGTTTCGGTAATCACGTAGTGACTGTAGCCTTGAATCTCATTTCGATAACTGCCAGGCGCTTAAATGTGCCTTTTGAAATTCAAAATTTGGATAGACCGCGTGAATGTTGACCTTCTGATTCTGTTGATCTTGACCGCACATTCCTTTTTTGATCCTCTATAAGAGTGGGGTTTCTCTAGTCTTTCTTCACTCATTTCTGGCACAAAATTTTATTTACTTTTGGCTTTTTGATCCGGTGAGGGTAGCTCGATACGAGTGTACAAAGCCCTCCCTATGCACGATGTTTCTCCTTTCTTTCTTACTGCCTCTAATACAGCCAAGGACCATTTCTGGCGTTATTTTGATGTGGTTAAGTCTGTGAGGAGGGGGTTTGAACGAGGACAAATTTGAAGGTGATGGCTCTTTGCTCCGGGTTCAGATTTCTGGGTGGTTGGATTTTGGCTCCCCGCACATGACACCATTACAACCTTACAATGGTGAGGGAATTCTACTCCGTCTTGTCAGAGATTTCTCCCGATGAAGCTGTTAGCTTTATCTTTCTTCGGGGTGTTTCTGTCAACTTTACCCCGGAGGCTATCAATGGGGTTCTTCGCATTCCTGCTATCGACCACACTGCTCATTATGAGGTTGCCTGGATTCTTGGTGATGAGGAAAGTAGGCAAGTCCTCTGCGTCGCGTAATTCATGAGCTTTTCCCCAATCATCAACGCCCTCGCACACTAGGCCCCGTGTCTGAACTGTCTCATAGCAGCCGAGAGTGGAAAAGGTTCATTAACTCACGAGCTCTTCCATCCGTGGATTTCGAGGTTGTTGGAAATAAAATTTATGTTTTGATGATAATTCATTATATTTAATCAGTTATTATCTTAACCCCATTGATGGAGTGCTGAAACCAGCTGTTATAGTGAAAAGCTAAAAGATGTCTAGAATTGAATGTATAGGTTTTACTAGAGTCTGATATTTGTATAGGTTACAACAGACAAGCACTGTAATGGATAGTAGTGTCGTGAAACTAAAAACTGAAAATCACTTAGAAAACTGGAAATCATCTAAGAAACTGAAAAGATAAGACCTAAAACTGAAGCTCACTCAGAACTGAAGAAGGTAAGTTCACTGAGGGACACCGACTCAGTTGGCTTATCTAGAAGACAAAAGAACTGAGGGAACAGACTTAGTTACTGAAGATTGAAGAACTGAGGGTACAAACTCAGTTATGAAAATCGAGACAGTATAGTTAGACTTCAGGCAAGTTTGTGGTGACCTGAAATGACTTTATGGATCTTGTATAAAGACCTAAGAGTCATAAGGACAATGAACTCTTAGATGATATATGCTTATGGTGTACTCTGATTAAGGCAATAATAATCAAATGAAAATCTAGAGTACTTATATTTGAAGAAGAGTAAAATCTCAGTTAATGCTCCAAGTCAGTTATGAAACTGACAACTGACGAACTCAGTATAAAAATGATAAGGAAACTCAGTTTTATAAGTCAGTCATCCAACAAACTGATAGTACAGTCGAACATTGTAAAGGAAGCAATGTTATTGGATGAAACACTGACAAGTCAGAAGTTCTCAGAACGGTCACAAAATATAGCCGCTTACATGATAGACGTTGATACAATTCGAATTCAAGCAAATGAACATTGACCTTACACTATAAATAGAGGACTTTGCACCAAGGATCAAACACCAAGATTTACCAAGAATTAACAAGATTACAAACATTTTGTGCACTAGTCTCGTTCATTCGAATTGCTATCATCTCAAGTGTTCAAGCTACACAGAATTTATTTAGAATCTGACACTTTGAAGAACCACAAACAAGAATCAATTTATTGATTCTCAGCCCAACTTTGATTCTTAATCAAAGGTTCACACTGTGAAGCAATCCGGTGAAGGATTGACCAAGGACAGTTGTATCAGCAGTCGGGTAGACTGTGTTTGTGGTGATAGATGGTGAAGAGGCATACGTAACCCTTCAAGGACAAGTGGCTCAAGCATTTGAAGAGCAGCAATTCAACTTGTTCTTTATCTGTTTAGATAGTGAAGCTAGGATTAGCCGAGGACTATTGTTTAGGATTTTTGTAACAGCTCACCTCAAGAAGTTCTAGTGGAATTTTCCTCCTACACCACAGGGGAAGAGAGGACTGACAAGATTACACCACCTAGAACCTCTATAACTCTTGTTTCATTTATTTTACGCATTTACATTCTGTTATTCATCATTACAATATTTATTATTGTTTACAAAGCATACTGAGAACTGATTGTTACACAACTCACAGCTCATAAACTGACATTCACCAGAATTCAGTTTTACACACTCGGCTTTCACAGAGAATAACAAGATCAAGAAAAAGGCTAGAATTATATCCGCTGCCGGTTGACTCAGTTTTGTATAAGTCAGTTTGACTTAAACTCATCTTTGTCAGCTCAACTCCACACTAGTTAAAACTAAATCTTAATTTGATTAAAATCTAGTTTTTTGGTGACAAGTTTATTCACCCTCCCCCCCCCCTCCCCTCTAAACTTGTTTTAGCCTTTCCAAGGGACCAACATAGGTCGTTACCGAGGCTGAAGCCATCCTTCTTCATGCTTGTAATATCCCGAAATTTTGACTTCCTAATTAATTAGTATGAGATTAAATTATTTTGGAAATTATGTGATTTTTTTTAAATGGAAGGATTAGTTAATAATTAAAAAGGATTTTAATTATTTTGTGCAATTAAAAGGGCAATTAAAAAGGGGTTTTCTTTTATTCTTCTTTTCCTTCCTTATTTCTCCAAAAAAAAAAAAAGTGAAACCCTAAGACCCCCACCCCTTGCCGCCGACTTTTGTAAGGAATAAGGAGAGAAGATTCCTCCTTGGTGTTGAGGATTTTCGCAGTCGTCGTTGTTGGTAAGCTTCATCTTTCCTACAATTCGAGTATGACGATCGGCCGGCCAAGGCCATGGCCGATCCACTTATGCGTATGGAGGGGAGTGGTTTCGAAATTTAGGGGCTTTTGATTCATTAGATTTGTGTTGTGATTTTTCCTTCCTTCTATCCATAGATATAAATTCGGGCTTCGTGGAAGAGCGATTCTAACTCGTTAGCAAGGCTTTCAAGAAACGCAGCACAACTGGTAAGAATATTTCTATAGTTGTGTCTTCGCTTGGATTAAAAGGAAAGTTTTAAGTGACTCGTAGGGTGGTGTATGGTTCGGGGATGTTTGGTGTTGTTGTTCGAGAGGTTATTGAATGTAATTTGAAATGTTTTCTAATGTGTTTTGGGGTATAATGCTGTCATGTTTCTGTAGTATAGTGCTGTCAATGTTTTATTGAAGGCGTTACGTTCGTTTGTGGAGTTTTGGGGATGTAAACATCCAATTTGGTGTGTTGTTGCTTTGGTTTAAAGCCTATGATGTTATGGTATCGTTATTAGGAAAGGAATTATGTGTTTGCTTTGTCTTTGTTTTGTTTAGTTTTTGTGTTGAAGGATCGAGGTGAAATCGTGTTGAAGATTTTAGGGTTTTAGTTGAAACCCGTGGTTGGACGGGCGTCTCGCTTTGAGTGGACGGGCGTCCAGCTTTGTTTTAGTTCGAGACGGACGTCCGGGTTACACGGACGGGCGTCTGAAGCGGTGATTTTTGATTCGAGATGTACGAGCTTCTAGTGGGCGGGCGTCTGACTAGCCGGACGGGCGTCCAAGAGTTAAAAATTGATTCGGAGATGTAGAAACTTTTGGTGGACGGGCGTGCGCGCTTTGAGTGGACGGGCGTCCGCTTTTGACGGGCGTTCGGTTATCCAAACGGGCGTCCCAACCTTTTAAACGGGCGTCGGCAAAAAGTGTCCTTATTTCGTGTTAGTTATTGTTAAATCTTATTAACATGCTTTGTGAGTTGGGTTTTGATGGTGTTATCATTGTGGAACCTGATTTTTGAGGCATTGAATGTTCGTAGACCCGTAGTGGTTGGGCCCGGATAGGGTAGCTACCGCGGCCGGGTATCCGGGAGTGGAATTGCCTTACGACTTTAATGACCTTCCGTATTTGGGGAGTTGCGCATGCATGTAATGTTGGGCCGGATAGGGTATCTCCGAATCCGATAACCCGGAGAGGAAATCCTTGCACCCAAAGACGTGTGGACCATTTTAATAATGGTACCATTGGATGACCCTTAGAATGTGCACATTCGGGACCTTTAGTGTATAGATGGATTGTGGTGTTTCATATCTTCTATGGAATGGTCGTGACGATTATCGCTTTGGTCGTATTTGTTATGTGATGGTTGATGCCTGTAGAGAAGTTTCCTTAATTTGTCGTTAACTTTCGCTCTACGTATATTAGATTTATTCTTACTCAACTTTATAGTTGACGGTTTTACTTTCTAGTGGAATTTTCCTCCTACACCACTAAGATCCATTACACCACCTGGAACCTCTATAACTCTTGTTTCATTTATTTCTTTACATTCTCATATTCATCATTACAATATTTATTATTGTTTACACAATGATGCGGGAAATTGTTACACAACTCACGTCTGTCACCGACATTCACACGTTTTCACACTTTGTTTCACGAGATGTTAAATAAGATCAAGAAAAAGGCTTTATATCCGCGCGGTTGACTCGATTTGTAAGTCATTTTCTTAAACTCATCTTTGTTAGCTCAACTCCACACAAGTTAAAACTGAATCTTAATTTGATTAAAATCTAGTTTTTGGTGAGAAGTTTATTCACCCTCCCCCCCTCTAAACTTGTTTTAGCCTTTCCAAGGGACCAACATAAGTCGTTACCGAGGCTGAAGCCATCCTTCTTCATGCTATTCGCGACCCCCAGGTGGATGTTGACTGGGGGATCCTGATCCACCGCGAGGCTATTAAGTTTTCCGTCACTATGGATCCCGATCGTCGCATTCCTTTTAGCTCACAGATTGATAGTTTATGTACTGATGTAGCTAGGGTGCCGACTCATTCGTTGGATCGTTGTGGATTCATTTTTGAAATAGTAGCTTTGAAAACCTCATTAGCCCCTTGTGTTTGGTTAGACCGAAGGAATTTGTAGTCCCTAGGTTTGCCGAGAACAGAATGGTCGGACCTCTTTATTTTGAGCAAAAACGAACCTTTTTTATTTGACGTGGCCTTTTTTTTGCATAAAATAGATAGATGGCTCACATGTAATATTTTTTTCAAGTTGTCGGCGTGCCAAAGCCTGTCGTATTCACGGCCTTGGTTGTCCCGCAGGATATAAGTGCATTTCTTTATTATCCTTGCGACCTGAAGTGGGCCTTCCCAGCTCTCGGATAACTTGCCTTTCTTGGCCTCATGCCCGGTGGCTTATCTTTTCCGCAGAACATAATCTCCCACGGAAAAGTGATGATTGTGGACACGTTTGTTATGGTGGCATTTGGCCGCTTGTTTGCAATTGAGCAAACGGCCATACGATTTGATTCGCTTTTCTTCTAATTGATTGAGGTCGAGCTGCCTAGTCAGCGGTTTATCCGCCTCGCTAAAATGAGTGACACTTAAGCTTGTTAGGTCCATTTCAACCGGGGCCATAGCCTCTGGCCCGTAGGTTAAAGCAAAGGGAGTTTCCCCAGTGGTTGTTTTCCTTGATGTTCTGAGGGCCCATAAAGCCACTGGTAAGTGATCCGGCCATTGTCCCGCTTTCTCGTCCAGGCTCTTTTTAAGTACGCTTAGTACTTGTTTGTTGACGTTTTCAGCCTAACCATTGCCTTGTGGGTAGCATATTGACGATTGCCAATGTTTAACATTATTCTCTCTGCAAAATACGTCAAAATCCTCCCTGAATTGAGGCACGTGATCTGATACTATCACACTGGAGACGCCAAATCTGGTCCAAACTTGATCGAGCAGGAAATATATTATATCTTTACTATTGATTTTGACCAAGGCTTTGGCCTCGATCCATTTGGTGAAATAATCGACGGTGACCACAACGTATTCGCATCCAGAGCGACCTCTTTTGAGCGGCCCGATGAGGTCGATAGCCCACATGTCAAAAGTCCAAGCCTCGGTGATGTTGCTTTGTTCGACTGACGGTAACCTGGGAATGTCCGCAAATTTTTGACATTTTTCGCACCTTCTGGCCTATATTTGGGCATCCTCTGCGAGCTTTGGCCAGTAGTAACCAGCTAACAAAACCTTCTGCCGCACATCCCCTCATGTAGCTCCATAAGAATTCCTTCAGCCTCCTCAAGTCGCACACATCGTGACAAAGGTTTGAAGAATGACCTTCGATATAAATGTCGTCTAAGATGGTGTACCTGGCGGATCTTCTAATCAGGGCTTTAGCCTCCTTCGGGTCATCGAGAAGTGCTCCTGGTCCAATATAGGCCTTCATTGTGTCGATCCATCATGGATTAGCGGGTTGGAAATCCATGATATCGGCTCGATTAATGGCAGCCCCTGATAGGTGTTCCACCATGATCGCTGGGTTACTAATTTCATCGTCGCTAGTTAGCTTTGACAGGTAGTCCGCTCTATGATTGTCCTCTCGAGGGATGTTGGTAAATTTACAGTATTTGAAGCTTCCATCTTGCTTCTTGACGAGATCAATATACTTTTGTAGGATTTCACAGTGAATCCCGAACGACCCCGCTACTTGATTGACCACCAACTGAGAATCATAGAATACACCCATATTTTCAACGTTCATGGCCCAGGTGAGCTCAAGTCCTGCTATGACCGCTTCATACTCTGCTTGATTGTTCAACGCAGTGAAGTCAAATCTCAAAGCCTTTTCAATTTCTTCCGAGGTGCCTGGCTCCAATAGGATAATCCCGGCACCGCAACCTTTGTGGCTGGCGGCGCCATCGACATAAAGCTGCCAACAGTGACTTCGCCTCTGGGGCTCATCCGTTGTGGTCGCTATTATGTCGTCGCCATGCTTTGAGTTGATTTGTTCCCCTGATTCTTCATTGAAGCTTGTTTTTGTGATGAAATCGGGAAAGGTCTGGGCTTTGATAGCTTTTTGAGGTTCATACCGGATGTCAAATTCAGTGAGTTCGATGGCCTATCGTAGCAACCGACCAGATAAATCCGGCTTGTGTAAGACTTGGCGTAGTGGGGCATCAGATAACACAGTAATAGTATGCGACGAAAAGTAAGCCCTTAACTTTCGGACGGCTATGACAACGTAGTAGGCTAACTTTTCGATATTAAAATAGCAACTCTCAACTGGACTGAGGGCCTTAGAGACATAATAAACGGGCTTTTGAAAGGTACCATCCTCGTTGACAAGCGCAACGGCGACAGCCCGGTCTGAGGCCGGTAAGTAAAGAAGCAAAACATCTCCAGTTATAGGACTAATCAGCAACGGCGGGCTTGACAGATAAGCTTTGAGCTCTTTCAAGGCCTGCGAGCATTCCCCAGTCCACGCAAAGGTTTTTCTCCCTTTGAGGATTTTGAAGAAGGGTAAGCCCTTTTCCACAGATTTTGAGATGAATCTCCCTAGAGCGATTATCCTCCCATTCAGCCTTTGTACCTCTTTGATTGTTGTCGGCTCGCTCATATTGATTAGAGCCTCTATTTTCTCAGGGTTTGCTTTGATCCCCATTGGCTTACCATGAAGCCTAAAACTTTTCCAGCCTGAACCCCAAAAGTGCATTTTGCGGGGTTTAGTTTCATCGAGTGCTTCCTCATGTTCATAAAGGTTTCGCGAAGGTCCACCGGGTGATCCGAGTGACTTGATTTCATGACCATGTCATCAATGTATGCCTCTATGTTTTTGCCGATTTGAGAGTGAAAACCCTATTCACCATCCTTTGATATATTGAACCCGCATTATTCAGGCCAAACGGCATCATCTTATAGTAATAGAGTCCGCCGGCGGCCCTGAAGTGGTTAGCTCTTTGTCGTCGTCGGCCATTTTTACCTGATGTTAGCCTGAATAGGCATCCAGAAAACTCAGCATCTCGAAACCTGCGATCCCATCTACCATTTTATCGATTCGTGGCGGCGCATAAGGATCCTTGGGACAGGCTTTGTTTAGATCGGTGAAGTCGACACACATCTGCCACTTTCCATTGTGTTTCTTTACCATTACAACGTTAGCTAACCAAGTTGGATACTGAAGCTCCTTGATTATTCCTGCTACCAAAAGTTTTTCAACTTCAGCTTTTATAGTGACTTCCTTTTCTCCAGAGAATTGGCATGCTCTTTGTTGGATCGGCCTGAAGTTGGGTTCGACGCTTAAATAGTGTAACATGACCTCCGGCTCCACGCCCCTCATATCGGTTACCTCCCAGGCGAAGGCGTCCATATTTTCTTTCAAAAGCTCGATCAGCTCCTTTCTTTCCTTTTATGACGTCTGTGATCCGATTTTTACTTTCTGATCGGGTATTTTTCATTTATAATAGCCTCGAACAACTCATCCTCTACTGTGAAATGTGGTTGATCCCGGCCCTGCAGTGTTTCTACCTCTACAGTTTTATCTAGGACCTCTTTCATCATGGCGATCTGATCTGTGGCCATATTAAACGCTTTGATTCTAGGTCACTTGGAATCGTCCATGTTCTTTGTCATATACTCAAGAAAAATCCTGGCCGGCTAGTGGCGGCCCCGATTTCATCTCCCACATGAATTTTGACTCGTTGATCCGGGACAGACACCAACATTTGAAATTTCTTCATGGCCGGGATTCCCAAGATCATGTTATAGTAAGAGGGAAGATCGATGACCAGAAAAGTAATTACCTCGGTTCGGCAGGGCTCATAATCGCCTAGAGTGATGTTGAGGTCGATTGTGCCTTTGACCCTGACCGTGTCATTGGTGAAACCCTCAAGGACTCCAAGGTAGGGCTTCAGTTTTGCCTCTCCAAACCCAATCTGCTTGAGACAATCAAAATAAATGACGTCGCGACCTGCTCCAATGTCGACCATCACTCTATTGACGCCATGCTGGTCGTTTATTCCGATTTTCAGATAATTGAGATCTCTATGGGACCCTCTACAGTGGTGAGTTCACTTTTGGTGAACATGATTCCTTTATCTGCTTCTCCCAACACTATCTATTTTCGAAACCGTGCGTGTTGATCGAATGTATTTACGACACAGCTGACTGTTGCTGGGGAGATTCCTATGGATAACTTGAACCTCCTTCTGATAAATGCGAGGTTGCCGCCCCTGGTTGGCGCTGGTGTTTCCCTCGCGCATATACTAAGCTGCGGGTCCCTCTTTGATCAATCTCTCAATTTCCCTTCTCAAAGTGAAGCACTCATCCGTAACGTGACCATGATCCTTATAGTTTTCACAATATTTCAACTTATCATGATTGTCAAGGTCGCCCCTTATAGGCCTGGGTCTCTCTAAGTGCTCGCGAATCTCGAAAAGTATTTGAGATGCCTTAGTGTTGAGCGGCATGAAATCACCTTCATTGAATTTGTACGGCTTCTTAGTGTCGCGGTCATGGTTCGTATCCTTACCCTTTTTCTTTCTTACGATCGTCCCCACGATCCTCTTTTTGTGAGTGTTGTTCTGGTTTAGATTTTGATTTTCCAGATGACGCTTCGCTCACCCCTATCATCCTAGCTCTTTCTAGCATTTCTCAGAGACCTGCTTTAGGTGGCCACAGGTTAAACTCCGTTTTCATCGGACCTTTGGCTATTCCGGTGAGGAAGCAAGTTATGATGGCGTCGTCGGGAATGTTTCTCGTTTGGTCCTATACTCTGATAAACCGCTCATAGTAATCTTTTCCTGACTCATTATCTCCTATGCGGATCTCATACAGATCCTCAATGGTCTTTTTAGGCCGGATGCCGATTCAAATTCTTTGACGAACTTTGCAAACAAATCCTCCTAGCTTTCAACTGAACCCCGTGGAAGTCCGCGGACCCATGATACGGCCCTATCTTGCATGCTACCGACCAAAGCGATGCACCGGGAGGACTTGTTTTGAGTCGCTAGGGTGATGCGTCCTTGGAAGGCGGTGAGCCAATCATTTGGACAAGAGTTCCCATTGTAATAATTATAACTGAGGTAGCTAACATTTTTCTTGCTGGTAGGCAATGTCTCCGTGATTCTCTTGGCGAGCACATCGATCCCAGAGATCGGGTGGCTTTTCAGTGGGCCTCGACCTCTTTAGCTCTGTAATCTCCTTCCTCATTACCTCCATTTTCCCGGCCATAAAGAGGTCGAACCTTGGCCTGGACGGGGGTTGAGCATTAGCTTGCTTAGTCCAGTGCTCTGAGCCCGCATGATTTTGTGACTCCTCTTGGTGAGCTCTTTTTTCCCTTATGATTATACGGGCATCCTTAGCGTTATCCTTCTCATGCCTGGGAGGTATCTCTCTTTCAGGAAGGCTAAGACGACTTAAGGCCGGGGCCCTGGCCTTCTCACCTAATTTTTTAAAGTTGACCCTCTTTCCTCTGTCCTTTCTCTCTGGTTATTGCGACCAGGTTGACCCGAGGTTTGGGCGACATCCTGGCCTTGCTTGCGGCCTTTCCGACCTGACAACTGAACACTTTCTTCAACCTCTAACCTTTGGAGCTGACTTTGGTGGCCTTTGTTTGGGGCCGCTGAGTGGACCTCGCCCATAGGTGGATTCGGAGCTCGGACCGGAAATGGGCCCGGTCCAAAGATACTAACCATGAATTAGTCAAGTACATTGTCTCGGCATACTTTGCATACTCCCTCATCTCTGTGACCTCGAGATCCTCTTGGAATCCAGGTACCCTCTCCAATACGATCTCCGGACTGTGCTGCGGCCTAGGTGTCCCGACTGCGGCCTTTTCCTTGTGAGCCCCTTCCAAAGCCGCGGCAGCCTCCTTTGATTTAATTTTTTGATTCAAGACATTCCGGGCATCGCCAGCGGCTAGGCCCTCTCGCTGCAACCCCTCCCAATCTGCAGTAGGGTTGTCGAATGTCTCGCCTCCGCCCTCAGTGCGGGCCTGATACTGCTCCCCATCATTTGCCGGGGTTTATGGTATTAGTTGTCCCTTACTTCCTGCCATCACTAGGTTAG
Source organism: Gentiana macrophylla (assembly GCA_026214975.1). Classification (NCBI taxonomy): domain Eukaryota; kingdom Viridiplantae; phylum Streptophyta; class Magnoliopsida; order Gentianales; family Gentianaceae; genus Gentiana; species Gentiana macrophylla. The sequence continues at coordinate 61,537,773 of CM047811.1, forward strand.
CGAGCTGATTTAACTTGGAGAGAAGATTTGTTGATTGGATCGCGACCGACTATCTGACAATCTTATCCTTTCTGACAAACTCAGCTACCTCGTACTTTTTTTGACTTTTGGGGAGTCGGTTAGAGATCTTTTGGTAGGCCTTTTGAGTGATCTGGAGGGAGATCTTTAAGATAGTGATAGCTCGGGTGATGTGGTGGCCGGAAATATGAATCTCGGGGTAAAGGTGATGATTCAAACGCAAATAACCCTAGAAATTTGTGCGGCTTCCTCTGGCAAGTGCACGCACTATTTTTGGGCAAACAGAGGGGTTTCTTTTGACAGTGGTGACAAGGGAGCAAAGGAAATATAGGGGGATTTTCTGGTAAAATGGTGATAACATACATGAGCACGATGCTCCCCAAACTATGGATGCTTAACTAAAAACACAAACTTGATAGAAAAGAACACTACGAGAGGGTGATTTCTCAAACGCTAACTCGTGAGTTTTATGCAAGCTATATCAAAATTACCTTTCTTCTAGCGAGATGAACGCTGAGATGTATAAGAACTCAGCTGGGCTTAGTGGATCGGTGAAGGTGATGCTCCTTCACTCCGTGGCATGTAAGTATTCTTGGATGACTTCCACGCCTGAGAAACTGAAGGCTTACTATTTTCCCAGTGAACGGAGCCAACTGATAATGCGGTTTATTATCACGGTGGCTCTACGGTGTGTGTTGAGTGGATATCTGGCTTATTTGATGTGTTTAATAGTGCATAAGGCCGGTGGTGGCCGGCGGCGCTACGGTGGAGAGTATGGATGCTTGAGAGTGAAGGTTTTTGCAGAGTATGGGTCTTCTTTTTCAATTAGAATCTCCTCTTCAGGGGTTACACAAGCCCTCATTTTATAGGGAGGAGGGAAGCTTAGGGCTTAAGTTTAGACAAGTAAGCAAATAAGATATCTTAGTAGTTAAGTAAACTAAATATCTAGACGACAAGTGGATTGAATATCTCGGTGGCGTCCTATGTGGTCGTGTAGGTCGCCACATACAAGGTCGCATGCTTCATCGTTCTGCCTCACCCTTGCCTTCTGATGCTTCCTTTAAGTCTTGTGCGGTCTCTTATGGGCCTGTTGTCCGAGGTCGCAGGTCGGCCCCTGAGCTACTAGTGAATTAGGTTTGAAGGCTCTTGGCGGGGACTCAACTTCAGCGACCTCGACTTGGCTGGCGTCGCGAGCGCTATGGCCGCGAACCTTATCCAACGCGGTCGGCCAGATAGGCTGTTTCCGGGACTTATAGGTGGCGATATTATTTAGACACATCAACGACCTAAGGAGCTCACCGCAGGTCGGCCAGAGTTTTCCTTATCCGATATTTAAACATATTCCTATATTATATAATAAATATGGAAAGAATTTTAAGATATAATGACTCAATCCTGACATTCAAATATGTCCATAATTATCCCTAAATTAAATGGATACACACGTGATAATCCTTAGGGATTAAGAAATAAAATCCTTGTTGGACAAGAAAACGGACGAGACGTCCTCTATATAAACGATTCCTAAGGAACTACGAAAGACTTGATTCCTGATTGATTAACAGAATACATAGGTAACTTGAGAAAATAACTCAGGCTCAGTCTAAAAATACTTCCAAACATCGTCTCTCTGTCAAACAGTTCTTGAATTAGTTGTCACAAAAGTAATTACGGCCCGAATTTGATATTGGTCGATATCCCAAATAAATTTAGTTTGGTGCTTTAAAAGTTCTCATAAAATAATATGTATATCTTCTCGAAAAAAAATTATAAAAATGAAAATTCAAACAACGCAGAAGTATAATGAATATTTTATCCGAAACCTATAAATGGATTACCCGCAAAGCAAACGATAATTGTACAATAACGAGTACATAATAGTAAATGAGTATTTATATTATATTGGGCCAGTTGCATAAGCCAATTTAATGATTGGGGAATAGATTACTAATGGTCAGAATAGTAGATAGAGATGAGGCATATCCCAGTTCAAGAACGTGCACAACGCATGGGAGTTATGCACGCCGCCCTCTCAGTGACGTCGCCTTCTAGACTCGTTTCAATTCGTTTCCAATTTTTTTACCAATACATTTCATATGGTAGTATTTTCTGTAAAAAAAAAAATATCATAATATAGTTGTCGTAAGATTGTTGGTACGAAATGACATACGTTAAGACGTTTTATTTGTAACATCTCACACACTATAATTCATTTCTAATCTCACACACACGATAAAATTTAATTATGTAAAAAATAGAAAACGAAAAGGCTTAAAGTATATTGATGATGCTGCAAATTGTCTAGATAGAAATACGGGCTGAAAACCCTAGTGACAATAAATTCAAGAACTAAAACCTAAAAACGAACGAGATTTGATTAATTTTAGAATGGGCCTGGAATAAGTGGTATCTCAGGTTGCCTACGTATCTTGTTCAGAAATCAAGTCTCTCATATTTCTTTGCGATGATTTACATAGAGGACGTGTCGTCCAGTTTCTTGTCCCATAAGTATTACGGATTCTTTACGTGTTAATCCCTTTAATTTATGAGATAATCACGGATAGCTTTAAATCACAGGATGTCATAATGGGTAAAGGATCTTTAGGATCTTCCCATAATTATCTTATATTATAATACACGTGTGTATTTCGGATAAGGGAGGCTGGTCGACCTGCGTCAAACCCTTTATGTCGTCTCGGCTCGAACTATGTTTACCCGAACTCCATTGTGATCGAGCCGACCTGCGGCGGTCTGTACGGGAGAAGAGGTCAGATTTCCCTCCTGGGGTGTAGGTCTGCCCTTAGGCTTGAGGTGTGGCTCCTGGCCCTGAATATTATATTTTATGTCTTCATTTAATGTTCAGTCAATAGGGAGATGACACGTGGCGAGGGCTAGTTCGACCCTCATCATATATCATTTGGTACAATCTATCTACAACCGTTGCACCATAAAATATCATATAATGAATTAAAGGGGGTTCTATTGGCACCCCTCAATTTACTACTGGCACCCCTATTACTCCCGGCACCACAAAAAATTACTTCAAAGATTCGGTGATTTTTATAAAGGAACGTCGATCACACACAGTGTTCCTTGTTGAACACCATCGCCGGTGGTGTTCAACAAGAACACACCATGATCGCTGCTCCTATATAAAAAGTGTTAAAACTTAAAAACGCCAATCAACGACTTTCCACTCAAGTGTTCTCTTGTGGCACACCAACATCGCGCGCTGGTGGTGTCGAAAGATCGATACACACGACATGTGACTAATGTATTTTTCATCCGAAAAAATAATCAAAAAATGGGTTCCGGAAGTAAAAACGGGGGTGCTAATAGAACCCACCTAAATTAACTTTATTGTTTTTTTCTTGCGGAACATCAAAAAATTTATCGTAGAAAATTACCACAGTGATCTCAGTAAGCCATTGGTGAAAGTCTAACTTTATACCTGAGGCAAACTCTAGGAGGACAAAAACTCCGACATTGGAGAACGAACACATCAAGAAATAAATCATCTCCTAAAAAAACATGATACATTCTATTACGAAAAACAATAATTCCATACCAACAAAATTTGGTCGGAGTGGAAGAGACTCCGGTCGCTTAAGCAAGAGATCTCTGGTTCAAGCCCTTGTGGATGCTTCAAACCTTGTTGAGAGAACCTCGAAGGATTAGACTCAAATAATTGTCTGAGGATATCTTGCGGAAGCAAAAAAAAATAATAATAATAACTCCATAAAATTAAACGAAAGTCGACATAGAGACACTAATATAGACTAAAAAAACTAATACACTAATAATCTACAAACTAAAGGCCTTGAATCCTGTGGAGAAAGACAAAAAGGACAACGGTCGGAAACCGTTTGAAACCGTCGGAAAACCACCCGTTAACCCTCACAAGCCCTATGAATAATTAAGGAGTCCATTGCTCTTTCAATCTGGATTTGGATCTTAGAGTGGTTGATTGTGTACTAAGAGCATTCAAAATTCCTTTTTTTTTTTTGCCAATCCAACCAAAATTTGTAAGAAAATGGAAGATAGAGAGTGAGATGAAAGTTCTCTAGATAAAGAGTGCTAGTGAGAGAGTCTATTTCTTCAGTCCCTCTTTGGTTCTTTCTTCTTCCACATCCTACTCCTCTTTCAAAAAAAAAAAAAAATCCTTCCTTTCTTCCCCAATCTTTCTTTTATCCAGTTGCATGTGGTTTTCTCTTTTCTAATATGGCCACATCTTATTCTTGATGGCGAGGGTTGAGGATATTGTTGACAAACTTGTCGGTGTTAAAGTCTCAAGATCTAAAAAGATAAAAATAGAACTCCTAGTTGAAGCTATGAAATCCTTGAGAGATGAGTGTAGAAAATGCATGGTGATTAAGGTAATTTTTGGAAACAATCTAGAGGTGTACTAAGAATTTCAAGCTTATCTTTGGGTACTAATTTCCTCCAAGCTTAGTTTGAATCGGAGGATGACGCCCAACAGGGTCCAACTCGGTTGCCCTAACACTTTGATTCCTACATCATGGTCATAAAAAATACAGAGAACGGATTGAATTTGATGAAGAAACCTTCAATATACCGCCGGTATGGATTCAAATATGGATTCTTTACCTAGATTGGGTTTCCAAGGAAACTGGGAAGCATATATGCAGTAAAATGGGTCATGTCCGCAAAGCTGAAGTAGTGCTCGGTGGCAGCAGGTATGGAAAATTTCTCAGATATCTCGTTTATTTGGACATCTCTTCCACACTCTTACAAGGAATGTATGTGACCAAAACAACAAAGCACGTTGGGTGTCTTTTAAGTATGAAAATGTGTCTTACTTTGGTGTGTATTGCGGTAAAATAGTACATGCATCATCTAGTTGGTACACTAAGGTGCATGACCAAAGAAGATGAGTACACAAAGATGAAAATAATGGTCTATAACCTAAGAGGATACCCCACTAAGTCTTTGGTTGTTGATATCATCGACCCCCATCCTACCCCTAGGCCACTTAGAATAAGATTAGAGCTGCAAAGCATCTGGGAAAGATCTGGATCCAGAAACACCGGTAATTAGAAAACTAAAGAAAGGTCTAAAGATGAATCCACTGACATGCAAAAGGTCAGAATGGCTCAGGGACTAATAGAGAGGGGTAGAGAATCTAGCACTGAAGTAGAGAAGATGGTCATTTTGAACTCCGAAATGAAGGATGCAGAGCATGAGCAAAATGTGACGGTGAAAATTTGAGAAATACACAAAAGTAAAGCCTTATTCTTCTTCTTGAATGGTATCCACCAAATTCTCAACCACACACTGCAGCCAGAATTGAAGAAGGATCGCCATGATTGAGGTCTCTATTTAGCAATATTTCACCCCTTCGGCATCTAGAAAGATCAGGAAATTCAAAACCAGAGTTGGCCCAGCTATTTTCTTTCCACATGAAAATGATGTTACAGCTAAGAATTTTTCATATAAAAGGAAGATTTCTGAAGTTGGTAATAGTAAATACCTTGAAGATGTTGAACCAGACTTCAAAAAACAATGTCTTGAAGAAAAATCCTCTTTTTGGATCCTGTCTCTAGGGTGGAGGTAGCGAGCCCTAAGTGGCTACCAAGTTCAAAATGATAGTTATGGTGTGGAATTATCAAGAGGTGGGGAAATCCTTGACAATTTCCCAACTTGAGGAGAATATCAGACTACATTCCCCAAGTCTTCTTTTCTTATGTGAAACTAAAAATAGATCTGGCTACATCAAGTCTCTTGCTAGAAAAGTACATTTTGATAACTTTATTTTTGTTGATCCTATTGGATTCTCTGGGGAGCTTGCTCTATTCATGAAATGAGGATAAGGTTGTCAACTCTATTACTACTGATTTTACCTTTGAAGCTTGCTTATTCAATCATGCTTCCAACTTACTGGTGGTTTATGGGAGTTTATGCTAGCCCTAACCTCTCTTTCATATCAGAAAAATATGTCTTCCTTCTTGATAGGTCCTTTTTTGGGGTAATACATTTGTTATGGGTGGGGACTACAATGATATATGTAATCAAGAGGAGAAACAATAAGGTAATACCAGATCATTTTCTTATGGATGGGGACTACAATGATATCGGTAATCAAGAGGAGAAACAAGGAGGTAATACCAGATCATTTTCTTCCTTCAGGAACTTCAACAATTATATATCAAATGGTGACCTCATTGAACTCCATTTTGAGGGGCATTTTGGACATGGAGAAGATATTACGGCCCTGATAGAGTCAGTTTGGAATGTTTAGACAGGTTTCTTTCCTCCCCTGCATGGCACACCCTTTTTGATAGATCAAAAGTGTCCCGTCTGGATACTGAATCCTCTGATCATTGCATTATCCTTTTGGATTCCTCTCCGGTAGAAAAGCCTTGCAAACGAAAGTTCCATTTTATATTAGATGGATTAGGAAGTTTGGTTTCTTGAAACCGGAATTCTGGCACTATTCTGGAGCTTAAAGGTCAACTTAAGGAAGCCAATCTTAAAGAATAAAGATACTTGAAGCAAAAATCCAGAATTAGGTGGTTGTATGAAGGAGATAAAAACACGGGCTTCTTCCAGGATGCTATAAAAAGGCCTTAAGAAAAATAATTCCATTCATGGCCTTTGCAAACAAGGCTATAATACTCTATGTACTTCAAACCAAGAGATTTTTATGGAGTTCTAGAATTATTATCAACATCTCTTCCAAGCTACTGGCGCTTCCTCCTCTTCCTTTCAACACATTGATGAAGCACACCGATTATTACTTAGTCCATCAATAATGACCTCATCAGGCCAGTCTGCATCAATGAAGTTAGAATTGACATTTTTCACATGAATTCTGACACTGCCCCAGGCCCGGATGGTATGATACATGCTTTCTTCATGAGTTGTTTCAGCATTAATAAATTTGACTTTGGAGATGATATTAATGAGTTTTTTTATCTCTAGTAAACAATTAAAGGAACTAAACCAAACTTGCATTGCTTTGATTGCTACAATCCATTTTCCCTTCTGATGTGTCTCAGTTCAGGCCGATTAGCCTTTGTAATGTGTTTTACAAAATAATATCTAAAGTTCTTGATAATGTAGAAGCAGGTTTTGAACCTGTGTGTTGGAGACGGTCAGAATGATTTTGTTACAGGTAGGCAAATCATTGACAGCTATGTTATTGCTCATGAATCGGTTCATTACATGCTTAATAAAAGATCTGGTAAATCCACTTTTTTGGCACTTAAACTTGATATCTCTAAGGCCTTTGATAGAATTGAATGGACTTTTCTCTGTTTTATGATGAGATGTATGAGTTTTCGTGAGAAGTGGATTTCCGTTATTTTGGAATGCATGTCTTCAGTTTCTTTCTCTTTTATTATTAACATTGATATACTAGGGTTTGTGAAGCCTTCTAGAGGCCTTAGAAAATATGATCCTCTTTCCTTTATCTTTTTATCCTTTGTGCTGAGGGTTTCAGTTCACTTTTAAAAAAAGCTATGAAAACGGGGGACATACATGGCATTAAGATTTCACCTTGGAGCCCTCATGTTCACCACTTGTTCTTTGCTGATGACTCATTGATTTTGACCAAGCTTTCTACCTTTGTGGCTTTAATTATCAGCTCTATTTTATCTATATATGCTACTACTTCTGGGAAAGTTTTAAAAAAAAAACAAACGCATAGATGAATGAGTAGAAAAAAACTGCCTTATTCTCACAAAAATTATATTTTTTTATCTCGTACTCAATTTTATTGAATCGTCACATTTTTTTCACCATATTTCATATTTTTTTCATCCTCTTTATTTTGATATCTCGTTTGATATTTTTCCGATTTAATTTTTGAAAATCAAAATTTTCTTCAAAAAAAATCAACGCGATACAGTGACAGCTGAAAATATAATGGCATGTGAAGATGTAGTAAAATTTAAATATGCAATCACATGTGAAGATGCATTTGAAGTGCTAAACATCTAAACATTTGATGCATTGACATTTGAAGATTCAATGACAATAATAGTTTGTCACTATATCTTCGGTAACACTTTTTGAAGTGCAAAACATGTGTTACTTCACCTTAAGTGACATTTTACAATGAGTAAATCAGGTGTCACTGCATCCTAATAAAAATGCAGTGATGGTTGATGATTGACAATTGAATTGCAAAACATCTAAAACTTCATTGTCAGAGACAAATGAAAGTGCAGTGACGATTACACATGGAGTGACAATTGTGAATGCAGTGACGATTACACATGTAGTGCTAGATCCAATAAAAGATTCAATGACAATTGAACATGCAATGACACTCGTAGATGCAGCGACATTTCAAAATTCAATGACAATTGCAGATGGAGTGACAATCATTTCAAAATTGTCACTGCATCTTCAATGACACTTTATGAAGATAAAATAAGGTGTCACTACATCTTCAGTGTCACTTTACCTTGACCAAATTAGGTGTCACTGCATTTTCAATTTCATTTTATAAAGATGAAATAAGGTTTCACTTCATCTTAAATAAAATTCATGAAGACAATATAAGGTTCTAGCACTCAATAAATCTGTAACTTTATACTCAATCAAAACCCAAATCAGTGATTTTCCAAAATGAATCTGTCTATTAAAATTCATATGTACATTGAATATGATCCCTCTCTAACTCAATATATAATGACTACAAAGTTTCAATCCATTCCCTTCAATAACTGCTAAGAAAGTACTAGACCATATATCGTAAACAAATAAAAGTGTATGCTTTATCAAAATTGACAATATCCTCATTCAAATGTAGCAAGAATGTGTTCTCTTGTGACCAAACATCATGCTTCGCCAATTCACCCGGCAACACAAGTCTCACAGCAGTCTTAATCGTGGGCTTCTTGTTGATTGAAATATTTCCGGTAAGAAGTGAGCCATTGTGGTATTTGAGTAGTTGGCATTGGTCTTGGTATAAAGAAGTAAGCTTTCTTGAAGCAATGCAAAGATTGAAAAGAGAAATAAAAAGCAAAATCTCTATAACAAGTTGTTCAAAACAAATCTAACGAAATGGTGGGATGTGAAAGATGATGAGGAAACATAATATGTTATTGATGGTCATTAATACTATGTTGTTGTAACATGAAGCATCCCAACCACAAAAAAAAAAAAATCAAAATCAAAATCGAATAACTACTTGAGAAGGAGTTATTGATGGTCAATGCCACCATAGTTGAATGAGTTTTGGCCGCTATGGTGGCGGAAAGGTCGCTGGTGACCATGGAAAAAGAGGAGGAGGGGTGGCGTGGCGTGGTTTAATTCTTTGGGGGAGATTTAAAGGTGTTGATTCTCATTGTTGATAGATGAGATGAGGGGAAGAAGAAGAGAATGGTGGTTGGAAGCTCAGCCCGGGGTTGCGCTGGAAAAATGGCCACGGAGATGAAAAGGGTTGGAGGGGAGAGAGGTTGAACGACACCACTCGGATTCATTGGCAGGAATTGAAAAATGAGAAATATAGAAGGGATGTGATTAATTTTGTCGAACGAGTGTTATGTTGTCCTTATAGCCAATATTCTTTTTTATATATTCTACACATCTTATTAAGTCTAGAAATAATTCTTATCGACAAATAACCAATTTTTTTCAACACTTGAACTAATCTCACTTAGTATATATTATTTTAGATCCTATGGTGGTTTGTCTTGGTTATGAGTAATGATAAATGCACAATGGTTGGATAACAACGAGTAACACAACGGTGATACATACCGTTGACAATGTAAGATTTACATTTGATTAATTTAGGCATATTATTATCTGTTATTTTAGATCATATGATGGTTTGTCTTCGTTTAAAAATGATACAGGCATAACGATCGGGTCACAATGAATGTTGTGTCACTCGTTGTGACCGGACGGTCGATCCCCTATCATTTCTCCTTCGTTTATGCACAAAACCCACCCAATCCAATAATCGCCTTCCCTCCCAATCGCTTTCACCTTTCCCTGCTGTTGCCGTCTGTAGCAGTTGGACTTCCACCTCATTCCTTTCCTCTGCCCTATGTTTTCCTACTGACTTCCATTTTAAAAATCCATTTACATCTGTCTTCAACGCTTTTCTATGCAATATTCATTTATTTTTTTGTCTAGCTTTCTTGGTTTTCAACTCTCATGCATCAAGAGATTGAGAGAGAGAGAAATAATGCACAAAAGTTGAATCTTTGATTGCATCATCTTCACCAATCCTTTCTTTACAAGAAGACCCTTGTCGAGATTTTCTTCTAACATTAACCAGTTTGCTTATAAGCTGGTGATATTTGAGTTGAGTTAATTCAACATTTTATCTTGTTCCATGGAAAAATCATGCTGAAAGTATGGTGAGACTATAATTCATGAATCCCTTTTAGTCGAATTACCCTAAAGGAGGAAAGAAATGCGTAAAACTCTCAAATTCAAGCTCCTCTGTTTCAGAATCCGATGGCCTATTGGATGGCGTGTAAAGACAAAAGTGGTGATAAAGAAATTCGGGAAAACAAATTCAGGGATTAGTTATGAAGCCAGCAAGGATTCAAACGCATCGGCAGTGATACATCCAAGCAGTACAGATTTGATGAATGGTTCGAAAAGACCGATGAGGGTAGCTACATTTAATGCTGCCCTTTTCTCCATGGCACCTGCTGTCCCAAAATCAGACAGTTTCGATTTGGGCTATGAAGATTGTTTAATAAACAGTCCTAAAATGGGTTTGGATTACGACTTGAGAGCTAAGTCGATGAATGATCATCGACCAAAAAGTATATTGAAACAACCTCAGTCTCCCTTACATTCCAGTTCCATGAGAAAGCTGCGAGTTTCAATTAATTTGCCGGATAATGAAATATCCATGAGAAGAAGTGGGCCTTTGAGTTTTTCTGGCGAGATTCTGAAAGGGAAGGCTCCATTGAAATCAGCCATGAGCATGCCGCCAGCAAGAAACAGGACTACTAATGGGCAGCAAGATCAGAACTTGATGATTAATCGAACAATTCTTCAAGTTTTGCAAGAATTGAATGCAGATGTATTAGCTTTGCAAGATGTCAAGGCAGAGGAGGAAAATGGAATGAAGCCTTTGTCGGATTTGGCTTCGGCTTTGGGTATGAATTATGTATTTGCAGAAAGCTGGGCACCTGAATATGGTAATGCCATTTTGTCTTTGTGGCCAATTAAGACTTGGAATGCTCAAAAGATTGTGGATGACTCCGATGTCAGGTCCGTTTCTAAACTAAAACCCCTTTTTTTTTTGGCAGGTTTTCTTATTAACTACTAAGAAAATGCTGAAAAAAATGTTGCAGAAATGTTCTGAAGGCCACAATCGACGTTCCTGATGTAGGAGACATGAATTTTTACTGCACTCAGCTTGATCATCTTGATGAAAGTTGGCGAATGAAACAGATAAATGCTATAATACAATCATCAGACGAACCTCATATATTAGCTGGAGGTCTTAATTCACTTGAGGAAACAGATTACTCCCCTGAAAGATGGATGGACATTGTTAAGGTAAAACCGAGAGATTCTTAGATAAACAGAGTATTTATGTGTTTTTAGTATACAAATGTCGTTAACTTGATGTAATAGATACCTAACGATGCTGGATCTCGTCTGATGAATAATTCGGACCGTATTTCCGTAATGATAATTTGTTCAGGATCAATAATTAAGGAAAAGATGAAACGGGCGTGGTTTTGTGGTGATTTAGACTAAGCCTCGAGATTATGTAATCCCAAGTTGCCTACGTATCATATATAATGTCAGGAATCAAGTTTATTGGTAGTTCTTGAGATCGTTTATATAGATAGGCTTTTACCCTAGGCATGCATGTGCCGTGTCCATGGTGGACTCTATTTCGTGTTCCCTAAGGATTGGATTATTCCGCGTTTATCCCCTTGATTCTAGGAGATAATTATGGGATTTAAATAATAGGATCAGAGTCTTTATGACTTAAGATTCTATACATGTTTATCTTATATTTTATGCACGTGTGCCAAATGTAAGGGATAGCTCTGACCGACCTGCGTCGAGCTCCCGAGGTCATTATGACCCGAACTGCAATGGCCCTTGCTTCGTTGCACTCTGACCGACCTGCGGTGGAATGAGAAACGAGCCAGGCCCATCTCCCACCTAGGGTTCAAATTTGCCCTTAGGCTTAAAATGGGGCTTCTGACCCTTAATGTTATGGTTTCATTAAATGCTTAGTGACTATGGGGATGACACGTGATGAGGCGCAGTCCGACCTCCGTGAATACCCTTTCACTTGTAACTGATTTTGATGTAATTCATGTATACTTAAATTACAGTATTATGAAGAGATGGGAAAGCCAACACCAAAAGTTGAGGTGATGAAACACCTAAAGAGCAAACAATATATAGATGCCAAAGACTTTGCTGGACAATTCGAATCCGTCGTCATGATTGCCAAAGGACAAAGTAACATTATTACAACTTGTTATGTAAATTTTCTGTAACTTGAATCATTGAATCATTGAATGAATGATGCAGGTGTGCAAGGAACGTGTAAGTATGGAACTCGGTTAGATTACATACTGAGTTCACCCAACTCGCTGTACAAGTTTGTTCCGGGTTCATACTCGGTTTTCTCTTCAAAAGGGACATCAGATCACCATATAGTGAAAGTGGATTTGATGAAAGTAAATAATGTTTCCACTCAACATGTTCATAGCAAGAGGGTGTTGCCAAGACAGAGGGTTGTCAAGATTACAGACTCATCTTACACTAAAGGGATATGGAAAACACATGCCTTAAACAAATAGATTTTAATTGGTTTTCTGCTTTTGTATTGTGATGACTTGATTTTTTTTTTTTTTTTTTTTTTCGTATTATTTTTTTCTAGGCAGGAAATGGAAGACTATTTTGCATCTGCTTCCTTCTTTCTGCAATGTAAAAATCATTCCCTACTTTCTTTCTTTTTTTTTTTGTTTTTTTATTTATTTATTAATTTTGGGTGGATTCTGTGTATGGGAATCATTGTGTGGTTGAAAGAGATTTAAGTGTAGGTTCGTCTTCTCTCAATTTCTACCAACTACATAATTTCTCTTTCTTTTCCCTCCAATTGTATGTTAATTAAGGCATGAGCATGAGATCTTCTATTATTGTTAATTTTATTTCTTCTTGGGATGAAGAATGAAATGATCTTCTTCTATGAACATTTACAATGGGGAAGCAAAATTTGCTTTCGAAAAAACTCTGAGAAGAAAAAGGAAAACTAAACTACATATAAATAACTCTTTATGCCGTCTTACACGGACTTTGATCCCCTCTAATTCATTTGACCGTCAAATGCAATATTACATCTAAAACGACATCGTTTCATGTATAAATTATACATAAAACAATGTCATTTTGTGTTTTTTCTTATTTGTTTTTGCAATTGATGATCAAGTGCATTGGAGGGGATAGGTTCCTAGCTAAAAATGACATTTCCCTTCCATTATCATATACCCTGACTTACCTCTCAAAAACCGTAGAAAAGAAAATTTCAGTTTACAAGTTGTCATCTACTCTAGCTCAACGAGCCCATGATATTTCCAAGAACTGCTGCCAGCGACTAATATAGAAGGATCGATTCAATTGAGACTGTTAGACAATGGAATATTATGTGTAGTGTGTGTGAGACATGTGTCTAGTAGTGAGTGGAGCCATATGTCAAGGTTGTTATATTTGTTGGAGATAGATTCTCATTGCGGTAGTATTAATATCTGGAATGCAACTGTGTACAGTATCTAAGAAACAAATGCTATAGCGTCTGGTTATCTGCTTTTCCTTTGTTGGTATCAGAGCGATGAGCACACCGTCGCTCTCCGCCATCAATTGTGAATGATGGGCCAAGCATCACCACCTCTAGCTCCAGACCCATTAATACCATTCTATCCTTAGGAATTCCCATTCCGACGCCGTCAAGCTATGGAGCTACTTCTGGACTGTCTCCGTTCTTCCATACATTTCCCGATGGTGCCAGAATTCCGACCTCCATGTTTGTACCCAGCTTTGGTGGTCCAAATCTTGCTCCCAAATTCTTCTGCTCCATTATGCCGCCGTTTGCCCCGATGACCGTAAGTACTGCCCCTTTCACTGGTCATCTTACTCAGACGTGTTCCATAAAACTTGATTGGAACAATTACTTGTTTTGGCGGTACACCATCCTCCTTGTTATCAAGGGTCATAAACTTGAAGATCATCTTACTAGGAATTGGCCCAGATCCACAATGATGCGCAGTTTATCTGTAACTTCAACCTTCACTGCTGAAGCATGGAATGATATGGATCAACTGCTGGTGGGTTGGCTTCTTAATTCCATGACCGAGTAGGCGTTACTTGAGGCGGTAAGCTGTGGCACCGCTTAAGAAATTTGGCAAACACTTGAGACCCTCTCTAATCTCCAAGCAGAAGCTAAAATGCTGGAGTATAAAGATGCCTTAACCAAATCCTCTGGAGGGCCAAAATCTACGGCTGATTACTTGGTGGAAGGTTATTCTGTGCAACTTGCTCAAACCCCTTTTAATCACACGTAACATATACTTTTTGTTCACTAAGGTCTAAACACCCTTGTCTAATAATCAACTAAGTAATCTTCCGCTACTTAGTTGGTTAGTACTTGTCTAGTATTTTGTGTAATTCGAAAATGTGTTAAAAATATCCATAACTCTATTCAACCCCCCTCCTTTTAGAATGATATTGTGCTTATATTGATCAAAGAATTGGTATCGTGGTTTGGTCACTTAGTGTCATAAACTGGTACTTCTTGTTTGATTGGTCGTGCTTTACAACAAATAATAAAAATAGATTTTTTGCATTAATAAAAAATTAGACTATTAAATAAATGAATCACAAAATAGACGACCCCCACCCCCTTTTTGTTCCTCCATTATTGAATGTGTGTTGCTCAAAATTATTGAATGTGTGTGGAACCATAAAGTGACTAAAAGGTTAATGGGGCAAATGGAAGTTTAATGCCAGGTCCTGGTCATGAGCCCAGCGATTAATGCCCTGGTCCTTAATGTGTGTATTTTTTGTATCTGGAAAAAATAAGTTTTCCCATATATATATATATATATATATATATATATATATATATATATATATAATGCACGGGATAGTGTAAAATGTGAAAATGATTATTAAAATTTCAAACTTATACATGTGTCCAACAATATTTTTTGTTTGAAAGTTAAATCAATGGTAAATGAATAGAAGGGATGATTTGAATATAGTATAAAAATAAATATGTTTTCTTGAGGACAAAAAAATATTCGGCTATGTGAACATATGAGAATCGAATTGAAAGACACAATACACGAACCAAAGTAACTACAAATAATAATGGTTTCTTACAATGGAAGTGAACAAAATAGTTAATAAAAGGCTTATGGGATAAAGCTCTATTCCGGAAACAGTTAATGTTTAACCTTTTCGTATAGAAGGTCACATCAATCAACACATGGGCGCTTCGTCATCCGCTATCACCGTATAAGTTATTAACGAAAAAGCAAAGCACCCAGTTCGTTTAGGACGTTATTGAAATGTCTGCAAATTGTTTCCCCGAATGCTGAAACCGTTCTTGTATCAGTCCATTACATTCATTATGTCCAATGATGTTTACAAAGATTCCCAATTGTTCATCTATCATTACAATATGAGTGTGGCATAGCATGCCTCTATGCCTAAGCATTTCATTAATAATATGGAAAACGGGTTTATCCGTTTGAATTATTTCTCAAAAGAAATCACTGTGACTGTCAAGTAAATATGTCATAAACAAAGATTCAGCTGGGTGGCAAAGCATGGGCAGATTGATAGATTTGTAGTGATAGTACCTTGCAGCCGCTGCCACCAATTCCATATCATCCAAGTCTTTGTCAACGGCATCCATGTTGTTTGACAAATCTGTAAAAATATGTTCACATCTGAAGAATGAACCAAAGGACATGTCCTACCATTTAGAATGTTCTTAACTGTCCCATTTGGACTTCTCCACATACTCGTCAAGTCAAACCATGCAATTATCAATAAGACGAAAGGCAAAATTGTATGACCTCTACTTTTTGTAGAGACCGTAGCTATCATTAATATAATCCTCTGCTTTTTGTGGATTGTTCTTGTCATTGCAATTGATGTCTTGAACTGATTCCTCCATAGCTGTATTTGCATGTCAACTTCAGCAACCTATAAAAAAACTACCAGATGAATATACATTCCATATATTATGTAAAAATGCACCAGAAAATGAAACCAAGGAAATTACCAAATCTAACCGCTAAAATGCAATAAAAATGGTCTGAATTAGTCAAGGCAAATGCTATATATCATTTCCAATGAAAGTTGTTGTGCATATACATACCTGAATGAATGAATATAGCTATTCAACAAATATTGGACAGGAGCAGAAAGTTTAAGTTCATGTGCAGCCTGTTACATCGAACCTTCAATCCTTCAAACATGAAACTATATATGCAGAGCATAGACAAAAACCTCGGTTGAATCATCTGCAAATTAAACAAATCCAAACCCGCCCTTTGTTGTACCTATATTTCTTAGCAACTATACATGAAAGGATTATCCCGTAATTCCCAATCACTTCATTCAGTTGATTTCGTTCGCAGTAGATCGCATAGTTTTCCCCTTCAATTCAGTGTGGTTTAACTGCTACCTAAGACGTAAATCCGTTACCATTAATGGAAATTCACAGCACATGACAGTAGATGTAATCAGAAATCAACAAAATCAACAAATAAGACATTTCGATACTCCATCGTCATAATCCCAATGCCATGCACAACAAAATTATCCAATTTCGCTAAACGGTAACAACAGGAAGTTTACCTGTTTGAAACAGTATATAGTGAGGAAGAAAACATTGTTTATACAACCCAATTGCATACAGTGGACTCTTGATGATACTATTGTTTCAAGTAGTTCACAAATTTCCTTGTAAGATAAAAGTATGATTTTTTTTAATTGAGAAACCACCCATCCTTATCAAGGTTTGGTCAATGAAAAGATCAGGTCTCTAACTTGATGACCAGCAGATAGGCTGCAAACGCCAAGGCAAAGTAAACAGCAACTAAAAGATTACAAAAGCGCACGTCTTATTTTTTGCTATGGTTTCTGCAGTGCTAGGAATATCATGGTTCCGCTTCATAAATCTCTTTTCTCGACGTTCACTTGAGCCCCATCCATCTGCAAACCTACCCCCTCTACGTGCGAAAAGGACTATCAAAAGATTATATTACTTCAAACTAAACATATACACAGATTAACTCAGATCTAGATGGTTAATTTCATATATTAACTCAAACAACAAAAAATACAAAACATCAAAAGAACATAGGTTAGAGTAAGATATCCGATGTGAGTTCAAATCACAAACATCAATGGAAATAGTTAAATCATTTCTCAATGTTCAGAAATGGATGAAGACTTCATTAGATATATATCTCACCTTCCCGTTATCATTAGGTGAAATAATACAACTACTTTTTTATGCATCACGTCAGGTATTATTGCCCATAGTGAAGGCCAGAGATCAGCCCAGCCAATTGATGGAGGCATACCAATGATGATTTACCTTAAAATCATTGAGTAAAAAATTAAAGAACAGAATCCAAAATGATACCAATATTTAATACCCAGTGAAATCAGAAAATCCATAAATAACCTCCACTTAAGAGTCAAGAAAGTATAAATATCATGTAATCATTTGAAAGCACGACTTAGTATACAGGAAAGCAGATCATGTATAAAATTGTTGCATAGAAACTACTTGAATAGTAACATAACAAAGAGGAATCTAGATCCACTCAGGTGAGGGCTGTCCAGCGATTTGTCTATGAAGAGGGATCCGGATACTCTTCTATGTGCAAGCTGAAAGTAAGCTTACTTTATGATGTTACCTGCGGTATTATGAGAGAGGATCGGATCCAACATCTACAAACATAAAACACTACTTCATTTTGATCAAATGATTCCCCAGTCAAACACAAATGTATGCATTATAGCAAGACACTAAAAATACCAGTATAAAAAAAAGCACAAACTATGTCCTCGTAAACTTACCACCATAACCACACAAAGATAACCTTAAACAAATACTACTCCCGTCAAATGTAGTTGACTTCATTTTTTGGGCAACAAATATTTTAAACAACCTAATCTTTATCCAACCATGTTATTTAACAAACATAAAGTAAAGATCCGTAAATATAAGGGAGAAAATAGAATACCAGCTTCAGGATAAGCACATGATACACATATACTAAAATTTCAGCATATTGTCTATGAAGCACACGATAAGCGTCGTACGTATCCCACATGAGAAATCTGCAAAAAAAAATCTGAAAGTATGTATTCAACTACAGAGTATAGTTCACAAATTTTCAAGGCGTGGAATCACTATGTCTAAAATAACATCAACGCACAAAATCAATAACAATGGATACTTAATTCATATCCATAATGGAGAACAACACAGTGCATTTCATTAATGAAGATGGCCAGTAAATTTTATCATGATTATGAAATGAGAAGTGATGAGATAATCGTCAAACCGAAAATATTAGCCACTGAATGCCAAAATTTTGGCTCTATTCCAAAGTTTTTTCTGCAAATTTGTTCCCAAATTGTGGATGGAAGTTAACGGGAAAAAGCTAATCATAAAATCTTGTGAAAATTGAAAATGAAAATAAACGGAAAAGAGAGTGGTCAGATGAAGAGTTGGAACGGGATTTAGACGGTTGTTGGAAGAGGGGAGAGAAGAGAGATAGAACCGCTGAGTTGTGGGGAGTGTGGGCTATGGATGGTGGGAAGGTCATGATATATTTTTTTTAGTCAGGTATTCGCTTGTTATGTTTACGGGTTTGGGTCGGGTAATTCTTGTTAAGCGGGTCAATTGGCAGTTTTTTCTCTAAAATATTAATATCCAACTGATATACCCAAACCGGATTGGGGCCCTGTTAACCTAGATTGGGCCTATTTAGATAGCCCAATAACAGTTCTTGGGCCTCCATTCTCTTTGTCCGCATCTCATAAGCCGGATCCTACCCGCCGTTCGTAAGTCGGGTCCTATCCGCCATCTATATGCCGGATCCTGTTCGCTGGTCGTAAGCCGAACTTCTCCACTCTGTGTGATTTCTACCCATATACTCAGGCTGACTTCAAGATAAGGCAAATATGAGTCCGACCTACAAATGAGCCCGCTGCCCGCCATACTTATCCAGACAACTGGCCGGTCCCACTTGTGTTTATTTGTATGATTATCGCTAATTATATCAATTTAATTGTCTTGTCATGATTAGTAAACCGACTTAGTTTCGTCCTATATATATAAGATCACAATGTAATAGAAAGAGATCCAAGAACTAATATACGCAGAGCTACTCTGTCAATTTGTCGACTCATTTGCATGTTCTCTAGTTAAGCACTAGTCCGACAACCTTGTTCTTGTTCCCCACCGTGTTCTCTCCGGAGAAATCTTACATATATAGCCATATATCCATGAAATACTTCTGTTCCCGCAAATCTGGTATTCAACGCAATATCAGTTGGCTCCGTTACCGGAAAACTCATCATCATTCAGCTTCTTAGGATCATTTGCTCCATCACAAAGACGACTTCACGGCGTCGCCGGCGAAAGGAGCTTTGTGAATTCATCAGAATCAGTTCAACTTGAAGGAACGTCTTCAACACGTTCTGCAAACTCGCACACGAGTCCCTCTTTAATACCCAGGTTGGTGTATATACCCTCAATCAGTTTCAGATCTTCAAGTAATAAAGGAATTTCGGTTGCTTGACTAGAAACCACCTGCAAACCACACCTCTTACATATTGATATTTTGAGTTAGAAAAATATCCAGCCACTAGCTAAAATATCCCAACAAAATATCCTACCAAAATATCTATAAAATATCTTTCTCAACATGGCTGGCGGGAAAAACATGATACCTGCTACACCGACTAAAGCGACCAACCAGGGCCCTCCACGTGGAGTGAACACATCGCGTGGAGAGGCAAGTAGGAGAGTATTGTCCGTTGGGGCTGACACCGGACAGGATATCACGCCCGATATGCGGGCTTACATAAGAGAAAGGACCCGAGTCCGCCAGATACTAAAGAGGCGGTAAGAAAGAGTCGTGGGAAGGATGTTGTCGGGGGTTCTCGTCCGAATGACGAATAGGAAGCTATTTCGGAAGGAGGAACACCTTTATAATTAATTTCATATACAATAGCTCTACAATCACACATGGATTATGTAGAGGAGATGCACATGGGAAATATGTTACTAATCGCAGAGGGGCTGCCTCCTCAACCTATCTGCAAGTTTATTCCTCCTCTACCAGCCCCAACAGAAATACAACCCACTCAGAATCCGCAAAAAAACGAACAAACCTCAGCGGACAGAGAGGGAAGAAAGCAGTCACACCACTTCACAACCTAGAGGGAGGAGATCAGTACTAGTTCGTCTGGGGCCCGTGGTTGATGATCGCGGTGCAGCCCCAGGACGACCTGGAATTCCCCGGCAGGTCCGTACCCGTGTGGAAGGGCAGGGGGACTCACAGACTGAGGAAAGTTACGCCACACTCCCTCTTATCCCGGAAAATCAGGACGAGATAGGGATAATGAGAAAACAAATAGAGGAGCTACAAAGAGGTATAATAGGAGCTAAGGTTAGTCCGACGTGGGGAACAAGTGTCCTTCATCCAAACATCATGAAAACTGCCCCAAGAGGGGGTACACACTACCCAAATTTCACCAATTATCATGGGGCCACAGATCCTTTGGATTGGCTTTCGGCTTTTCAGAGTAGGATCAGTCTATGCACGCCTAGCAGTGAGGCGTGGTGCATAGCTTTTGTGGGGTTAATGCAAGACAGGGCAGCATCGTGGATTCGCGGTCTTCCCCAAGTTCGATCTTGTCTTGGGATGGTCTGATTAGCAAATTATATCAGAGTTCAAGTCAGTGGGGGGACCCAAGAAGACACACATCGACCTTCATTAGGTCCGACAGGGGGAGAATGAGGGTACCCGCAGGTACTACGAGCGGTTTTATAAGGTGTATGAGCTAACAAGGGGCTTAGCGGACAACGTCGTGATGAGCGGTTTTGAGAGAGGGCTGAATCCTGGTAACCTGAAATCCTACTTCGCTCTAACACCACCCTCGAATTTACAGGCTATGTTCAACAAGAAAGTACATCGCAACTCCAGGTAACGAAGGAGCGTCTTCGTCTAATAAAGGCAAACAGAGGACTGAGCGCAGACCGCCTAGAGATAGCCGTAGAAATCATGATCAGGATGTCAAAAAAAGCCCGAGAGGTTTAAGGAAGAGCACTTCACGACTCTCAGAATATCGTATACTCAGATGCTTAATGAAGTAAGGGATGAGCTACCGGAGCCTTACCCAATTGTTCCAGATGCACGCCGCGACGCAACCAAATATTGCGGGTATCACAGAAACAAAGGTCATACAACCGACGAATGCATGCAATTCAAAAGAGCAATAGAAAAGTTACTCACTCGCGGCCACCATGATCACTACAAATTAGATGCCAGGGGACCGGACAGGAGAAATCAACAGGCTCGTCAGTTTGATAGGAACATTCGAATGATAACAGAGCCTCCCCCAACAACAATCAGATCAAAAGCCGTATCGGCTCTATTAATAAATATGTGGAGAAGCCAGCTGTCCTGCATGGGAACGAGCAACCTCTTGCTTTTACCCGAAGTGAGCTGAGACTTCCGTCAACACAGAGGACATGTGTCTTTGCGTTTCAGTGGTCATCAATTAGAAATGCATCAATCGTGTAATGATCGACATAGGAGCATGTCGAGACATCCTATACTACAACTGCTTCAGAGATTTGGGATTCGACGACTCCAATCTGAGGTCATATAATGGCACCCTTGAAGCCTTCACCAATCACAAGATACAGGTCAAGGGGGTCATCGACCTGGATGTACAGATGGGGGATTATGCGCCCTTCCGAACAGAAAAGGTAGTCTTTCTAGTGGTCGATCTTCAGTCCAACTACAACATGATAATTGGAACCCCGGCCTTAAAACAGTTTCAGATGGTAACTTCCATCCCACACCAGCGGGTAACGTTTTATGTTGGGGATAGGGTCGGAACATCGATCAGCGAGCCTGCAATTGTCCTCACATACATACAGGAGATGAGGACTGGAAACAAAAAAGCACGAATCGAACAACCTGAGGACATGGAAATCGTTAACATGATCAGGGTGGTCGGCGAACCTTCGCCGGTCAAAGTTGAGTGTGAAACTTTGCAAGTCAAGGATGAGCCCGACTTCACAGCGGAGGATGAGTTGATTGAGTTGTTTGTTAACGACAAGTACCCCGAACAAAAAATCAAGATAGGGGCTCGGCTGAGTCTCTCTGAGAAAGAAACTTTGATCAAACTTCTCAAAGAAAACCTAGAAGCATTTGCCTGGGTGGTCACGGACATGAGAGGGGTTGAGGCCAAAATTGCTCTACATCATCTGAACGTGGACTCTACCTTCAAACCAATA
Source organism: Gentiana macrophylla (assembly GCA_026214975.1). Lineage (NCBI taxonomy): Eukaryota > Viridiplantae > Streptophyta > Magnoliopsida > Gentianales > Gentianaceae > Gentiana > Gentiana macrophylla. Next base: position 61,560,328 of record CM047811.1, read on the forward strand.
CAGCAGCGAGCATGACAATTTACAACCGAAAAAGAGGCTATGGTTAAGGTAGAGGTCGGAAAGCTTCTTCAAGTAGGAATCATAAAGGAGCTAGCCTACCCCACTTGGCTAGTGAACGTAGTTATGGTGAAGAAGCACAATGGAAAATGGATAATGTGTGTTGACTTCACTGACATCAACAAAGCTTGTCCGAAGGATCCTTACCAACTCCTACGAATCGACCGGTTAGTAGATTCCATCTCTGGTTTTGAAGTCCTTAGTTTTCTGGACGCATATTCGGAGTATCATCAGGTGCGGATGGTTGAGTCCGACAAGGAGAAAACAACCTTCAGGGCTGCTGGGGGCTTATATTATTATGAGATGATGCCCTTCGGGCTTAAAAATGCGGGTTCAACTTATCAGAGGATGGTCAACAGGGTTTTCGGTTCGTAAATTGGAAAAAACATGGAGGCCTACATTGACGATATGGTCATCAAATCTGCGGGAGACGGTCACGCCACTGACCTTCGGGAGACCTTTAGAAATGTCCACAAGCAAAGCCTATTTTTATGGTTAGTCGTCGTGGCATCGAGGCTAATCCAGAGAAAATACAGGCTTTGCTCGACATGCAAGAACCTACAAACATCAAAGAGGTTCAGAGCTCAATGGCAGGATCATAGCATTGGGTCGCTACATTTCAAAATCAGCGGAAAAATGTCTCCATTTCTTAAAAATACTCAAAGGTGACAAGACCTTCTCATGGAATGCTGAATGCTCACAGGATTTTCAACCTCTGAAGGAGTATCTAGGGAAACCACCTCTTTTGGTTAGCCCTATAGAGGGAGATGTTTTGTTTTTGTACTTGGTGGCCTCGGACCGGGCTGCTTCCGCCGTTCTTGTCAAAGAGGCCGGAACCCTCCAAAATCCCGTATATTATGTAAGCAAGGCTCTCAGTCCGGTGGAGAGTCGTTATTTTAATGTTGAAAAATTAGCCTACTCGCTTGTTATCACTGCCCGCAAACTCAGGGGCTATTTTACTTCACATACTATAATTGTCTTAACTAATAGTCCAATGCTCCAAATACATCATAAGACCGACCTTTCAGGTCGCCTTCTCTAATGGGCTATCGAAATGACTGAGTTCGACATTCGGTAGCAACCCAGAAAAGCAATCAAAGCTCAAGCATTGCCGGATTTTATTGTTGAGACAAGTTTCAGCTCGCCACAACCAAGTTTGCCGATACCACTCGGGCCCGTTGTGGTCCCGAGTAAACCTGATCAATGCTGGCAATTATATGTTGATGGAACGTCTAGTCAAAATGGTTGTGGGGCCGGGGTTATATGGATGGAGCCCGCAACGACGGAAGAAATCGAAAAAGCTCTAAGGTTCGAGTTCCCGGCCATGAATAATCAAGCCAAGTACGAAGCGGTTATAGTCGGACTTAGTGTTGGTCCCAGGGAAGGGAAAACTATATTCAGAGGGGGGGGGGGTGAATGGCTATAGTGGAGTTTCAAAAACTTTTCTTGTATTTAAAAGCTTTTGGGCAGCGGATAAGTCCCTTCTTAAAATGTTGTTTCAAAGTAGATTATGCAATCACAGATATAAGATATAATATAAGCAATTAAATAAATGCAGTAAGGTAAATTGCTGAAAGTAAATTGAGACAAAGGTTTATAGTGGTTCAGGGTGGTGTAATCCCTTAATCCACTCTTCTCCTGTGATGATTGGAGGAATTCACTATTGTTTTCACAGATACAATAGCCTGATTGTCCTTGACTACACAAGCTTCACAATCTTCAAGACTATCACTCCCTGGCTTGAACAGCTTCAGTGACTCAGTCTCTTTCAGTGCTCCTTGAGAACAAATCTTTCAGCAGCTATCACAAACACAACTCCTTCTCAGATGGCTCTGATTCAGTTGCTTGATTAAGGTGAATTGGATTCACAAAACTTGCTGATCAAACTCAAAGGCTGATATTGGAATTGTAGTTCTCAGTTTTGAGTTGATCACTAGATGATTCGTTTTCAGCACAGATAGAAGGCTTGTCACTTTGATAGCGTTTTTGCTCAGATTCAATCGTTCTACTTCTTATTTTTTTTCTTGTCTGTCAATGCCTTCTATTTATAGCCTTGATAATCCTTGATTTGAATTTCCGTCTGTTGGCTATATTAATGAGGGGAATAATCCTTGATTTTATTCTTGATCCCCCCTTAATTATATTCTCCTTAATTTCAGTGATCGGATTTTTCTTCAAACGTTTATCAGAAAATCCGTCCTTGATTGATCCTCTATTGATTGTGCATTTAATGCTTGATCCTCTGTATCTTCTTCATATTTCAAAATCTGATCAAGTAAGGTTTACTTGGCCGTTCTCTGAACAGTTAAGTGACTATCTGACTTTGCCGTTTAGATCTTCCTTCACTGCTTTGTCTTCACTTAGCCGATGGTCAATTCACTTTGCCGATTCACTGTTTCCTTCATTCTTTTAAGTTCAGGAGAATCTTTGTACTTCACTGATCCTTGATTTGTGTGAGATCAGTGTACACCATATTTAAACATAAAGTTTCATCACTTGAAACATAACTTAGACTTATCCAAGGTCATCACAGAATTCCTTGGTTATAAGTCAGACTATAGTATCTTCATGCTTCTCTGCTGGTACTTGACCGGCCTCACTCTGCCGAACATCTGTTTCACTTTGCGTCCTACCAACTAGTACAATACTTGTCTGACTCAACTTATACAACATGTCAAACTCTAAGTAAAGACTTATACAGAGAATTCTAACTTATTTCAGGCTTGCTATAACAGCTAGTATGGCCATCATCAAAACATAATTAAATGTTCCTAACAATTTCCCCTTTTTGATGATGCCAAAACCCTCATAAGCCTGAACATAAGTATACCAAATTTTTTCACAATAAACACTGTAATAAAACTCAACAATTTTATTCATCCATTTAAGGGCAATGAGATATTGCATTATAATTTTTTTAAGGCATTTATTTCGGTTATTAAATCAATATAGAAAGTGCTACTACTTCTTTTCTTCAAACCTGATGCCTTTGCATTTGATGCCCTTGCCCTTATCTGTTGGGCTTGCTTTCTTTCCACTGGAGCTCTCAGGCTTTGAGCCTCCTTCCCCCTTTTTGGCAGCACCAAAACGTGCTTCAATAATTGCATTTGCTTCCTCAGATTCAGGGAGAGGACCATACCTTTTCTCCAGAATTTTGTTGTTGGCCTCAGTTACATTTATTAAGGTTTCGAGTTGCTGGCCAGAATATTTCCATAACCTCATCCAAATGTTGAAGTTGATGAGTGTGAGCATTTAGAGTATCCACCAATGGTTTGAGACTGTTATCAATCTTGTTACCATGAAACTCAAGATTGGTCTGGACATGGTAGGGGATGAGGTGTTGCAGATTGCATAGCAAGTTGCCATGTTTCTCCATGACCTCATCTTGAATATTGATGTGACTGATGAGGGATTCAATTTTGTGATTGAAGGAGGTTGCTTTATTCCTTAATGCAGCTTTCAGGTTTTGCCTGCTGTGATACTGTTTTTCCATGTCCACAATCAAAGGTTGGATATACAGATTGAAAAGTCTTTCTGGATCAATTTCTTCTGGACCCACTTCAACATCCTCATCATCTGCATCTTTCTCCTTCTCTACATCATCATCATTATCTGCTGTGTCTTAAACATTCTCTTCCTCTTTCTCTTCTCTCTCACATTCTTTTTCTTCCTCAGCAGTCTCAGGATCAGAGAGAGATTACTGAGAATTGCTTGCTTTTTTCCTTCTGCTGGGATAGCAGTTTTTCTTCTCCATGTGCTGGAGACTTGATTTCCTCTGCTGGTGTTCCCCCTTGATCAATAGTAGGGGTGTTGACAAGTTCAGTAGAGTGAGTTTGATCAGCTGGCTCACTCTGCTGTTTGACAACTTTGCTGAGGCTCCTGAGAATGACCTTCTGAATTGTCAGATCATCATCTGAAGTCTCCATCTTTTCTTGATCACCTTCAAGATGACCTTCTTCCTCTGGTTCTTCAGCTTCTTTGTCAGCCTTCCTTTCAGTATCATCTTCGTTATTGTCAATTTCTTCCTCATCAGATGAAGTAAGACGATATTCTTCTTCACCTTCCTCTAGATATGTCACTTCTTCTTGTTTCTCTCCCTCAGCCGCTGTATCGTCACTGATGACCACAGGGTTATCCAGATTGCTGGTACTGACCATGAGAGTGTCCTCTTATGCCTTTTGGGATCTGGTTTGTCTTCCCATCCCTGATCTACTGCTTTCGGGTGCTTTCCTTTTTCGTCCGGTAGAGGGTTTGGGTTTCAGAGATGCCTTAATGTAAGTAAACATTACCTTGGACTTGTGTGGTGGCTGTAGATTGATGGGTTTCACTTTCAATGTGTCATACAGGTGTTGAAAAGGGAACCCATGTGATTTCCTCTCCCAGAAATCACCTTTCTTCTGCAAACCCATGCTTGGTGCCGTGATTGACAGATCAATTTCCTTTTGAATCTGGTCTTTCAACCTATTGAAAACAAATGTTGACCAGTCAAAAGGAATACCTTGATAGATAATTGCCATTAACGTGACCCGTAACTCGGTCAAGTTTTCCATTGATCCTTTTTCTGCCTTCAATGTTCTTGGTGATAACTGGTGCAAACTCAGCAAATGGAAGTTTGAGTACTGATCTGGGTAGATTGTAGGTTTTACTGTTCTTTTTGGGACTTTTGGCTATATCAGCCCAGAAGTTGTTGATGTCAATCTGCACAAGCTTCACATTAGCCGGACCAATCATGGGTAGGTGTAAGAATCTGTTGAGAAGACCAGGCGTGATGACCACTTCTTTCCTAAAGATTGAACTTTTTATACAGTCGTGATCACTTTTCTTAGCGCTAGGCACAAACTTTGCATTTTTCCAAAATGCAATCAGGTTCTCATAGCATATTCCAGTTATTGGGGGGTTTAGGAAGGTCATTAACCCCAGATTTGTGCAGCCATCAACCAATCGTTGGGCTTGTACATCGTTATCACAGAAAGAAAGATAGTGTTCAGGCCTAAAAAATGATCCAGTGATGATCGATTTTTCAAAAGAATCGTTCTGTGGGAGATATTGATGAGGATGAAGCCATTTGTTGAATATGATGAATATTTAGAAAATCTTCGATTTTTCAAAAGGGAGAAAATAGGGTTTATGATTTGCAAAAGAGAGTAAAGAATTCCGAAAAATCTCTAAGTGTGGTTTATATAGGATGATTTGTGTCGTGTGAACGTGGTTGAATATGGAAGGATTTTGTGACGTAATGGCGTGATTTTATGTATATAAATCACGGTATTTGAGTATAGTGGGGGATTGGATTTAGGTAAGTAATGATAGATCCCGGGAATCGAGGCGTTTGTAATTCAAAAATAATATGGTTACCTCCACGATTGTAAATTGATCTCCACGTGTGTAATCTTTCATAGCATAATCCTCCATAACTTCTTGATTTTCCACGTGTATAAGGTTGATTTGATTCACACTTTAGTTTGCTGGTGACTCCAATTCATATTTCGGTGGAGTGCCTTGGCTGGTCACTTAGCCGGTGTAGTGACTCTTCACTGAGCTGCTGTATATAATTGTTCCTAACAGTCAGTGAAGTTAACTTCACTGTGTACCAGTGCCTTACTTGCTACATCTCCTGTAATGGCAAAGGTTTAATCAGCTGGTGAAGTTACTTAGCTGATTACTCCAGTTAGCTGCTTCTTAGTACTTAGTCAATTTCTATCATTCCCAACTCAGTTCTCAACTTGCTAAATCTTTCATGACTGAGTGGTTTTGTGAAGATGTTAGCCAATTGATCTTCAGTAGGTATGTATCTTAGTATGACATCTCCTTTCTCAACATGATCTCTGATGAAATGATGTCTTACATCAATGTGCTTTGTTCTTGAGTGTAATACTGGATTTCCAGTAATGGATATTGCACTTGTGTTGTCACACACGATTGGAATTGTCTTCTCCTCCATTCCATAATCCCTTAGCTGTTAACTGATCCATAGTACTTGTGCACAACAACTACCTGCTGCTATATATTATGCTTCAGCTGTTGATGTGGATATGGAGTTTTGTTTTTTCCTAAACCATGATACTAGTCTGCTGCCTAGCATCTGACATGTTCCAGAGGTGCTTTTTCTATCCATATTGCATCCAGCATAGTCAGAGTCTGAATATGCTATCAATTTGAATCCTCCATCTTTTGGATACCAAATTCCAACATTGATGGTGTTCTTCAGGTATTTGATTATTCTTTTAGCTGCTAGAAGATGTGATTCCTCTGGTTGAGCTTGAAATCTTGCACACACTCCTGCTGCAAAAGCTATATCAGGTCTGCTTGCAGTTAGATAAAGTAGGGATCCAATGATTCCTTTGTACAGTTTTTGATCAACATCTTTTCCACTTTCATCTTTTCCAAGAGTGACTCTTGCACACATTGGTGTATCTGATGTTCCACTTGAGTCCATACCATACTTGTGAATTAGGTCTTAGTGTATTTGGTTTGATTGATGAAAATGCCATCTTTCATTTGTTTTACTTGTAGCCCAAGGAAGTAATTTAATTCTCCCATCATGCTCATCTGAAATTTGCTCTTCATTAGGTTTGCAAATTTCTCACATAACTTTTCATCCTCTGATCCAAAGATAATGTCATCAACATAGATTTGTACTAGCAATGTACTTGTTCCTTCCTCTAGCTTGAAAAGAGTCTTATCAATAGTTCCTTTGTTGAATCCATTGTTGATCAAGAATTGTGATAAAGTTTCATACCAAGCTCTTGGTGCCTGTTTGAGTCCATAAAGTGCCTTTTTGAGCTTGTACACCTTATCTTCTTTCTCTTTGAGTTGAAAGCCAGGAGGTTGTTCCACATAGACTTCTTCTTCCAAAAGGCCATTCAGAAATGCACTCTTGACATCCATTTGGTAAACTTTGAAGTCTTTGTGGGCTGCAAAAGCTAGAAAGAGTCCGATTGCATCCAATCTTGCTCTCAAGGCAAAGTTTCATCATAAGCTATTCCTTCTGCTTGAGAGTAGCCTTTTGCAACTAGCCTTGCTTTGTTTATAACAACTGTTCCTTGTTCATCCATCTTGTTTCTGAATACCCATTTTGTTCCAATGATGGTGGCTATGTCTGGTCTGTCAACAAGTTCCTAGACCTCATTTCTTTCAAACTCATTTAGTTCTTCTTGCATAGTCAGAATCCAATCAAAGATCTTGGATTGCATCATCTATTGTTTTGGGTTCTACTTGAGATAGAAAACATGTTAGCATATGCTCCAGTTGTCTTCTGGTTCTGACTCCTGTGTTAATGTCTCCAGTGACTTGATCTTCAGGATGATCTTTTAGCCAGTTGAGATCTGGTTGAAGTTGTTCTTGACTTGGTGCTTCCACAACTTCAGCTTGTGTATCAGCTTCATGCTCTTGTCTTTGGTACCTCTTCTCTGTATTGATCGGTGGTTCATCTTGATTTCCAAGATTGTGATTTAGAATGGTAGCTAGTACTGTTGTATTCATGTAGACTTGTCTTGGTCCTGCTTCTTCAAGTTCTTGAAGGCTTTCACCATTTGTGTTTGACTCATCAAAGACTACATGAATTGATTCTTCAATCACCAGGCTTCTTTTGTTGAGTACTCTGAATGCTTTGCTGGTGTCTGAGTATCCCATAAAGATTGCTTCATCGTAATGTATCTACTTCTGCTTTGTCACCACACCTCCGTGCATGGAAACATTTTATCAATTCACGAATTTTCCCAACTAATGATTTTTCTGAAATCAATGATGATGAAATGCTTCTGCTATATGCAATATCCGTGGGTGCAATCATTGACTGGGGAATTCTCATTCACCGCACTGCTATAAATTTTGCCCTGGCCCGAAGAAACTTCCGTCAGCCCTTACCATTTCCGTGGCTGATTTCTCGACTTTGCAATAATGTTGCTGGTGTTCAAATGTTTGGTACGGATGAGGTTTTTCCTTGTCGTCACTCTCAAGTTGCATTGCTACCAGTTGACATTCCTGGAGGATCTTCTTCTGCTGAGGCAGATGAATAGATTTTTCTTCTCTTGCATACCTTGGATAACTGATGTTTATGTTTATGTTTTCATGTTTGGTCAGTTTGCAAGCTTTCAGTTTGTAAGATAGAAAAATATTACGTTGGTTGGATGATTATGGGTAGTTTGATTATGGATAGTTATGACTAGTTAAATGATGCCGGTGGCATTTTATTTTCCTAAGTTATGTTGTTATTTTATTTGCTATGTATAATATTATATAAAATAAATAAACCAAGGATGCAATTATCTACTATTACTCTGATTTTCTTTCCCTTTTCATACCGTTGGTAGGATAAACGTATTTAAAAATAAAAATAGCAAAAACATAAGAACTCCCTACTTATTTTCCGCCTTATTTTCTAACAACTTCTTTACTACTCACTCGCCATCGGGCCGATGTCAGTTCGTAAGTAGGGAGTGGAGAATAGTTAGTAAATAAATCGGAAACGCTAAAACAAACACTTCGTTTTAATTATCCTTAGGCATTCCAAGCATGATAAAATATAATTGACACACTTGATGTAATGTATTTGAAAGAATAAGTTTTTAATAAAGTGAGTAAACACGATGCATTATGATAATATAATACTTGTCTATCTTTGATTTTAATATGATTTTTGAGTACGTATAATTAAATAATTATTATCAAATATTTTATTTATGAAATTAGACAAGTATACTTGCATTTATAGTTAACTTTTAGAAATGCTTTCTTTCAAGATGAATCATGGTTCTGGAATCGGATTAGGGATGACGATTTTTGGCATAACTTTGACTCGACCATAGCCAAATGGCCTACCCGAACATAATTTCCATTTTTGTCCCCATCTCAGCCTTGTAGAGTGGCGAGACCCCACTCGAACTAGCCATCGTATTTAGCTACATTATAACCGACCCTTAGCCTAATTTGGTCTACATTCCCTTGGCATCCCGCAAGTTTAGTATGTACTTATGGATAGCGGTGACGGCATCGGAACTAAGTGTCGATACATTAGAATGGCACGAGTTGAGATTGGTACATTGTTATTTGGAGGTCATTTAACCAAATTACATCCTTTTTATGATTTTAATTTCAATCAAAAAAAATTTGTTTGTTAAATGCTGTTTTAGTAATAAATTGGTTCCAACCAATAAACTAGGAACCATTTGTATATATGTGTGTGAAATAAGAGTATTGGAGGCAATTTTGCAAGCTGATTAGACAGTACCAGGATGTTACCGATCGAGATATTCTTGATCGAAGGTTGAAGGTGTAAATACGTACGACTTGCTCTTTCTCTTTTGATTTTCCTTTTTATCCTTTCAATTAGCCAACACCCTGAGCCTGAACGTTACAAGCCACCTTGCCAACTACTTGACTTAATTCTTGATTCCGGATATCTATAAGTTGCGATTGGAAGTATTTCTAAAAATTTTAATTATATCTAGTAAGTAATGCATGTAGAATTTTCGTTTAGACAATATTTGATAACTAATTTGATAGTTATACTGACTTTCTTCTATTAAATTCTTTAGAAGACAAAATTATCATATGATCATGATACTGACTGAGTACATTACTGTATTAAAATCTTAATCTATACAATTACATTACCTCCCTCGTGTTCTTATAAATTATCACTTACTTAGCTCGAGGACGATCAAAAGCTAAGTAGGGAGTAGTTGATATATGTCAAATATATATTATGTTTTATTCCATTTTATAACCCATTTTCGAGATTTTATTATTCATACTGATAAAAATTATAGTTATATAATATATTTCTAAAAATTAATAAATATCAAAATATTTATTTTACAATAGACATAATTAACTTATTTTATTAGATTTACCGATTTTTTTCTTGTGCAGGTACACCATGATAAAATTCTAAAGTCAATATGGTTAATTGCGGCAAAAAGGATTTACAAAATCGGATCATTATCATTTCCCAGACAAAAATCGAATAATATCCAACATACCCTGACAATACCCGGCGCAGACCGGGTAAATACCGGTCTACGCCGGAAATGCTGAGGATTTGGGGAATATTTCGCAATTAAGTCACATTAAATGCTCTGACATACCTTCACATGCTGACAAGACCCGGCGCAAACCGGGAGAGAACCGGCGTGTGCCGGAAAAGATTCTTCTCAGGAGAAATTGCCTATAAATAGCGAGTCATTTGATGTAAAAATTTGCACCAATATATATGTACACAAACATATATATTATCTCCCTCCCTTCTTAACAATATTTCACTTAGGCTTTTAAGCCATAAATAATTAAGTCGATTAGTATTCCGTATTGTTAAAACTGATTATTATGAATGCTAATTTGAATAAGTTAGTATTTATAGTAATGAGTGGCTAAACTTATAACTAGCCATGACAATGTAATTCAATTATTTTGGTCTTTTGGTTGAACGGATGATGACTATGTAACGTAAATTTTAATTTCAATTGTGTTGAATCTTTTTCTACTTAAATTGATTGTTTGCTCGTGTTGGAGTAATTAACCAATATTGGCACACACACACTTAATTGATACCGAACGGAGATTTTAGGTGTGAGAACGAGGTAGAAAAACCGGAAGGTAAAATTGGCCGTCTGACGGAACCCTCTTTCTTATCCGGGGAAAGATTATTTGTACTCGAGAGCTTATCATGTCAAATCATTAGGTTTAGGGCTCTTAAACCAAAGAGGAGGCATAGAACAATTTCGAACACTCGTATGAGGGGAAATTGTTAGAATAGAAGTGCACCGTTTCACACAATTGAATACCCTTAATAGGCCAAATTAATCACATCCTTAAAACTAAAAGAGACTATAGTTCAATGAAATTGTCTTGGCTAGTACCTTTAATATTAATTGTTAATTTTATCAGTAACGTAAAACTATCACTTTTATGAAAAATCTGCGACTTAGATCAAGATAATAATAGCTAATTGGTGTTTAACCACACTTTGAATTGTATCGTGTTCCCTGAGGAGACGACCTTGTTCACCAGACTAGACTACAATTTGACCCGATACACTGCCGGTAAGATTGGACACCCAGTTTAAGCTGATCAAACCACTGTGTTGGTTTGGCTGTGAATCACCTTGCCTCCTTCCTTGTTGAAGTGCACATTGTAGCCTTTGTCACAAAATTGATTGATACTCAATAGGTTGAAGTTCAGTCCTCTAACATAGGCCACATTTTGAATTTTCAAGTTGTTTTTGAGCATTATGCCTTCCCCCTTAATTTTACCAGGGTTTTCTTTGCCTCCAAAGTTGACTTTGGGTCCCTCAAAAGCTTTAAAGTCAGTGAGCCATCCCTTGTTTCCTGTCATGTGTCTGGAACATCCATTGTCTATGTACCAGACATCCTACAAAACAAATTAATTATGTTTAGGTACCCAACACTGTTTGAGTCCATACCTATTAGCAGTCATGCCTCCTACTCCAAGTGTATATCCAAATGATCTTCTTTTTTAATAATAAAAGTCATCAACTTCATATGTATAAGGCATGGCAGAATAGCTTCTAATATTTCTACTGAAGGTATTCTGATACTTTTCTCTACTTTTTGGTGCATTTGCATCCTTTTCCACTTTCCAATATGCAGTAGGAAACCTATGTTACTTCACATGTCTAGGAATGAACTTTGGTTGGCTTTTTCTTAAACACATGATGCATGACATGAAATGGTTTCTTCCTGTATTTTGGAGGTGCAACATTCCAATCATCTTCTGAAGGGTAAAGTCTTCCTTTACCTTTCAGAAAGCCTTTGCTTTTGGTTGACTGGATTGATGGTTTGGTCTGCTGTTTCACTAAATTGAGTTTTGACTTCACCGGTGCAGGATGAGTGGTTGAAACTATGGTCTGTCCTTTTATGAACTTTGGCCCATTCTTGGTCCTAGATTCATAATTGTGTTGTCCATTGTTTCTATTCTCATCCTGACTATTGTAGCCAAGACCAGGTCTGGATCCAAACCTTTTTGAGGGTTTGTAAGTTGGTGCATTCAGTGGTGCAGTTGTGATCTTGACTGGTAGGGAAATTTTCTCAGCTGATCTTTCAACATTGGATAAGTGGTCATCTATTGCTTGTTGATCAGTTGAGTGAATCTCCTTACTAGTTTTTTCAGCTTTTACTTTGTCCAATTCTTTCTTTAATCTTTTATTCTCCTTTCTTAGATTCTCACACTCATGTTCCAGAATTTCAGGATTCAACTCAATTTCTTCAAATTTACTCATGAGATTTTGAATTGGGTTTGCAGAATCTAGTGGAAGAATAGAAGATTGTGCAGTGTAAAATGTGGATACACTTGATGATGAGTATGGGCTAGAAGTTACCTCAATTTCATTAGATTCTTTAGCCATAAGTCATAGGTAATCCTTTTCATTTTCTGAGTTGTCAGCTTCATCATCATCATCAGAATCATCTTCGGATGATTCTTCATTCTTCTAACTGCTAGATTCAGCTTTGAGTGCTTTCTTGTTTTTTCTCTTTCAGTTGTCTTGTACTTCTTCTTGTCCTCATCTTTGTCTTTTTCTTCAGGACATTCAGCCTTGAAATGTCCTTTCTTCTTGCAGTTGAAACATTTGTATTCATCATACTTTTTCTTCATGTCTTTGCTTGTGCTAGACTTCTTGTATGATGATGAACCTCCTTTGAATTACTTCTTTTTGTTAAACTTGTCAAACGTTTTACTAGTAGAGCTACCAGTTCTTTCACTCTGTGTCTCTTTCTTTGTTTGCATCACCGCTTGACTTTGCTTGAGGTGCAACCAAAGGTACCGCCTTATGTGCCTCTGCTTGTGCACTGTCTTCGCCGTTCAATTCAAATTCATGAGCCTTTAGTTGAGACATTAGAGTTAAGGTATCAGTGGTTGTGAGATTTGTTGTCCCTCTGATTACTGATGTGATGATCTTCCATCTTTCAAGTAGGCCTCTCAAGATCTTCAGGCACACTTCTTTCTGTTGATATGTGTGTCCAAGTTGTTGTAGTTCACTGATGATGCTTGAGAATCTGTTGTCCATTTGATCAATGGTTTCACCAGCCTTCATTTTGAAGTTCTCAAATTTATGTTTTGCAACAGACCATTTGTTTTCTTTGACTGCTTCTGATCCTTCATTTACCAGTGCCAATTTGTCCCACAACTCTTTTGCTGTTTTGCAATCTTTGATCCTCATGAACATGTTGTTGTCTAGAGTCTTCAAAATCATGTCTTTTTGCAACAAAATCGAGATTTGCTCTTCTCCTGTCGTCCTTGGTCCAATCTTTCTTGAGTTTGTCTATTACTTTTCCTTGATCTGCTCATGTGGCTACCACAGTTGTAAATTTGATTGGGCTATCATTAATTACATCCAACATCTCCTCATGAGTTGCTGCAAGATGAGACAACATTCTTATTTTATATTCATCAAAATTATTAACATTGAATACAGGTACCTTTGACATAAAATTTGAGGAATCCATATATATATATATATATGTATATATATATATATATATATATATATATATATATATCTATATATAATATATACACGAGTGGATTTAGCCCGTTTCCCCTCAATTACCCGACCCAAACCCGATAAAAAAAAATTATAAAGCTAAAAACATAAATAATGCCGCATTTACTAAAAATAACTAATAAAATAAATAATATTAATAAATTAAAAAAATCAGCCGCATTTAATGAAAATAAAAAATAATCCCGCATTTACTTAAAAAATATTCCTTTTAAATTTTACTAAAAATAACTAATAAAACAAATAATATTAATAAATTTAAAAACCAAATAGCATTTAATGAAAATCAAAAATAATCCCGCATTTACTTAAAAATATTCCTTTTAAGTTTTACTAAAAATAACTAATAAAACAAATAATATTAATAAATTAAAAAAACAAATTGCATTTAATGAAAATAAAAAATAATCCCGCATTTACTTAAAAAATATTCCTTTTAAGTTGGGTTATTGACTAGATATATTTTGCAATATGGCAGGTTGATTTCCCCATTTTTATTTATATAATTCCCCTTTTTTATTTTTTTAAAAAAAACGTGTCCCATTTTTATTTATATAATTCCCCATTTTTATTTTTTAAAAAAAACGTGTTCCTTTAAAAAAAAAAACCTAGCGCATTATTAATACCCGGTAAGAAAACAAAAAACTTCGACAACTTCTAATTCATTCACCTCACCGAACGATTCCAATGCAGATATGTTTCAAGATTCTCATTTCTTAATTTACTTTTCGGGTAAATTGTTTTTTGGATGGCAATGGATTAAAGGTAAAATTACTTCTCTTCCTTCGGTTGCATGATGGTTGACGATAATGATTTTGAAGAGGTAATCTCCATGCCTATCAAATCTATACCAATTATTTCTAAGTTTTCACGTATTTTTTTTCCCAACTTTTGTTGGTTGTGGACGGCAAACTTGATTTCACTTTCTCAGGTACTATTTTTTGCATACTCTTTTTGACACAATAGTACGTAGTAGAATTTTAATTTGTATTTCAATTTATATTTTTTTACTTTTGGATTATTATCACTCTTGATTATCATTCTTTTTTTATTTTTCTTACTAATCGTTTATAGGGATTCATTTTGGTCACTACATGGAAGATTGTGTATAATTAAATTGATCATTATCAGCCTAATACCTGCATACACTCGGTATGTTCTTCTTCTTTTTTCCTTTCATCCTGAATATGGTATTGTTCCTTTTTTATTTTTAGTTTTATCTTTCTATTTTTATTTACATAATAATGATTATTTAGTCAATAATTTTAAAAGGATTTTAGTTAGTTTTTATATTAATAATACATAAACGAAATTAAATAAAAAATAAAAAATAAAAATATAGAACAAGAATCCTTGATTTAAGTAAAAATATAAAAAATAAATAAAATCCTTGATTGATTATTTTTTTAGAACACAAATTGATTATTGATTAAATAATTGATTAAAGTAAAAATAAAAAAACGAAATAAAATAATGTGTAACAAATCAACAAGATCCTCATCAAAATTATTGATTGATTATTAATTAAATAAATATAGAAAAATGAAATTTAAAATAAAAAAAACATAAATAATCAAAATTAGAAAAATCATAGATTGAATAATGATTAATTAATCATCATTAATTTATTAAGTAAATTTAGAAGAAAAAAAAAACAACAAGATTATCATCAAAATCCTTGATTGATTAGAAAATCCATGAGTTAAGTTAAAAAAAAATGAAATAAACAAATATATAAAAAATCAACAAAAGCCTCATGAAATCCTTGATTGGTTATTGATTAAATAAAGATAGAAAAATGATATTGTTATTAAAAATAAAAATACGTAAATAATCAAAATCATCAAAATCAATGATTGAATAGTGATTAATTAATCATCATTAATTTAATAAGTAAAAAATAAAAAATCAACAAGATCCTCATCAAAATCCTTGATTGATTATTGATCAAATAAATATAAAAAAATAAATTCAAAATAAAAAAACGAAAATAATGAAAATCAATGAAATCAGTGATTGAATGAATCCTCAATAACTAAATATTCTTCCATTCAATTAAATTTTCAATAATAACTAAATTCAATTGTGTCATTTAATGGAAAATATTTCTACATTAAATAACAATGTCGGTCGAAGTAATATATTTTTACATTAAATTACTTTTTGACAAAATAGTATGCCTAAGAAAAATAATCCTCTAACTAAATAATTCTCAGAATATTCTGAAATTATATTACATTTTGAAAAATAACTAATATCAAAGATGTAAATTTATACGGGATATTCTTATATTAGGTCATCCATTACATATTCGCCACCCCATTACATTGTATTATTTAAAAAAAGATACATTCAATTTTACATATTAATGAAAAATATTCTAACAATAAATTACATTTTGAAAAATATCTAAAGTCAAACATGCCATTTAATACTTAAATATGTATACATTACATACATCCCGTATAAATTAATGAAAAATATTCTCACATTAAATACATCACTATAAATTAGTGATCCCAATTATTATGAAATATTATTAAATTTATGGTTCTTAATTCGAAATATCACATTAAGTTATAATATTTAAAAATTGATAAATTTAAATAAACCAATAAATGCAAAATATTTTAAGATTAAATTACATTTTGATATATGTATAAACTCAATTATAAATTAAATACAACCCTTATAAATTAGTCATCCCAAAATAATGTCAAATATTCTTAAATTTATGGATCTTAATGCGAAATATTTTTTCATTAAAGTATAATATTTAAAAAAATGATGAATTCAATTTTACCAATTAATTCAAAATATTCTACCATTATATAACATTTAAAAACAAATCTATACTCAAATATGTCATTTAATACAAAATATTTTTTCATTAAATTATAATATTTAGAAAATGATACATTCAATTTTACCAATGAATGTAAAATATTCTAACATTAAATTAAAATTTTAAAAATATCTAAACTTAAATATGTTATTTAATGCAAAATATGCAGACATTAAATACATTCCGATAAATTAGCTACCCCAAATAATGTCAAATATTCATTCATTAAATTAAAATAATTATATTCGAATTTGCTAATTAATACGAACATCCTTAATTTAATGTCATTCCCGACAAATTAAATGCCCCATTTGATTCTAAATATTCTTATATTAAATTAATTTTTTGAAAATAACTACATTTAAATATGATAAAAAAAATCATCACTTTAAAATTAGCGTTCTCGAAATATTACAATTATATTACATTTTGAAAAATAACTAATATCAAAGATGTAGATTTATACGGGATATTCTTAGATTAGTCATCCATTACAAATTTGTCACCCCATTACATTGTATTATTTAAAAAAAGATACATTCAATTTTACCTATTAATGAAAAATATTCTAACAATAAATTACATTTTGAAAAATATCTAAAGTCAAACATGCCATTTAATACGAAATATGTAGACATTACATACATCCCGTATAAATTAATGAAAAATATTCTCACATTAAATACATCACTATAAATTAGTGATCCCAATTATTATGAAATATTCTTAAATTTATGGTTCTTAATTCAAAATATCACATTAAGTTATAATATTTAAAACGATAAATTTAAATAAACCAATAAATGCAAAATATTCTAAGATTAAGGTAGGGTTGGGTGGTGGGTAAGGTAGGGTTGGGTGAAGTGGTGGGTAAGGTAGGGTTGGAGAGGATTGAGTAAGGTGTGATAGGTTAGGGTAGTAGGTAAGGTATGGTATGGTGGTGTAGTGGATAAAATAGGGTAGAGTGGAATGGTGGATAGGGTGGGGTTGGGTGGTGGGTAGGGTACGGTGGGGTGGGGTGGGTGAAGATAGGGTGGTATGATAGGGAATGTAGGGTGGGGTAGGGTTGGGGTGGATGAAAGTGGAGTAGAGTAGGTAATGGGTAAGGTAGGTAGGATGTCGAGGGTAAGATATAGTGATATTGGGTAGGGTAGGATAGGGGTGGTGGGTAGGGTATGATAACGGTGGGTAGGGCAGGGTAGGATGGTGGGTAGGGTAGGGTAGGGTAGGGTAGGGTAGGGTGAATTGGTGGGTAAGGTAGGGTTGGGGAGGTTTGGGAGGGTTAAGAAGGGTTGAGTAGGGCAGGATAGGTTGGGGTAGTGAGTAAGGTATGGTGTGGTTGTATGGTGGGTAAGATAAGGTAAAATGGAATTGTGGATAGGGTACGGTTAAGCGGTGGTAGGGTACGGTGGGGTGGTGGGTTGGGTAGGATAGAGAAGGATGGGGTGGTGGGAAGGTAGGGTGGTATGATGAGTAAGGTAGGGTTAGGGTGGATGAAAGTGGAGTAGAGTAGGTAATGGGTAAGGTAGGTATATAGGATGTCGAGGGTAGGATAAGGTGGTGGGTAGGGTAAGATAGCGGTGGGTAGGGCAGGATGGGTAGAGTGGTAGGGTGCAATGAGGTATGACATATGACTACCCACCCCTTCGCCTATATCATACCTTATGAACCATATCATACCATATTCAAGCCAACATTAATTCACTACATTGCTCTATCAATCACTTAATGTGTCATCTTTTATATAATTTATTTAATTCCAATCCTGCATATTCTATTCAATTCAATTCTTGCATAACAAATATGCCAATAAAATCTTCTTTCATCCTTCAAAAAAATCTTCTATTGAAATATACGTTCTCCCGTGCAATGTTAAAAGCAGTAATATAACCACAATTATTGGCATGAGAATAACTTTTGGACATATTGTGTGGTATGTTTTTGACTTTATGTGAAGGTAATCACATTGTCATACGTCCCCGTGCAATGCACGGGTTTATGACTAGTGTGTATATATATATATATATATATATATATATATATATATATATATATATATATAAATCGATTTGAAAAACTACTTTGAAAATATGTGATATCCTTGTTACCAGAAAATAGATCTGGACAGGTTCTGATACTAGGAACACTGCTCCAATACCAATTGTTAGTCCCAGAGAAGGATAAAACTATAGTCAGAGGGGGGGGGGGTGAATGACTATAGTGGAGTTTCAAAAAAAATTCTTGTATTTAAAAGCTTTTGGGCAGCGGATAAGTCCCTTCTTAAAATGTTGTTTCAAAGTAGATTATGCAATCACAGATATAAGATATAATATAAGCAATTAAATAAATGCAGTAAGGTAAATTGCTGAAAGTAAATTGACACAAAGGTTTATAGTGGTTCAGGGTGGTGTTATCCCTTAATCCACTCTTCTTCACAGATACAATAGCCTGATTGTCCTTGACTACACAAGCTTCACAATCTTCAAGACTATCACTCCCTAGCTTCAACAGCTTCAGTGACTCCGTCTCTTTCACTACTCCTTGAGAACAAATCTTTCAGAAGCTATCACAAACACAACTCCTTCTCAGATGGCTCTGATTCAGTTGCTTGATTGAGGTGAATTGGATTCACAAAACTTGCTGATCAAACTCAACGACTGATGTTGGAATTGTAGTTCTCAGTTTTGAGTTGATCACTAGATGATTCGTTTTCAGCACAGATAGAAGGCTTTTCACTTTGACAGCGTTTTTGCTCAGATTCAATCGTTCTACTTCTTATTTTTTTCTTGTCTGTCAATGCCTTCTATTTATAACCTTGATAATCCTTGATTTGAATTTTCGTCCGTTGGCTATATTAATGAGGGGAATAATCCTTGATTTTATTCTTGATTCCCCCTTAATTATATTCTCCTTGATTTCAATGACAGGATTTTTCTTCAAACGTTTATCAGAAAATCCGTCCTTGATTGATCCTCTATTGATTGTGCATTTAATGCTTGATCCTCTTTATCTTCTTCATATTTCAAAATCTGATCAAGTAAGGTTTACTTGGCCGTTCTCTGAAAAGTTAAGTGACTATCTGACTTTGCCGTTTAGATCTTCCTTCACTGCTTTGTCTTCACTTAGCCGATGGTCAGTTCACTTTGCCGATTCACTGTTTCCTTCATTCTTTTAAGTTCAGGAGAATCTTTTTACTTCACTGATCCTTGATTTGTGTGAGATCAATGTACACCATATTTAAACATTAAGTTTCATCACTTGAAACATAACTTAGACTTATCCAAGGTCATCACAGACTTCCTTGGTTATAAGTCAGACTATAGTATCTTCATACTTCTCTGCTGGTACTTGACCGGCCTCACTCTGCCGAACATATGTTTCACTTTTCCGTCCTACCTGAAGGATGCAGGTTCTTAGATCTAAACGAGTTATATCTACGTGCAGCGGATGTATCACGACTTATATATCACAATACACAATTAAAGGACTTAAACTACTACAAGGGGGTTAAGATCATGTTACCAATAGTAGGAAGAGAAGCCAAGATCTTCCGATGTGTTCTCCAAACGGTGGTTGGTGGACACTCTTCTTGATACACGAACCTCCTCGATATGCAACACCAAGAAAAACTTGTAGTTTTTCTTCTTCTAAAACCCAAGACAAGAAAACTAAATTTTTTCTCTCCTTTTTATGTGGTAGTCGAAATTTTTGCCAATCACTTAGGCTTGGAAGAACTATCTTTATATAGGAGAGTAATCCTTGTCCTCCAAGGATTAAATAATTTAGAGATAATTATTACATTAATCCTTTATTCCAAATAAAAGATAAATAAAATGATTATCCCAAACAAATTAGGATAAATCATATTATTATCTAATATTCCATGAATTATCATTTAACAAATAAAAGATAAATCGCATGTCAAATAATTATCCAAGAAAACTAATTTCTCTCTAATTAAATGACATATTGGCGCCACATTAAGGGTCACTAAGCCCACATAAAATTTCTTTTATGTGTATTATATTATTTAGCCCAACTAAATAATATCCATGCATATCAATTAATTAGTCCATCCAATTAATTATCACTGAGGCCCAAATAACAAGATTATTAGTCCGAATTACAGAAGCCACATCGGTGACCATGGACCTATAACCAGTAGCTCCAATAATTAATTATTCATCGAACAGAATAAGTACATTAATTATTAATTCCGGGATTACGCCACTATAAACCCGAAACTGAACTCTACCGATTATAGATGTATACTTATACTCAACCCATAGAGTGAATAAGCGTCCATTGATATAATCACTACATACGGATTAACCCTCCATAGACTGTCCATTCTGAGTGGGAGGTCTCCGTGAACCCGACTCAGAATATCTTATCCTTATTTCACTACAAGAAAAAGGACTATCAATGACGAAAACTTAATGACAGGCGTAAATCCCGTCATAAAAAATGTGTTTTAGTGAGAGGAAAAAACAGTCTCTAATTAAAAGAGACGATTAATGACAAAATTTTAACTCCCGTCATTTTTGTTTATAATTCCCTGTCATTATACCTTTTAGAAAAACATTTCCCGTCATTATGATATTATTTCTATTAAATTTTTTTAAAAGGTACTTAGTAAAATTGCCAAAAAAATTAGGCGGTTCTTAGGGAAAAAAAAATCATATATAAAATTTGCCCAAATTTTAGGCGGCAACTTTCACCCCAAATATAATCCTAAAATTTCAATTCTTTTTACTCTTAAAAAATCATTTTTTATTGGAATATTAATTTCATTTATATTAGTAATAAAATCCACCACATATTTCTCTCGATAGAATTTACCAGCTCTCATCTCCATCACACAGCTCTCATCTCCATCGCACAACCGCCGAACCCTCTCTGGTAATTGAAAAAATACGACGGTGCTTCCACCGTTCTATCTCCTCTTTTTTTTTTGTCACAAATCGTACACTTGCATACTTATATCAATTTGATGATTTTTGGCTTTTGATGTAAATTTTAGGGTTGAATCGCTACCAATAATCGGTGTCTTCGATTGGCAAGACAGGGAGTTTCAGTTACACTCACAAGTAACGGTGGGTTATTTTACAATCTTAGCTTACATGATTCATTCTGCAAGTTAAAGTCTTTTTGTTATTTGTGACTCGAGTGAGTTTTGTGTTCGATTGATTTTTTTTGGAGTTAGGTGTGTTTTTTTGGGGGTTCTGTGTTACATGTGTAAGGCACTTGGGGAAGACCATTAATTTTATTTCAACTGATCCTTTAGTGTCTTTGGAATGTGTTTTCAAAAACTAAGATCTTGGGTTTGTGTCCCTTTTGTCGGTGGTTTGAGAGCTCCATTATATCCTTTATAGCTGAAGCTTGAACACCAGTTGTTCCTTCAGATAGGATTTATATTTTTCTTGAATGGTCCTTTAAACATCTCAAAAAATCTACTAAGCCAACACCCCGGCAATTCCATGTCAACATACGCATTAAATCATTTCAGGATGGTGGTTGTGGTCGTTAGTGACCACCATATCTACGTCTTCAGGGAGTACGATTATTCAGTCGGAGGTCTATCTATCTGGAACGTCTTGTACAGAACCGTAAAGAATGTCCCTTTTGTTAGTGCAATCAAAAGATACTTGTATGACCCTCAAGTAGCGTATTACATCCGATGTTTGTTCATGGTGAAAGTTGTTGATGTAAGAACTCAAGTTTTCAAGATGAAGGGTATGTGCATGAGTGCATCGTTCTGCTAATCAAGTATTCTGGATTTACTGCTTCTTGATGTGATTCCCCCCCTTAAAGATGGATGCTCTCGAGTCTCGAGTTGTGCACCTCGTATATATTTCAGAAGTCCTTTTCGTCTACTTTTAGGTTTCTTGGTGAGTTTATATAAAAGAGTAAAGATAGTTTTCTTGCAGCATTTGGTATGATTTCATGTTTTAGTTTCTTAATATATTTTTTTGTTACTAGTTTTGTTTTCTTTGGAGTTGATAGTGAAATACATGTCTGATAAAGTACTTGTCTATGAGTGATCTAAGCTGTCCATATTGAATGTTGAAATCCATTTCTCTAATTTAAGTGGTACTGTTAGCTATCTAATTTGAAAAGGATCTTTGGAACTTTGAGCTGAACCATTGACAAAAAATAGGGTGTCTTTACTGGTACCACACCAATTCTATCGTTGTGGCATCACATCAAATTTTTCACGGTTGATTTTATAGTTGAGAATCGACTTTCTATTGTTTGATTGTTTTCGGTGTGGTGTCCAATGGAATGTTACATCCTTGAAACTGAAGCCGCACCCCCCTATCATCTATATTGGCATGGCTATTAAAGAGTTTGAGATGCTATATTGCTCATCTCTCTGGTTATTTCAGAGGTTTCTAGTTTATCTATCTTTTTTCTTCATCAGATTCAGAGGTGTGTTTGCATTAGCTAAATTGAGTTTTTCATATTTGCATTAGATACTTGAGGGTCATACAAGTATCTTTTGATTGCACTAACAAAATGGACATTCTTTACGGTTTTGTACAAGACGTTTCCAGATAGATAGACCTCCGACTGAATAATCATCCTCCCTATTTTAAACCCCGGAATAATCGTTCATCTATGAGTTGCCAAGTTATATTTCCTTGCCCAGTATGCATACCTTGAATGGAATTATCCGCATTGCTTCTTATATCTGGAGGTTTGGATTTCAGGTTCATATCCCCATTGTCCATTGTAATTTGGTTCCCACCCATAAGAGAGTTGGATGGAGCAATTCCCCCTCTGTTTCTGTGTTGTTTCAGACTTTTTTCTTGGCCATTTGAGAAACATTGAGTGGTACCTTCTTCACTGTCCTCCTATTTCTCATGGCAAAGGGTAGAATATATTATGTAGATATGTTGTACATTGATAAAACATAGGTGCCTACAAGTGAATGGGTTCATGAAGTTCAATATAGCTGGAAAAGTGGCTCTGTTTCCTTTGCAAATTGCAAGGGTAAAGCCTACTGAGGTGTTTTATGGTACCTTGAATTGCCAAATCTAGTTGTTTTGTTCAAGGAGATCTCTGTTATTGCTCTTTGTAAAATAAATTAGTTGTGCTGATTAGTGACTAACAAGTTGCTGCATTAGTGTGGTAACAGATGATCCCAAAAAGTAAAAATAACACAAAATGTAAGCCTATTTCTTTCCTTGCACACACTCAATTTGCCAAGGAGCGCAATTACGGGAAAAAAACTTTAAATTTTGCATTTGGGAGTAAGAGGATAGATGCTGTAGAACAACGGACAAACAATTTCTGCAATCATGAAAGGACGGGTAAAAATGTCAGATTTAAGTGGACTTTGAAATGTATTATAAATTGATGTAATTGTAACAAACATTTTACTCCTTCCTGTAGGTGGAAATGGAGTCCACAATCTTTTTGTTCATTATGGTGAAGATAAATGGGAAGAAAGGAATATAACAGAAGAAAGTTCTTTCTTGGATATTTTAAGCATATGTAAGAAGTTTATTGACATTTATGCCGTTGGCATCAAAATTACGGATGAGAATGGTAAGCCTTTGAAAAATGACAAAGATTTGTTGGGTTTGGTTTGAAAGAACAAGAAAAAAATGTGAGGATATATCTATTTATTTAAGTGTCGATGCAACTGTACAACCATTGCTCTTCAAATTGCCCGAGGACAATCCATCATTTGGTAAACTTTAATTAGAGTTATTTGATTTGATTTTGTTTTTTCAGTTCTTTTTATCTTTCTTTTATGTTGTGCCATTTCATTTTCTTCCCCAAGTACTTCACAAGTGAGATTTGAGATAACAAAAGATGGTATTCATGGTGAAAAGATGTATGAGAATACAGGAATAAGTGTTGAAAGTAAGTATGATATGCGTAACATGTAGATTATCATAAGTCACATGTTATATTTTTGAGTTAAAATATGAACATAGTTTTAAATACTATTTTTATTGATTACACTTGGCAGCTGAAAAAGTGAGAAAAGTGAGAGGAATGAACAAGAACCTGAAAATCATTTCTCTAAAAAGTGGAGAAAAACATGTGATACAATTTTACAACAATCGTGGAGTTGGACCTAATCATACATATTGGTCTAGACACTTGGGGAAAATTGTCCGAGACAAGCAAGTATGTCCTATACGAGTGCATACATGGAAGGATGTAACTAAAAGTGAAAAGGAACACATGTGGGCTATGGTAAAAGTACGTGAAACACATATGCTTTTTTGTTATTTTCAAGGTGTTATATGTGTTTGGTTTATTGTCAGCATTTTGTCTTGTGTTAAATATACTTATTTAGAGTCTTTAGAACTTATTATCTAGACATACTAGTTTGGAACTTTCTTAATGAACTATGTTTTTGCAAGCCACAAGGTCAAGCTTAGTTCCTATGTATTAATATCTTCGATAGTTGACTTAGACAATCCTTACAATAAGCTCACTAAGAATGTAAATGCTGATGAGACCCTATGTCTTGTATAAGCGTTCTTAGTTGACGTATAATTACATGACATTTCCTTTTCATGGCTGATTATGATTTTGAACATTTGGATGAGAACTAGCTAGACGCCTTTTTGAGAATGATTTTGGTGGAATGAATCTTATTTCATATGATCTTTTGCAGGAGTGCTTTTCCAATCCCAATATGGAATCATATCGTGAACACACTTTGGAGCATATGGGTAGTTTGTGGAGTGCCATGGAGGTCGTCTCTGAATGCAAAGTATGTGAAACCTTGCAATACTAAATTGCTTGCATTGAAAACGTTCCTTCGGGATGAATGCTAAAGATTGGGATTGGCTTGTCACCGAAAGTTCTTAAGTGATAAGTTTCAGGTATGTTCAAGCTAGTCCAAAATCTAAACAAAAATATCAAGATTCTGTTGTTAATTTTTATTTGAAGGTGGATAATTTAATGCCTATATAATAAATTTTACTCCCTCACAAGTAGATGTTATGTTACATGATTCGTCTTATTTTTAACTTGGTTGAATGTGAGACGACACATAGTACAAGATATGTTTAGACATTAAATTCTGTTAACATGCTTAATAAAAAAATATTCGAATGGTGGTTTTATCACACATCTAGAGTTGTTAGTGGTTTTCGTGGCCTACTAATTCTTCTCTAAGCATCTATTTACATGGCAGCGAAATTGTCATCATTGTTTCATTGCTAAATGTTTTTGTTTATTAAGTGGGTTTTGTTTTCATCTCGTGAAGTGTTTTTATCTACTCAAGTGTCATAAAAAACATGATATTTGAGGGACATGCGGTTGCTTACGGTGTTTCTCATTTCACTGAAAGTTAGTGTTGATTTATTTATTACCGTTTTATTATTTAAATGTAGAAAATCAGTTCTCAGAATTCTAATAATCGGGTCAAAGGAGTGATGCATCATCGAACCGGAAGCCAACCGCATAGACAAATCATATATGAGATGGTAGAAATTCAACAATTCTTTTGTGTTGGATTTATTATGTTGCTGATTGATATTTAATATTCACTTGTCTATTTTCAATATTCCAGGGAGGCAAGGAAGATACCCCACCTAACATTGCAAAAATATTTTATGCGACTAGACAAAAAAATGGAAAGCTTGTTGAACAGAGAGAGCAAGAAAAATATGTAAGTATCAACTCTTAACATTTAAGAATATATTCATCATTTTATCACTATTTTTTGACTTATAGAGCTCGTGCTTTGTAGGATGAGATAATCAAGACTGTTCAAGCCAATGCATCACTGTCACCTATTAATGTGGTTGAAACTTGCTTTGGTCCACAAAACCATAGCAATGTATTTGGTTTTGGAGGTGGAATGAAGAGAAAACATTTTGATGATCCTAAGGCTTCTCAAATCAAAGAACTTAAGGCTAAGATCCATGAGAAAGAAGAAGAAAATAATGATCTTAGAAGACGTGTTGAGGGAATAGAAAGTATATTGATGCAAATGGGGAAGGAAAACCAACCAACTTCAAATGAGCCTCCGCGTAGCGGTGACCTTGAATAGCTTTCACCCAGGTATCTTTTATTCTTGTATTTTTGTTAGTTTTAGTTAATTTTGGATTTTGGTGACCTTGTTATTCTTGGTTCATGGATTTTGTGAACTTTTAAGGTATTTCTCCCCTAGTATGTTTTGGAATGTGCCTAACAGAACCTTGCATTAGTGTCATGTTTTGGAGTCTCGAGTGAGCATGTCTTGGTTAAGTTGAGCTTTCCTTTTGAGCCTTGTCATGAGTCATTTTTGTTTGGTGAAGTTTTTAATTCCATCTATTTTGAGCCTTGGTATGAGCCTAATAACTTTGATGGTTAGAGGTCCTGCTTTTGTATCATCTTTTAAGACTTTGCATGCTAGTTAATGTTCCGAGTCTTATTCTGCTTGCTATATAATTTGTCCGCTATATAAATGTATTAGCTGTTGTTTGATGTATGTCCATAGCTTAAATGTTGTTAGGTCTTGCATCATATGATCTCCATAATCTTTCGTGAAGTTGTTTACAAGTTTTTCTATACTCATTATTATTAATTTATATGCAGGCATATATTTTAATGCTTTTTGAAGAAGTGTAGCAATGGATTGCTATCTATCATATCTTACGATGGTGTAATAATATGTAGACATAATTTTGCTGGTATTTTGATAGTGTATGGTTAGATATTCGCACTTCGGGATATGATATTTTGAAATCCTTGTAGAATGAATCTATATGTAACAAATCTTTTGGATATTCTGGGAACCTGTTATTGTGTATATTTTGAATATGAATATGTAAATGTAGATGTAGCTTATTGCTGGTTGATTTATTTTGAGTAATGTTGGGTTTCAGAAGGTAACATTTTAATATTTATTAGTATTGGTAGATTCTTTTGTGGGGCAGTGAGAATTCATTGGAAATAATGATGATGATCACCACTTTCGTTAACATATGGCATTTATAAAGAGCTTTTGATGCTATAATATCAATAGATAATGGTTAAATTTTATTATCATGACAAATGTTGTGGAACATAAACAGTGAGGGGAAAATGCATCATTAAAAGCATATACTAAACAGCATTTGAAACTATAGTGAGGGGAAAATAATATATTAATATGCGGAAATGTTGTCATTAAATTGTTATTTATGAGAGGAAATTGAACCTATAATGTGGGGATTCGTCCTCATTGAATCAAGATTCAACGACATAAAATAACCTTATGATGACGGGATAAGCCGTTATTAAAAATAATGCTTAATGACGGGATTGCACCGACATTAAAGTGCACTACAATTAATGACAGGTATGCATATCCTGTCATTAATTGCCTTTATCTAGAGAGGCAGCTGTGAAAGGAAACTTCCTGTCATTGAAAGCCTTTAATAATGGGAATCGGGCATTTAATGACGAGAATTCCCGTCATTAAAACCCATTTTTCTTGTAGTGTTTACCATTAACCCCCTGATGATCAATTAGTACACATATCTGACTAGTAGCTAATTAGTCAAATGTGAACTCCCGGGGTAGATCACTTTCTTAGGGCTAAAAAATAAGGGGACTGTCTCTCTACTTCCCGCAAGAAGGAATGGATTCTATGTCTGTGAAAATCAGAACTACTTACTCATCCGGAGATAGTGCCAATGAGAAGTGGCTTGGAACACATTATTTAAGTGAACCGTAACTAACACATCAAACACTACCCCGGGACAAGCACCACCCTGTGATCACCTCAGGATTAAGGTTGATCCATATGTGATCATCTAATGATTTAATAAGATTCCTCGATTACGGAATTATACCGAGAAATTCAGATTAAATCGGTCCAGTCCTATATGAATACCATCATATATAAATGCCCCACGTAGGTACCCTCTACCGACAGTCCGGATAAGACTATCACACCCTAAGGTGTTCTGGGCGCATTATTGGTGTTTTAATCAAGAGACCCTAAACTCTAATTAAGTTCACCATGGACTAACAGTTTAAGCATATCTCCACTAACTCAATCCTCACGTGTAATCCATACACTGAGTTAAGTGGTTACATACAGATATACTTAGGGTTTGCAGCAGTGTATTACTTTACAAGCACAAAGCAAGTAATAAGGTGAGATAAATTATGTCATCCATTATTAAAAACAATTACACAAATTGTCTTTCGGGCACTACACCTAACACTACCAACTAGTACAATACATGTCTGACTCAACTTATACAACATGTCAGACTCTAAGTAAAGACTTATACAGAGAATTCTAACTTATTTCAGGCTTGCTATAACAACTAGTATGGCCATCATCAAAACATAATAAAATGTTCCTAACACGTAGGCTCGCAAAGGAACTAAGTGTGGAAAATGTTGAAGTCTACTGTGATTCCCAATTCATCGTCAACCAGATCTCAGGGGACAATGGCACACGTTGCGGCATCCTCTAAAAGTACAGTGAGATTATCCGATGATTGAGAGCCGACTTCAACTACTGCGAGTTTATCAGGGTTCAAAGAGAGAATAACGAGCGAGCAAATTATCTCTCTAAACTATCTCTTGAAGAGGAAATTGCGGATCCTTCGATAATGATAGAATATCTTGTGGTGCCCGCTTTCGAAATAATAGAAATCATGGAGATTGATTCACCAACGCCGACTCCGTGTTGGATTGACGAAATTCAAACTTACATAGAATCAGGCACCTTGCCCGCTGAGGCAGACAAATCTCGTGCACTTAGAAAAAGAGCGGCCAGGTACGTAATACATGACTGAACACTCTACAGGAGATCCACAACGAAGCCTCTACTGCGATGTGTCCGAGAAGAGGAAAGCAAGAAGATACTTGTTGAGCTTCACCAAGGAGTGTGTAGGGGCCATCCCGCTAGCCGCTCTTTGGCTCAGAAGGTTATCACAACAGGGTATTATCGGCCGACGATCCTTAAGGATTCGGAGAAGCTAGTCAGAGAATGTCCGGAGTGCCAAAAGCATGCAGACATCCCAAGAATACCGTCGGTAGAGCAGAGCATTGTGGTCGCACCTTGGCCTTTCGACATGTGGGGATTCGACCTAATCGGGCCATTCCCGCCAGGAAGGGGCTGATGCAAAGTTATCATAGTGGCTGTGGACTATTTTACAAAGTGGATCGAGGCCAAGCCTATGGTCAAGATAGGCGCAAAGGATGCGGGTTACTTCTTACACGACCAGATATGGTCTCGTTTTAGCGTTCCGCGAGCAGTAGTATTAGATCACGGACCACAGTTCAGGAAGGAATTCTTAAGTTTTTGCAAAGAATTCAATATCACAGGCAATCATCCGTGGCACATCCCCAGGGTAATGGCCAAGCTGAGGCCGGAAATAAACAGATAATAAAGATGCTCAAAAAGAGCGTCGACGAGAAAGCAAAAGCAGGTGGTTGGTGTTAGGTGTAGTGCCCGAAAGACAATTTCTGTAATTGTTTTTGACAGGATTTATAATTCATCTTAATATTTGCATTTATGCTTATATTATACACTGCTGAAAACCCTAAGTATATCGGTATGTAATCACATAACTCAGTGTATGGCATACACACGAGGATTGAGTTAGTGATGATATGCTTAAAACTAGTTAGTCCGTGGTGAATTTAATCAGAGTATGGGTATCATGATTAATATACCAATAATGTGCCCAGAACACTTAACGGTGTGACCGTCTTATCCTGACTGTCGGTATAGGGTACCTAGTGGGGCATTTATATATGATGTCTATCATATAGAACTGGACCGATTTGATTTGAATTCTAGATATAGTTCCGTGATCGAGAAATCTCATCGAATCACAAGATGATCATATAGGGATTAATCTCAATCCTGATGTGATCACAGTCTACTGCTTGGTTCAAAGTAGGGTTTGATGTGTTAGTTAAGGATCACTTGGATACATGTGATCTGAACACTTCTCGTTGGCTCTATTCTGGAATGAGTGAGTAGTCTGTGACTTCATAGATATGGAATCCATTCCTTCCTGCGGGAAGTAGACAGACAGTTCCCTTATTTGTTAATCCTAGAAACTGATCGATGGGCCCAGTTCATATTATATTAGTTATGAACTAATTGATCACTAGGGGGTTAATGGTAAATAAGGATAAGATGTTTTGAGAAGGGTTTACGGAAATATCCCGAATCAAAACGAACAGTCTATGGAGGATTTATCCGTATGTAGTGATTATATCAATGGACGCTTATTGACTCAGTGATTAGAGTGTAAGTATATATCTATAATCGATAGAGTTCAGTTTCGGGTTTATGGTGGCGTAATCCCGGAATTAATAGATTGAATAAGAATTGTTATGTTCGATGAATAATTTTATTTAATTTATTGTAGCTACTGGTTATAGGTCCATGGTCCCCGATGTGGCTCCTAACATGCATATGTTTCTTGACATTGGGCCTCAATAATAATTAAGTAGTTGGACTATTTAATTAATGTGCGAATAATTATTTAGTGGGCTAAATAATTAAATACATGGAAAAGATATTTTTCATGGACTCGGCCCATAATTGAGTGTTTCGTGTGAACCCTAATTTTCTAGTATTGGGGGCGTGTTTTGTGTCTTGGTGATTATTAAGGAATTAGTTTACTTGATAATTATAAGACATGTGATTAATTGTTTATTTGTTAAATAATTAATTAAGGAAAATATATTAGATTGATCCTTAAATATTCTAGATTTATCCAAGATTATTCTAGGAGTATCTTTTATGGAAAATGATTATTATAATTGATTTTGTATTAATTATTAAATCCTTGGTGGACAAGGATTTCTCTCCTATATAAAGAGAGTTCTCCTAAGCATTTTCATCAATACATAATACACGCATACTTACACACAAAATAAGTTAAGGAATTCGGCCAAAGCTTAGGGTTTGAGTTGGGAAAATCTTCGGGATTTTCCGGGTAGCATATCAAGGAGGTCAAGCATCAAGGATCAACATCCACCGGTTGTTGCTTGGAGATACACATCGGAAGATCGTGGCATCTCAACTATTCGGATCTCGGCTTCTCGATCTTGGAGTTCATTCCTTTTGATTGGTAAGTAGATCTAACCTTCTTGTAGGTAGATCTTAAATTATGTGCTTTAATGTTATATTGATCGTGATCCTTGTTATTCCGCTGCGTAATCGGGCGGATCTAGATCCGTCCGGTGATATTACATCCAATAGTTGGGTCGACGAGCTACCCGCCAAACTGTGGGCACTCCGCACTACAAATAAAACGCCCACAGAGGAAACACCGTTTGCCCTCACTTACGGATCGGAGGCCATGACTCCAATTGAAATGGCTCTCCCAAGTATCAGGGTCGCCTTACATGACCCAACGGACAATCTACTTGTTGGTCCCTTGAAAAGGCTTTGGTTAAGTTTAGGGGGGTGAATAAACTTAACACTTAAAACTTTTGGAGTTAACAAATTCAAAGAAGTTCAAGAGCTCGATGATCGCTCGAAGTCTGCCGACCACTCGAAGAGTCTCACGACCGACAAATTCGATGAGTCTCCGATTGATCGTTGATTTTACTGAATTTGTTGCAGCGGAATATATTCAAGTTAAGCCTTATTACTTGTTGTTAAAATATGATACTAAGTATTAGATACTCAGTAGTGTAAGTGTGTGATACAGTTGCTAGTTTCAGTAGGTTGATGTGCTTAATATACTAAATGCAGAAAGTATGTAGGCAAATTTTATAGTGGTTCCAGGTGGTGTAATCCTGTCAGTCCACTCTTCTCATATGATGTTGGAGGTAATTCACTAGAGATCTTTGAGGTTGCAGTTACAAAAATCCCTAAGTTGTTTGTCCTTCACCAATAACTATGGCTTCACAAACTGAACACTTGGAAGATGTAAGATTGCTGCTCCAAAGTCTTCCACTGGTCCTTGAAGGGTAGGATTGCCTCTTCACCAGCTCCACCACATACAACAGTTCTTGACACCTGAGTGCTTCTCTGTCTTCAGCAGGTTTCTTGTAAAAGAAAGTTTGAATCAAGTAATTGATTCAGCTTTCAGCATCTTGATCAGGATGAAATGATCAGCAGCTAGATGTCTTCAAGTGTGTGAGCTTGATGTAGCTTGATAGCAAATTACACTTGAAGAATTTACTGGATCAGTAGCTTTAAGTTCAGTAGGGTCAGCAGGGTGATTTTCTTGATAATAAACTTGATAACTTCAGGTAAATTATCTTCTTGTTTTTCAAAGTTCATCACGTGTTCTTGTAACAGGGGTCTTCTATTTATAGGTGAGAATCCTTGTGACTTATGTTTGAAATTCAAACATAGCCGTTTCATATTTGTCCCATCTTGACTTGCTTTCACGTCCTATACATAGTAATCGACATCGCTGGGTTACTTTTTTTTTGATTGATGATCGTCCACCCTTTGACTTGTATCCATTGGATAAAGCTCTGAATATTTCCAACGTCCCTTTAATCTTAGCCATTGATTTGTTGATAAAATCAATAGTTGTTATCTGTCCTTATTCTTGTAATCTTCCAATGTAACCTTTGATTAAATCGAGATTTACATTCAGCAGGTTTCTGTGTGCATAAGTCTGTTGAAATACATGTTAGTCAGCTGATCTAAGGTTGTTGTGTTTACAAAACACTGCAGCTGACTTATCTTTATCTAACTTTTTATTATGAAGTTAGATTACACCAATTTGAATATAACTAAGTTCCAATCACCACTTAACTTATGGAACTTAGACCTTGTACACAAGATATATGTAATCAGTTTAAGGTCATCACAGACATCCCTAAATTCTGATTTCATATCCTTGACTTTAAACACTAAGTTTGATCCCTTAGTCTTCAATAACTGAGTTTGAGCCTCTCACTTTCTTCGCCTTGAAGAGGTTCCTAAACTAGTCTAATGACTCAGTACCTTCTCGACCTGAGACAGTCTCTCACGTGAAAGTCACCGACCTTTTACAATGCTTGTTTGATCAAACCTATACAAAGATCAAACTCTAATAAACCTATACATTTGATCTAGACATCTTTTGCCTTTGCTCTATAATAATTTAAGTCCGCACTCATCACTAAAACTTAAAATATGTCCAACAATTTTCCCTTTTTGGTGATGATGCCAATA
Source organism: Gentiana macrophylla (assembly GCA_026214975.1). NCBI lineage: Eukaryota > Viridiplantae > Streptophyta > Magnoliopsida > Gentianales > Gentianaceae > Gentiana > Gentiana macrophylla. The sequence continues at coordinate 61,593,853 of CM047811.1, forward strand.
CCTCCTTACAAAGAAAGCAAAAGAGTAGAAACAAAAACAGAACAAATTCAGTCATTTCTCATTATAATCATGTTTGTTCAAAAGTTATTACAATCTAGATTCAGCAATAATAAAAAGCAGGTGTAAGTATGCTGATCTAGTTCCTCCTTTCTCTTTCTTGTCTTTCTCTTTCTTGCTGCTCTTGATATTCCCTTATGTCTCTGACCATTTCTCTCATCCATTGATTTTCAATAAGGGAAAAATCAATATGAGGATTCACTTCCTTCCACCATTTCCATGCCTCAGGTAGAGTTAGATTAATTTGATGTACTCTGAATCCTAAACGCATGTATAATTGCTTGAATTCTTCCAATGACTCTCTTGCTGAAGTAGTAGGTAGACTTCTTCCACCTCTACCACCTCTGTGTGAAGCTCTTAAGGATTTAAATCTAGCTTCCTAAAACTTAAGTCCCAAAAAGGAATTTAGCCCCTCATGGAAACCTTTGTCATGGTAAGGTCTTCTCTTATTGTAGTAAAGCTTCTTATATTCTGTAAATAGGTCATCAGTCAGCTGAAGTCTTCCAGGTGCAGGTTCTCTGTATGCATTTGTATCAGCCTCCCATTTATTTTGAGTAAAAATCCTTGCAGCCTCTTTTGCTACTGTTGTTTGGCTCTCTTCCCCATTATTGACATCATCAACAAAACGGGACAGCAGACCATGAACACTCTCCTGTGTGATCACCAAGTTGTTCAGTTGACCCTCCATGAATTCTGTTCTAGTGTCAACTGCAATGATCCTTCCTTCCATTGTCTACTTCAGTAGATTGATCCTCTCAGTAATCTTAGGATCCAATTCAGCAGGGTGAGGTGTTCCAGCAGGTTCAGCCACATCAGGCTTGGGTGCCTTAGCAAGCTTGTCAAGTTTCTGGTGAATGGAGGCAAATTGTTCTTTCAAGAACTTCTCTTTTAGCGTATTGCCTTGTTTAATTCCTCTCGCATCTTGGGTTAGATCAGCAAGAGAAAAATGAGCATATGTGACATTGGAAGCAACTGTTTCAGTAGTCCTCCCTCTATTTTCCACCAGGTTCATCAAATCTTCAAACATTTGCTCTTGTCTGTCAAGTTGAGTTCTTAACTGTGTAATATCAGCTCTCACAACCCTCAACTCCTCCAAAACATGCACTGGTACTCCACCAGCCATACCTCCAGCCATATGTCCATCAGCTTCATCAACAGGCTTTTCAACATTGTATTGTGCCCTTTGTCTGCTGACAACCATAGCCCAACTCATATCCCTTCCAGCAGGGTCAGGACCTTCTTCAACAATAGCACCAAAAATTTCCTCCAAAATTGGATCTTGTGCAGGTTGAGGTTCCACAGCATGTTCCTCCTCAAAAATTGGGACATGTTCCTATTGAGGTTCAGCATCAACTAGTTCTTCCTCAGGCATTTGAAACTCCTCATCGCTGAAGTCATAGTCCAGCAGCTGTTCATCCTCATTAACAGCAGTCTGCTGACTATCTTTTCCTTCAGTAGCTTTTACCTCGGTAGGTTGTACTTCAGTAGGTTGCACAACAGTAACAAGATCTACAACAACATGTTCTTCCACAAACTCATCAGCTTGAACAGGGGTTTCCTCCAAACGCAAAGTGTGTTCCAACCTTTGTCCAGGTGCTGTCTGATCCTCAGCAACCTGTACCTCCAGTTCCGACCTTTGTTCAGTTGTTGTTTGATCCTCAGCAAACTGAACCTCCTCAAAAAGTAGGGGTGATCCTTCAAAACCCATCACTATATCCAATCTCTGTCCAATCACTGTTTGTTCCTCAGTGAGTAGGACCCTCTCTTCCACAAAAATAAAAGGAAAAGTAGCCATGTTTTCTTCTAGAAATCCTCTGGCATCAGCAATCTTCTGTAGAGTGCCAGCGGATTTAGATAGAGTGCCCTGAGTATCAATCCACTCCTGATATTGAGCTGAATCTTCAGAACTGATATCAAGCTCACTGTGTTCAATAACCTTCTCCTCATTCAAATCTTCAGTCTGCTGATCATTAGGATTCACATCAGACTCCACAACCATGAATGTATCAGATGTGCCAACCATCCTGTTATCTCCAAAATTTATTCTATCATTGATTAGAACCTCCAAGTCATCTATAGTAAGATCTTCTAGATCTTCATCCATTTGATCAGTTTGTTGGCCCTCAGTAGACTTGCCAGCACCAGTAGACTGTTCTAATCTTGGTTCTGTTGACAATGCAGTCCCAATGTGATGTGATATATGATGAGTTTTACGATGGGGATCCCGATCCATTGGCAACCATGAAGAAGATTGATCCATTGATCATTAGAGATGGACCATTGACAAGGCTCCAAAGGAAGAATATGAGAGAAGCCTTGAATACATTGTTGAAAGAGATCCATGAAGAGTTTGGACAGCCCAAAAAGAGTGATGAAGTTCCAATATTGTTTATGCACTATGCTTTTGGGCTTGAAGACAACACCTAATGCTTGTGGCGCCATTGTTAGTTCTGTTTGGACTTGTTTAATTATTTTATGTGGACTTTATTTAATAATTATCTTGTGGGCTTAGATGACACAAGAAAGGCTAGGAAAGCCCATTGAAAGTGGCGCCCCCTTCTAGGTCTTAGTTACTTAGGCTTTATTTTACTAGTTAATTTTCTCCCACATTGCTTAGGAGGAAAACTAGTCTTTTACTTGTAGCCTATATAAGGCACATACTATCTCCTTTCATGAAGAAGTTAATTTTGAGTGAAATATTATTTTCGATTAAGCATTGTCTTAATTGTGCACCTTGTGTGTGAGATTCTCTTGGATTGGAGGATCGCCCCCTTTGAGAACTTATCAACGTAAGTGAGCATTACGTTGTATGCGTTCAACCGTAGTCTTGGTCTAAGGCGCGGATCATAGCTCGTATTGACTACCTTCAATTTCTTCCTGGGCAAAACAAAGGATTTGATTCGTAAGGATCACATCACAATGGCTTCTCCTTGATGTGGGGGATGATCATCATCAGAATCAGATGATGATGAATCATCACTATCTGGTGCATCCCTATGAGTCTTAAACAAGATACCTCATTCTTTCTTTTCTCCTTCAATGAGTTCCATCAACCTCATTTCCAGCAAGTAAGTATTAACCAGATCAAGTAGGTTTTCCACCTCTAACTTTTCAAAAGCCCATTCTTCAAAATATGTCATTAGCTCAGCAGCTGATTTTTGTTTCTTATCAAATCCAAACTTCCATTTTAAGTAATCAGCAACCAGCTTAAGTTTGGGATCAACATATCCTTCTTTTCTTTTCTTTTCCTTCATCTCAAAAGGCATTGAAGGCTTTCTAGTACCTGGTTGTTCAACTTGTTGACCTTCAAAGGTCTCAACAAGCAGATTCAATGTTTCCTCAACAGATGCATCTAAGTCAGTAGGTTCTTCTGCTTGTAAATTTGTACCTACCACTTCCATTTGTTCCACACCTGGTTCCCCTTGACTTGTATGTGTAATAGCAGGGTCAGGAGCAGTGTGTTGTTCCCCCTGAGTTGTAGCATCCACAGCAGGGTCAGGAATAGTTTCAACAACTTCTACAGCAGACTCAAGTACAACAGTCTGCTGTGGTTCTTTAATGTGTTGCTCAACAACAACACCAGCATCAGTAGCAGGCTCAAAACCCTCTTCTTCTACTTCGCTTTGGTCCTCCAGGACCCTCAATTCTTTACATTTTCCATGTTTTTTTTTCGTCACTATTTCCTTCATTCTTTTTTATAGTTGTTCAGCTTCACTCTCAGCAGCTTTCCTCTTTCTTCCATCTTCCTTCTGTTGCTCTTTCAAAATATCAGCAGCAGACTTCTTCTTTACAACATCAGTAGGGTCAGTATCTTCGACTTCAACTAGACCCTCAGTAGACTCAGCAGTCTCTACTGATTGCTTCCTTGTTCTCTTAGGTTTCAGCATCTCAGTAATCTTCCTAGTATCAGTAGCCTTCCTCTTCTCGGCAACGTTCTTAGGTGAAGCAGATTTAGTAACATGCTCACCACCAGCATCATCATCTCCACCAATGTCACTCTCAGTCCTTTCTGTATCTAGCTCTTCGTTATCATCCAAACCAGGGATGAGATAGCTGATCTCCTTTTTATATCTGGACTTGTTGATTTTCTCAGGTGGAACATCAGCAATCTTTAAATGAGTCAGCAGGGCCTGAATCATCAAACCCAAAGGCAATGTCTTGGACTTCCTGGTCCATTCTATGTCCTCTGTTATCACCTTCTTCATGTATTGGACAAAGAAACCAGTCCAATCAAACTTCATGCTTTTGCAGATGATGATCAACAGGTCAATCTTGGGTCCTGACAATGTGTCAAGGCTTTCACTTAATCCCAAGATATTCTTTGTTATAATCTTGCTCAGCAGATTATACTCCATCCCAATATGCTTAACATTGATTCCCAGAGATGATTTGATGGCATTGTTGGTCTTAATTTTATCGACAATATCCAATCTTGACAGCCCCATTTCTTCAGGATTAGTTGGAGCATTATTTCTAGGTCCAAAACCAAATGCTTCCCTTGTCAGATTTGAGGAAATTTCAATCTCTTGGCCATTTACTGTGGTAGTAAATGCCTCTTTATTCTCTCTTATCACAATGTTTCTCTAGAAGTTCACAACACTCGTATAAGATATTCTTTCCAATATGAGATTTAGAATATCTTCCAATCCTTCATATCTTCTGATTCTTCGACCAATATTGATAGCTAACTCAGTTTTGTTAGCATCAATAACAAACCCTCTGACACTTTGGCTAGTTCCAATGTGAACATCATCCTTATCCGCCATTAGAAATGAAGAAGATGAAGAAGAATGCCTTCAAATCTGTGTTCACACAGTGTATTTTCAGAGAAATATCGATCTGAATATTGTATATAAAGTCTCTGTGTATATATATGTATATATAGGCAGGTGGTTGAAACTGTCAGATAAAGTCATGTACACGTACTGTAGCATTAACCACGATTAAAATTGAAATGAATGAGATTTCGCCACCTGTCCCACTAATTTATTTCATGAGAGTTGTAACCGTCCGATCGTGTAACTGCGGTTATTATGGATAGGAATAATATCCATTTACTGTTGACTTTCATTTAAGTTTGACTGTCATGTAACGTATAAGCGCAGCGACTTTGGTGTTCGATGGGATTGGATCGGCAAATCTGGACAAAGATGCCTCAAAGACTCTGGCGACAAAGTTACTCTGCTGATCTATAATTCCTCTTGCTTTGTTCAACTGATAATACAAGATGAAGTTTAATACCAATGACTGGTCTGTCAAGTGAGCTCACCCAACCGGACAAAGACCAATCCCCTTGACAACTTCATTTGCTCAACTGTCCAAACATAAATAAGTACATGGAATTGTTGATACCAATGACTAGTCTGCTAAGTGAGCTCACCCAACATAGCAAAGACAAATCCCCTGGTGAATTCCAGTACATTGCTGATCAAAGGTGTATCAGTCAACTTTTATAATTCCAAGTTCAGTCCTTAATTTAGCAAATCTTTCACTATCCAATGGTTTAGTAAAAATATCAGCAAGCTGATCTTCAGTAGGGATGTAAAGAACCACTACATCTTTCTTTTCAACATGATCTCTTATAAAATGATGTCTCGCATCAATATGCTTGGTTCTTGAGTGCAAAACAGGATTTTCTGTGATTGCAATTGCACTTGTGTTGTCACACATTATAGGAATTTCTCTTTCTTCAATTCCAAAGTCCTTTAACTGTTGTCTTAACCATAATATTTGTGCACAGCAACTACCAGCAGCTATATATTCAGCTTCAGTAGTAGAAGTTGATATAGAATTTTGTTTCTTGCTAAACTAGGAAACCAGTCTATTTCCCATCAACTGACAGGTTCCTGTGGTGCTTTTTCTATCAATCTTGCATCCTGCATAATCAGAATCTGAGTAGGATATAACCTTGAAGCTTCCATCTTTTGAATACAATATCCCTACTCCCAAAGTCTCTTTTAGATACTTGAGAATTCTCTTGACTGTAGCTAGATGACTTTTTTTTGGTTTAGATTGAAATCTTGCACAAACACCTATAGTAAAGAATATACCAGGTCTGCTAGCAATAAGGTACAGCAGACTGCCTATCATCCTTCTGTATAAGCTCTGATCAACATCTTTGCCTTCTTTATCTCCATCCAATCTAATGTTTGTACTCATAGGAGTTGATATCTTGGTGCTATTTTCCATACCAAATTTCTTCAGTAGCTCCTTGGTATACTTGGTTTGATGAATGAAGATTCCATCTTTCATTTGTTTGACTTGCAATCCCAAGAAATAGTTCATTTCTCCCATCATACTCATTTGGAATTTAATTTTCATCAGATTAGCAAACTTTTCACATAGCAATTCATTTTCAGAGCCAAAAATTATGTCATCAACATAAATTTGTACCAGTAGGTGCTGTTTCCTTCATTGATTCTAAAAAGAGTCTTGTCAATGGTACCTTTGGTAAAATCATTGTCCACCAAGAATTGAGATAGGGTCTCATACCATGCTCTTGGTGCTTGTTTCAAACTATAAAGTGCTTTATTGAGTCTGTACACTTTATCTTCTTGATCTTTAACTTCAAAACCAAGAGGTTGCTGAACATAAACCTCTACTTCTAGAATTCCATTCAGAATTGCACTCTTGACATCCATCTGGTAAACTTTGAAGTTTTTGTAAGCAGCATATGCCAAGAATAATCTTATAGCTTCCAATCTTGCAACTGGGGCATATGTCTCATCAAAATCTATTCTTTCTGCTTGAGAATAGCCTTTTGCTACTAGTCTGGCCTTATTCCTCACAATGATACCAGATTCATCCAATTTGTTTCTGTATACCCATTTTGTTCCAATTATATTTGCATGATTAGGCCTTTCCACTAGTGTCCAAACTTGATTTCTTTCAAATTCATTCAATTCCTCTTGCATAGCAATTATCCAATCTGGATCTAATATTGCTTCTTCAACAACTTTAGGCTCCATTTGAGATAGAAAACAAGTAAACATGGCTTCTAATTGTCTTCTAGTCCTTACACCTTGCTGAATATTGCCAATAAATTGCTCAACAGGGTGATCCCTTAACCATTGAGGATTTTGGTTAGATTGATTCTCAAGAACATCAACTTCAGTAGGGTCTGTTGTTTCTTCAGCAAGGGGTTCAGCAGATCCTTGAACTGCCTCAGTTGTTGCATCAGTAGTGTTACCAGCAGGGTGTTCAGCAGGGGCAGAGTCAGAAATCTTTAAGCCATTTATCCTTTCCAAAACATCAACACATTTTGGATCAGTGACTTGTTGATTCTCAGCAGGTTCTGAAGCTTCATCTTCCATTCCAGTGAACTTGGGTTCATCAAATACAACATGTATTGTTTCTTCATGTTTCAGTGTTCTTTTCTTCAGTACCCTGAATGCCTTGCTGACAGAAGAATATCCCAAGAAGATTCCTTCATCTGATTTTGGTTGGAATGTCTTCAATTGCTCCTTATGATTCAATGTAAAACATTTGCTTCCAAATGGATGGAAATAGGATATATAGGGTTTCCTTCCATTCCAAATCTCATAAGGTGTCTTCAAAAGCTTCTTGTTCACTGAAGTCCTGTTTTGTGTATAGCATGTTGTATTGACTGCTTCAGCCCAATATCTTTCAGGTAATAATGCTTCACAAATCATAGTTCTTCCTGCTTCTTTCAAAGTCATGTTTCTTCTCTCAGCAACCCCATTTTGCAGAGGTGTACCAGCAGCAGCTAGTTGATGTAGCACACCATTCTGATCACAATATTCTCTTATAACTTTATTGAGAAATTCAGTACATTTGTCTGATATGATCTTTACTACTATCAAACTTTTCTCATTTTGCAATCTATTCAAAAGTTTAGACATCTTTTGAAGTGTTTCACTTTTCTTGTTCATGAATACTACCCAAGTGTATCTTGAATAATCATCCACAACTACCAGAGTGTACTTCTTCCCTGTGATCTTTGGTAAACCAATCACCAGTTTCTTTTTCACCAACTGATTGATATCATCAAAGTTTAGATGACTCAACTTCATATGCCATAACCAATTTAGTTCTGACTTGGTATGCACAATCAGGCATGTCTCTGGAACAGCAGTAGACCAATCCACAACATACATGTTTTGTTGTCTTCTTCTAGCCAACACAACTTGATCACCTCTTTCACTAATGACAATGCAGGTGCCTTTGTCAAAAGTGACCTTGTAACCCATGTCATAAAACTGTCCAGTGCTTAGTAGGTTGTAGTCCAGTCCTTCCACAAATGCAACATTCCTGATAGTTAAACCATTTCTCACAAGAGTGCCATATCCTCTTGTGTATCATGGTGTGTTCTTGTTGCCAAAATTCACTCTTGGACCATCCCTTGCCACATAGTTTGCCAAACAGTGCTTATTCTATGTCATATGTCTGGAACATCCACTGTCAAAGTACCAGACACCATACAAAACAAAGTTAATGTATTTTAGGTACCCAAAACTGTTTGGGTCTATAGTGGTCAGTGGTAAGCATGACCCTTGGAAAATTTCCGTAAGGTCTTCTTTTGAAAGTGTTATACTTTTGTCCATACATGTATTCTACACATCCATAAGGTCTAACATTTGGTTGTGTAGGACTCACATATGCTTTCTGGCCTTTTGGTATGTAATGTTGTTTAGAGTGATTTCTATTGTTAGAAACACTAGCATAACCATTGGTTTGTTGTCCTACTCTTAGATTTATTCTTTTTGTTAGGTGCTGATGTCCTTTTTGACTTCTGATTTTGCTTCTTTGAAGCATTCTCAGTAGGCTTCACTGCCTCAACAACCTTTTTGAGTGTTGGATCTTGTGCAGGCACAAACTTAGGACCAATTCTGGCACTAGGTTCAGTAACCATGCTGGATCCACTCTTATTGGATTGTTGACTTCCAAATACAAGGCTTGTTCTACCACCATAAGGCTTTCCAGATTTGAATGCAGTGGAGAAACAAGATTGTTCAGCAGATTCAGCAGCTACTGAATGTACAGCAGACTTATGTTGATTCTGTCCAAACTCTTTCTCCTTACCCTTGAGAATTCTTAATTCAGATTTTAACCTTTTAACTTCTGCTTGAAGAGCTTCTTTTTCAGCCTTCACAATCTCATAGCCAGATTATATTATCCTCAGTTGATTAAGGATGGCATCCAAAGTTTCTTCATTGTCAGAATTTTTAGGATTTGAACCACAAGTTGATTCACAATCACTTTCAGCAGGAGTGTTTATAGACACAGAATTGTATACCTCCTCAGTTTCATCCATATTTTCCATTAAAGCATAATCATCCATATCAGCAACAAGTGCAGTATCATCAGATTCATTTCCTTTTTCTGATTCAACTTCATATCTTGATTCATCTTCAGCAACTATAGCTTTCTTGCCAGATCTTCTTTGCTGACTTTTGCTCTTCAGTAGGTCTGAACAATCAGGTATGAAATGTCCAGGCTTCTTGCAGTTGAAGCATAGATAATCAGGTTCTTTTTTCTGTTTTAGTTCATGACAGTCAGGTTTGAAGTGTCCTGGTTTCTTGTATTGATAGCACAAGTAATCATTGTCTTTCTTGGATTCATCCTTCTTCTTTTCACTAGATTTCTTTGTGAAATTCCTTGGAGAACCCTTTCCAGTTTTCATCATTCTGATTTTCTTGCTCAGTAGGGCAATTTGCTCTTGCATCTCATCCAGTAGATCATCTTAAGCTCCTGATGTTTCTTCTTGATGTGTAGCGATAAATGCACGATGAGTCTTTGGTTCTTCCTTTTCAGTCTCAGGTGCAAGTTTCTTACTGAATTCATAAGCCTTGAGATCTGAAAATAACTTGAAGGTATCCTCTTCATGTAAACTTCTTATCTCTTCTATGGCAGTCACCTTTATTTCCCAAACTTCTTTTACAGGTAAAGCTTCTAGGATCTTTGAATTGATTTTTTCTTTTGAATACTTCACACTCAGTAGGGTGAGTTCATCCATGATTGCATTGAATCTTGACTCCATTTGTTCAATAGTTTCATTTGGTTTCATTTTGAACTCCTGGAACTTCTTCTTTGCCACACTGATTTTGTTCTTCTTGATTGCATCAGTGCCTTCACAAATTAATTGTAACTTATCCCAAAGTTCCTTTGCAGTCTTGCAATCTTTTAATTTCATGTACATATTGCTGTCCAAGGTTCTGTATATGATATCAATAGTTATATTGTTGAGGTTTGCTCTTTTTCTATCTTCAGCATTCCATTCTCTTTTTGGTTTTGGAATGTACTGAGTTTGACCATCTACAGTTATAGCCTTTGTGATTTCCAGTGGTCCATCAGTCAGCACATCCATCATCTCATCATGTGTTGCAGCTAGAAAAGCCTGCATACGACGTTTATACTCATCAAAATGATCTAAAGAACACATCAACATTGTTCTAGCATACTGGTTGTTATCCATGATGCAAAGCTTTGAAAATCAAAGACTTGAAAAAAATTTCAAGGTATTTTAACAAGCACAACAAGTAGGATTACTTCAGAACAGAAGCACTGCTCTGATACCAATTGTTGGTCCCTTGAAAAGGCTTTGGTTAAGTTTAGAGGGGGGTGAATAAAATTAACACTTAAAATTTTTGGAGTTAACAAATTCGACAAGTTCGATGCTTTCTTGATGCTCGGAGAAGTCTGTGACCACTCAAGTAGTCTGGCGTGACTTAGTTAGTAGTCTCTTGCGACTCGATAGTTTGGTTGACAGTTGATTTACTGAATTTGTTGCAGCGGAATATATTCAAGTAAGCCTTATTACTTGTTGTTAAAATATGATACTAAGTATTAGATACACATTAGTGTAAGTGTGTGATTCAGTTGCTAGTTTTAGTAGGTTGATGTGCTTAATATACTAAATGCATAAATTAAATGCAGAAAGTAAGTAGGCAAATTTTATAGTGGTTCTAGGTGGTGTAATCCTGTCAGTCCACTCTTCTCCTATGATGTTGGAGGTAATTCACTAGAGATCTTTGAGGTTGCAGTTACAAAAATCCCTAAGTTGTTTGTCCTTCACCAATAACTATGGCTTCACAAACTGAACACTTGGAACAGGTAGGATTGCTGCTCCAAAGTCTTTCACTGGTCCTTGAAGGGTAGGATTGGCTCTTTACCAGCTCCACCACATACAACAGTTCTTGACACCTGAGTGCTTCTCTGTCTTCAGCAGGTTTCTTGTAAAATAAAGTTTGGATCAAGTAAGTGATTCAGCTTTCAGCAGCTTGATCAGGATGAAATGATCAGCAACTAGATGTCTTCAAGTATGTGTGCTTGATGTAGCTTGATAGCAAATTACACTTGAAGAATTTACTCGATCAGTAGCTTTAAGTTCAGTAGGGTCAGCAGGGTGATTTTCTTGATAATAAACTTGATAACTTCAGGTAAATTATCTTCTTGTTTTTCAAAGTTCATCATGTGTTCTTGTAACAGGGGTTTTTTATTTATAGGTGAGAATCCTTGTGACTTATGTTTGAAATTCAAACATAGCCGTTTCAGATTTGTCCTATCTTGACTTGCTTTACGTCCTGTACATAGTAATCGACAACGACGATTTACTTTTTGACGATTTCTGGTATCCCCACCCTTTGACTTGTATCCATTAGATAAAGCTCTGAATCTTTCCAACGTCCCTTTAATCTTAGCCATTGATTTGTTGATAAAATCAAGAGTTGTTATATGTCCTTATCCTTGTAATCTTCCAATGTAACCTTTGATTAAATCGAGATTTACATTCAGCAGGTTTCTGTGTGCATAAGTCTGCTGAAATACATGTTAGTCAGCTGATCCAAGGTTGCTGTGTTTACAAAACACTGCAGCTAAATTATCTTTATCTAACTTTTTATTATGAAGTTAGATTACACCAATTTGAATATTACTAAGTACCAATCACCACTTAACTTATGGAACTTAGACCTTGTACACAAGATATATGCAATCAGTTTAAGGTCATCACAGACTTTCCTAAATTCTGATTCCATATCCTTGACTTTAAACACTAAGTTTGATCCATTAGTCTTCAATAACTGAGTTTGAGCCCTCAGCCTTCAGTCTTTAGCAGGTTCCTAAACTAGTCTCTTGACTCGGTACCTTCTCGACTGAAGCAGTGTCTGGCGATGAAAGTCGGTGACCTTTTACAATGCTCGTTTGATCAAACCTATACAAAGATCAAACTCAAATAAACCTATACAATTGATCTAGACATCTTTTTGCCTTTTCTCTATAACAGCTAGTCTGGCACTCTTCACTAAAACTTAAAATATGTCCAACACTACTAAACAGACAGATCGATCTAGATCTAGCGGAGGAGAAGAGATTAGCGACATACCAGCGGCTAGTAAATTACAAGAAGATCGCTAAACAACAGCATGACAAGCGTATCCGCGACCATTCGTTTAAGGTCAGAGACTTCGTTCTTCGAAACAGAAAGGCCACTGGTATGGATCCCAATAAGGGTAAGCTTACAGCGAACTGGGAAGGCCCTTACCAAGTCACAAGAGAGATCAAGAAAGGGACTTACGTCCTCCAAAACCAAGAAGGTTTCGAGCTCAACAGGCCGTGGCATGCGGACAACCTCAAAAGGTACCATATGTAATAATCGGCTAGGGTTATAGTTATCCTCTCGTCGACGACGTGAGTGTTTAGGCTTTCTTACTTGTAATTTTCACTCACCTAGCCGGGTGAGGCGAATTTAATAAAGTCCGGTTTTACATTTATCTTTAACTAAAGCGTTATTATATTTATCAAGTATGTCCACTATGCATATGGGCGGTCTCAACAAAATTTTCAACAAAGCCCTCAAACTCATCTTGGACTTTGTTAAAAATGAGGGCCATATTTGGGGAATATTTTAAGCAAACACGAGCGGACAAGTTCACGACTTCGACCCTCATCTGAAGCAGAGGGGATCTCTGAGAAAAAATTTACGCTACAAATGGACAGTTGTTTCAGAGAGGTCCGTTCGCCTTTTAAGTTATAATGGACCGGTTATTTCAGTTAAGTTCGTTTTTCAAACATACAAGCGAGCAGTTATTTTAATCATCGAACTGGTTGTTTCGGATATGCTTGTTCGGTTTCGACTTCGAATCTTATCTCAAACAAAGGGGGCCGGAGGATATTACTACAATCGGACTCGATTTATACAGTAAATTCGAACAAAAAGTACACAAGCGAATAGAAAAGAAACTTCATACATTTGACAAGCAAAAGAAATGTTACTACAGATACGATTCAACGGCATAATAGCTTTCTAGCAAAGGAGAAGAGCAAAATTGAAACAAAATCGAAGCAACAAAGCTGTAAAAGCATTTGAAATCACACCTTATTGAAGAAATAAGGAAGAAAGCTAATGCTTTTAGCCTGAAACTATTAGCTGTATATATATATTTGTACATATTATTTAGATAATATTTGTATTTACTGTTAGAGAATTTATAGGAATGTATCTAGCCTCAATTCTAGTTTTACGATATTTGTAGCCTTACTGTATTTTCCTATATATAGTGTAATACTGCTCAACTGTGAATATCAATAAAATCATAATTTCTAAATATTGTATTATGGTATCAGAGCTTCTCGATCCCAAATACGGAAAATAAATTTTTTTCCCCTCTTTCCTAAATACAGCCGCCTTTTATCCTCTATTTTTTTTTCCTGAAAATCTAGGGTTCATACGCAAACCCTTCTTCATCTTCTGCAAATTTTCAGTCGGCCTCCTCCCTCTCACCGGCAATTATGACTACCACCACCACTCTAGTTACATTCAATACGGCTGCTCAAGCCACAATTAAGCTTGATGCCAACAACTACCACGTTTGGTTCATGCAAATCGAGTCCCTTCTCGTTGGTAACGGTCTTTTTGGGTACGTAGACGGTACCAAGGCCATACCGCCGGCCACCATCACCGCCGCCAACGGCCAGACTGCTCCTAATCCTGAATTTGTCACCCATACGCGTCAGTATAATTTAATCCGTAACCTGCTGATTGCTTCCCTCACGCCGGAGACAGCCACACTTCTTTATGGCACCAAAATGGCTGCCCAGGCATGGAAGACGCTAATAGTTGTCCACGCCACTCCATCTCGGGCCCGAATTCGCAACCTTAAAGACGCCATGAGAGCTCATCAACGCGGTTCCACCTCGGTTCATCAATTTCTCTACACGATGAAGCACAAACGTGATGAACTCGCCTTACTCGGGTCGCCAATGGATCATGACAATTTCGTTCATCTTGTCCTCGGCAATATAGGCCCTGAATATTCTGATATTGCGCGTGCCATTGATGTTCGGGACACCGTAATATCGTTTGAGGATCTTCATGAGAAGCGATTGAACTTTCAGCCCTATTCAGCCTCCACCGGAGCGCAATTTGGACCGGCCACAGCCCACGCGGCGTACAGGCCACCATCTCACCCTTCAAGGTTTTCTTCCCAGCCGCAGCAATGGAGGAACACAGGCTCTTCTTCACAGCAATAGGCCCATCATTCTCCTAGCGCAGGTAATGCTTATGGTCAGAATCCCGCCGGAAACCTTAGTAGTGGCAGCGGTAGTAATTACATTCAACGACCATTATGGCGTGAAACAAAGGCAGCGTTCTTTGGGTCATCAAATTCAGCCAGTAACTATGGCTCTAATAATGCGAACCGTCGTCCATTTTTGGGTAAGTGCCAACTTTGTTTTGTTCAGGGTCATTATGCACAGAACTGTCCTACGTTTGGCAGTCAGCTCAGTCACATTTTTTGTTCACCCGGTCAACGATCACCACGGCCTCAGGCACATGTGGCTGCCCCAGCACCCGACTTGGCTCAGTTTGACTCGAATGCTCCCAATTGGCTTTTGGATAGTGGAGCATCCCATCATGTGACGTCGGATTTGCAGAATCTGTCTCTACATGCTCCATACACTGGCACTGATGACCTTTTGGTTGGTGATGGTATGGGCCTCTCTATTACTCATACTGGCACTTCTTCAATTCCTATTAATTCTGCCAAATCTATTTCGTTACGTAATTTCCTCTGTGTCCCCAGCATGTCCCGTAATTTACTTTCTATCTCACAATTGTGTAAAGACAATAATTTATCTGTCGAATTCTTACCATCTGAATTTGTTGTGAAGGACATTCAGACGACCAAGCCTATCCTCCGTGGTCCAGTTAAAAACGGACTATACGAGTGGCCCAATCCTCCCATTGTCGCCTTCGCTTCCAATAAAGCCTCCTCTCAAGATTGGCATCATCGGTGGGGTCATCTGGCTCATCCAATTTTATCTTCTATTTTGAGAAAATTTAATTTACAGTCCAGTAATACTTTTTTTTCGCATTGCTCTGCATGCTTAGAGAGTAAAAGTCATAAACTGTCTTTTGGTGAATCTACTTTACATTCGTCTCGTCCTCTCGAGATCATTTTTAGTGATGTGTGGACATCACCTGTTATTTCCGCTGATGGTTTCAAATATTTTATTATTTTTGTTGATCATTTTACGCGTTATATCTGGTTTTATCCACTATCACGAAAATCTGATGTTCACTCTACCTTCATACGCTTCCGCTCCATTGTTGAAAAATACTTTGAAAATCCAATTAAAATAATTTATTCCGATAACGGTGGTGAATTTATATCTCTATGTGAATATTTTGCAACCAACGGCATTTCCTTCTTTACCACTCCACCTTACACCCCTGAACATAATGGTATTTCTGAACGCCGCAATATGCATATCGTTGAAACTGGCCTAGCCCTTTTATCTCATGCTTCCGTCCCTACTTCCTACTGGCCTTTTGCCTTTTCCACCGCTGTTTACCTTATTAATCGTATGCCAACACCTACTCTTAACATGCTTACCCCCTATGAATCCATCTTTAAAACGCTCCCAAACTATACTAAGCTTCGTATCTTTGGTTGTCTCTGCTATCCCTGGCTGCGTCCCTACACCAGTCACAAACTTCAACCTCGTTCTCGTCCTTGTGTTTTTCTTGGCTATGTTGTTAATCAACATGCGTACTACTGCTACGACCTAGTAGAGTCTCGCATGTATATCTCACGTCATGTCAAGTTCGTTGAGTCTGTCTTCCCTTTTACCTCCACCACACACTCGGTTCCCTCTACTTCATCTCCTGCTCTTGCCTCTATCTCGGACTGGGTACCTCCCTCTCCTCCTATTCCCCTTCCTATCTACACTCCACCTCATTCCCCGTCCCCTCCTTCCACTCCACATCCCCCACCTCCCCCCCCCACCACCCTCTCCACCTAATCTTCCCCCGTCACCTCCTCCTCCATCAATCCTCACATCCACCCATCCAATGATAACTCGAGCTCGTGACCACATTCATAAACCTATCCAAAAGCTCAACCTCCACACTCACCTTCCTACATCTCTTGACACTGAACCTACCAACATAACCCAAGCTCTTGAAAATCCAAATTGGAGAACTGCCTGCAGGAGGAATATGACGCTCTCATTCGCAATGAGACGTGGTCCCTGGTTCCCTCTCGCCCTAATCAGAATGTCATCAGTTCTAAGTGGATTTTTCGTCTCAAGCGTCACCCAGATGGCACTATTGATCGTCACAAGGCTCGGCTTGTGGCTAAGGGGTTTACTCAACGTCCTAGCATTGACTATTATGAGACGTTTAGCCCGGTGGTTAAACCCACTACAGTGCGTGTGGTTCTTACTCTGGCACTATCTCAGGGGTGGTCTTTACGCCAGCTAGATATCAACAACGCGTTTTTGCAGTGTCATCTGTCTGAGGATGTATACTTGGCCTAGCCACCGGGGTTCATCAGCACAGAGCTTCCTGACCATGTGTGTAAGTTACGCAAGGCTATCTATGGGTTGAAGCAGGCTCCTAGGACTTGGTATGAGGAGCTTAAGGGATTTCTCCTTTCTAGTAACTTCAAGAATGCTACTGCTGATTCATCGCTTTTCATCTACAATACCGGTACTATTACTATTTATCTTTTGGTATATGTGGATGACATCATCCTTACAGGGAATGACACTACGGCTCTTGAGACGTTCATATCTTTGTTGGGTCGTCGGTTTGCTCTCAAGGATCTTGGTGCACTCTCTTATTTTTTGGGCATTGAGATTATACACAATGATCTCGGGTGTATTTTATCTCAGAAGCGATATGCCACTGAGCTCCTTGCTCGCTTTCACATGGATCAGGCTAATCCGGTCACTACTCCACTGCTAGCTGATTTATCTAGCCTTACTGCTCAGTCTGGTTCTCCACTTGATGATGCGTCTGAGTATCGTATGGTTATTGGCAGTTTGCAATATCTCTTGTTTACCCGTCCGGATCTTGCTTTTTCACTGAATAAACTCTCCCAGTTCATGCATGCCCCTACGGATCTTCATTGGAATTATGCTAAGCGCATGCTTCAGTATTTGGCTGGGACAGTTGAGTTAGGCCTGTAGCTTTACCGTGACTCCCCTCCGGTTCTTCATGATTTCTCGGATGCTGACTGGGGTGGCTCTCATGATGATTATGCTTCTACTGGGCTTACGTTGTCTATCTTGGCAGAGATGCCATCTCTTGGAGCTCCAAGAAGCAGTCTACTATTGCCAGGTCTTTTACTGAGGCTGAGTATCGCTCTGTTGCCTCTAGGGGTGTAATCGAGCCGAGTCGAGTCGATACTCTCTAGGGCTCGAGCTCGACTCGATTAAAAAAGTTCGGGCTCGAAACTCGGCTCGAGCTCGATCGAGCCATAAAAAATCAAGATCGAACTCGACTCGCTAAATACTCGATAAAGCTCGACTCGACTCGTAAGCTCGATTATTATCCTAGAATTCATTTAATTTTTAACGAAATATGGTAAATCCGAGCTCGGCTCGTCTAATACTCGACTCGAATAATATTTTTTTAATAATAAAAAATAATATTTTATAATAAATGTAATAAATTAAATTAATTAAATAATTATTTAATCAAGCTCGATTAAGCTCGCGAGCTACTCGACTACTATATTTTAAAACTCGAGCTCGGCTCGGTTAATTATTCGAGTAGCTCGACTCGAGCTCGAACTCGAAAAAAACCGAATCGAGTCGATCTCTCTTGCGAGTCGAGTGCGAGTAGCTCACGAGTAGCCCAACTCATTTACAGCCCTAGTTGCCTCCACCACTGCGGAGCTCATGTGGGTTACTTTTTTTGCTACGTGATCTTTGTTTTTCCCTACCTCGAGCTCCGATTGTCTACTGTGACAATTTGGGCACTACGCAGTTCTGTCACAACCTGGTTTTTCACTCACGGATGAAACACGTTGCCATTGATTATCACTTCATACGAGATCAGGTGCAACGCGTTCTTTCTGGGTTGCACATGTTAGTGCTCGGGATCAACTTCTTTGATTGTCTCACCAAGTCTCTCCTCGCTTGGCCTTTGTTCGGCGAAGGCGACAAGTTGGGTCTCATCCTCGTCCACCTTGAGGGGTGGTATTAGTTTATATATATATATATATATATATATATATATATATATATATATATATATATATATATATATATATATATATATGTATGTATATGTATATGTACATATTATTTAGATAATATATTTGTATTTACTGTCGAGGATTTATAGGAATGTATCTAGCCTTAATTCTAGCTTTACGGTATTTGTAGCCTTCTTGTATTTTCCTATATATAGTGTAATACTGCTCAACTGTGAATATCAATAAAATCATAATTTCTAAATATTGTATTAGAAACTGCTTGCCGGAGTCAGCTTTCTTTGCCGGAGTTCACTAGCTGCTTTGCCTGGAGATTTTCGGAAAAAGGAAAGTATGAGAATGGGGGAGGGGCCTCTATTTATAAACAAAAATTGGACGGAAATGACTGTTCATATTTGAAATTCAAGCGTCATCATTGCCAGGAACGGTTATCGAGTCCTCCTAGCCAATCAAAAATAGAGGACGGTTCACGTCAAATGTCGTGTCAGTAAACATAACCGACGTGACGTTTCACGAGCCCATACGTCCGTTACAGCACCAACTGCTCTAATCCCCACCTGTGGCCTCATGTTGTTATGGTCAACAACCTTTATTCAAACGGTTTACGGCCTTCATTCAACATGGCTTACGGCCACCTCAGCTCGTCGCTCCACTCACGACCCTTTAAGCCTGATAGAACGTTATCGGCATCAAAGCCTATCCGCTACAATGCGCAGCATATAACTGGTAATTCGCTACACGATACTAACATTGGTTCAAGCCCGATAGAGCGTTATCGGCGACTAAGCATGTTCGCAATAATGAATAGCATTTATCAGTAATTTGCAACACTGATCTAGGCCCGATAACCACTATCGGCACACCTCTGTCACGAACAACAACATAAGGGTGCGGCTCTCAACTACTTCTTCAAGTTCTACTCTCCGCCTTGGCGGGCACGCCAGGCACAGAGGGGGCCATTGATATACCCAAACCGGATTGGTGCCCTGTTCACCTAGATTGGGCCTATTTAGATAGCCCAATAACAGGTCTTGGGCCTCCATTCTCTTTGTCCGCATCTCATAAGCCGGATCCTACCCGCCGTTCATAAGTCAGGTCCTATCCGCCATCTGTATGCCGGATCTTGTTCGTTGGTCGTAAGCCGAACTTCTCCACTCCGTGTGATTTCTACCCATATATTGGTGACTTTCAAGAGAAGGCAAATATGAGTCCGACCTACAACGAGCCCGCGCCCGCCATACTTATCCAGCATACCGGCGGTCTACTTGTGTTTATTTATATGATTATCTCTAATTATATCCATTTAATTGTCTTGTCATGAACAGTAAACTGACTTAGTTTCGGCCTATATATATGGGATCACAATGTATTAGAAAGAGATCCAAGAACTAATATATGCAGAGCTACTCTGTCAATTTGTCGACTCATTTGCATGTTCTCTAGTTAAACACTAGTCCGACAGCCTTGTTCTTGTTGACCACCGTGTTCTCTCCGGAGAAATCTTACATATATAACCATATATCCACGAAATACTTCTGTTACCGCAAATCTGGTATTCACTGCAATATCACCAACCATGTTATTTAACAACATAAAGTAAAGATCCGTAAATATAAGGGAGAAAAGAGAATACCAGCTTCAGGCTAAGCACACGATACACATATACTGAAATTTCAGCATATTGTCTATGAAGCACACGATAAGCGTCGTACGTATCCCACATGAAAAATCAGCAAAAAAAAAAATCTGAAAGTATGTATTCAACTACAGAGTACAGTTCACAAATTTTCAAGGCGTGGAATCACTATGTCTAAAATAACATCAACGCACAAAATCAATAACAATGGATACTTAATTCATATCCATATGGAGAACAACACAGTGCATTTCATTAATGAAGATGGCCAGTAAATTTTAACTTGATTATAAAATGAGAAGTGATGAGATAATTGTCAAACCGAAAATATTAGCCACTGAATGCCAAAATTTTGGTTTTATTCCAAAGTTTTTTCTGCAAATTTGTTCCCAAATTGTGGATGGAAGTTAACGGGAAAAAGCTAATCATAAGATCTTGTGAAAATTGAAAATGAAAAGAAAATGGAAAAGAGAGTGGCCAGATGAAGAGTTGGAACGGGATTTAGACGGTTGTTGAAAGAGTGGAGAGATGAGAGGTAAAACCACAGAGTTGTGGGGAGCGTGGGCTACGGATGGTGGGAAGGTAATGATGTTTTTTTTTAGTCAGGTATTCGCGTGTTATGTTTGCGGGTTTGGGTCGTGGAAGTTAACGGGAAAAAGCTAATCATAAGATCTTGTGAAAATTGAAAATGAAAAGAAAACGGAAAAGAGAGTGGTCAGATGAAGAGTTGGAACGGGATTTAGACGGTTGTTGGAAGAGTGGAGAGAGGAGAGGTAGAACCGCTGAGTTGTGGGGAGCGTGGGCGACGGATGGTGGGAAGGTCATGATATTTTTTTTTATCTTTTTTAGTCAGGTATTCGCGTGTTATGTTTGCGGGTTTGGGTCGGGTAATTCTTGTTAAGCGGGTCAATTGGTAGTTTTATATATATATATATATATATATAAGCGAGTTCTGTTAACACCATTATTTTATTATTGACACCATTTTTTTATTTTATTTTTCATTTAGTTCATTACACCACCAAATCATTTTTTAGCACTGCGTTACGCTCATCAGAGCCACTGATGTTTTTTTGGCTCAAAACGTCAGTGGGTCCGAAAACCAACGTCAGTTCTAGTGACGCTTTTCCCGTAAACGGACGTCAGTGGCCCTGACGTTATGCTGTTCAAAATAATAAAAATAGTTAATATGATGCCAAGAGTAATTTATAAAATGTCAAAAATAATCATGATGTCGTAAGTATTTTCGTGGTATCGATAGAAGACGCTAAAAAAAATTGACACTAACTTTGCTGTATTAAAAAAAGCACTCAAACTGTATTTATTGAAAAGAAACTGAAAAAGAAAAAATACTTAAACTTTTGTCAGGTTCAGTGCTATTATGGGGAATCTGTAAAATAGCGATAAGACTAGGCTCACCGAAGTCTTTCCCCGAAACTTTACCGAATGATGATGTGGATTACACACATCAGCAGCATGTGGACCCACCAATTCTTGAATTAAAATATTAAAAAAAAAGAAGTTACAAACCCATTCTATTTCAGGAAAAAACTTTACCCGCTTTCTCTCATCGCCAAGCTCTGCATCTTCCACCCTAATCGCAATCGCCGCTAGCAAGATCGTGACGATGAAACATCACCACCCACCTCATTTATTTTTCAGTTATTAATCCCCCAAATCGATCCATTATCAAATCAAGATATATATATATATATATATATATATATATATATATATATATATATATATAACATGTGGACCTGGAGATGCGTTTTTAGATAGCAGATCATCGTTTAGTCATTTGGAGAGGCCCATTATCTGTGACAACCCAAACAAGCCCTCATCTTCTATTAATTTTTTATCTGAAACAGTTGGCTCTAAGCACAGTGTTGGGCTTATCAACAGTTCAGATCCAGCCCAACTTTCAGAGGAAGATGTGAAGAAGAATCTTTTGGAAGCTGAAAAAAAATAAAATAAAATTTGGGATTGCGTGCACCGCAAGCAAGCACTGTGTATAAGTATACCTTTTCTGACTATTTAGTCTTTCATTCATTGCATGGAAGAATTCTGTGTAAGTTATAATTTGTGGATTATTATCTGTTTATTCACTACGTTATTAAATTTAATAACAGTTTTAAATGGCTTTACGTATATACGATGTGGGCGAATATCCCACGAATTGGGAAGGGTTAAGAGCGATGTGCGTAGATCTTTGGATTTCGTCACAATTGGCACACTTAAGGGCCTGTCAAGGGACATGGGAGAATTATGTCTGTCAAGGCCGTTTGTTCATGGATCGAGAGAATCCGTTTCATTAATGCAAAGGTTGGCTAAATTTACGTGCTATTAATCGCAGATTTAACAGACGCGAAGTGTAAGTATTTCATTAAGCGGCGAAGCAGTAGATGTTCAAGGTTTGAGTTATGTCCACATCAAGCAGGAAAATGAGGAGTATTTAGCAAGCACCGGAGAAATGCATATGCAAGTTTAAAGAGGAATCTGTTTGGAACAGCTCCTAGGTATTCTTACAGGCCCCCAGCCAGGAGACCACCAGTATATTTAAAAAAAAAAACCTTTCTTTAGGCAGAAGAGACTTTCCGAGAGGCGATTGTTAACAATTCATGACAAACTTACAATTGAAAACAAAGGTGAATGTAAGCTGTTGAACAATATAAGTCAAGGGACTAGTTCTGACCAGAGGCTTGGACATGATATTAATTTGTATGGAATTAATATTAAGGGAAAGGTTCATCTTCAGGTTTGTGAGCCATTAACAGGTCTCCATGTGATATGGTTTTTAATTGTTGATAAAAAAACCTAAAGCTACTTCATCAGAAAATTTGAAGATACAGGATGTTTTCGACATATATGCTGATGAACCCTCTACTGCTATGATAAAAGAGGAGATGATTGACAGATTCAGGGTATTAAGGAGGGGAGTTTATTGGCTTACAAAGGAAGGATCTTCTTCAGGTGGTCAGAAAGAGCAAGTTGTAAAAGAATATTGCAACAAAAAAAATACTAGTTAAATTTGGAGGGGCAACCACAGGCACTATTGATAACATTCATGAGAATGCTTTGTATTTATGTGTTGCCGCTTCGATGAAAGATACATTAGCAAAGAATGACAGCTTACATCGGGATGTATTTTTACGCTAATAGATATATTGTGTATATCACCCCAAGGACAAAGAAAGATCGTGAATCAAAGAAGTGTTATTCAATCTAGAATCTGACACTACCGCTGGCCCATTAGGTTTAATATAATGGGTCTTTTATTTCTAATTGTATTACATTTCCTTGCGCCCAATCAGAGAATCCACTATTGTCCCTATCTATTGCTATTTTATAACTTTGATCTGGGTTACATAATACAATACATGGTATACCTCCTGGTACTTTTTTTCCTTTAAGGCTGATGTGAATTACTGTAAGATGAAATCTTTTTTAAAGCTTTCAACAGTGAAGAGGCCCAATGAATTAGCATTCAAAGGTCCAGTAATTGACATAAAGTCTAAAATTTTCAGCAGAGATAATGTTGATGTATGGCATTGTGGGTTAAAAAACCCACTATAAGTCGTTGTCTTAGTGCTCGAGCTGACCACATTGGAAAGCCCAAGGCTATAACATGTGGACCTGGAGATGCGTTTTCAGATAGCAGATCATCGTTTAGTCATTTGGAGAGGCCCATTATCTGTGACAACCCAAACAAGCCCTCATCTTCTATTAATTTTTTATCCAAAGCAGCTTGGCTCTAAGCACGGTGTTGGGCTTATCAACGATTCGAGATCCAATAACTTTCAGAGGAAGATGTGAAGAAGAATCTTTTGGAAGTCAAAAAAAAAAAAATAAAATTTGGGATTGCGTGCACATGCAAGCAAGCACTTGTGTATAAGTATACCTTTTTTTTGCTTAGTCTTTCTGTCATTGCATGGAAGAATTACGTGTAAGTTATAATTTGTGGATTATTATCTGCTTTATTCACTACGTTATTAAATTTAATAACAGTTTTAAATGGCTTTACGTATATACGATGTGGGCGAATATCCCACGAATTGGGAAGGGTTAAGAGCGATGTGCGTAGATCTTTGGATTTCGTCACAATTGGCACACTTAAGAACTGTCAAGGGACGAGGGAGAATTATGTCCATCAAGGCCGTTTGTTCATGGATCAGAGGAATCCGTTTCTGTTAATGCAAAGGTTGGCTAAATTTCGTGCTATTAATCGCAGATTTAACAGGCAGAAGTGTAAGTATTTTATTAAGAAGCAGAAAGCAGAGGTAGATGTTCAAGGTTTGAGTTATGTCCACATCAAACAGGAAAATGAGGGAGTATTTAGCAAGCACCAGGAGAAATGCGTATGCAAGTTTAAAGAGGAATCTGTTTGGAACAGCTCCTAGGTATTCTTACAGGCCCCCAGCCAGGAGACCACCAGTATATTTTAAAAAAAAATCTTTCTTTAGGCAGAAGAGACTTTCCGAGAGGCGATTGTTAACAATTCATGACAAACTTACAATTGAAAACAAAGGTCCTGTTTGATGTGGACATAACTCAAACCTTGAACATCTACCTCTGCTTTCTGCTTCTTAATAAAATACTTACACTTCTGCCTGTTAAATCTGCGATTAATAGCACGAAATTTAGCCAACCTTTGCATTAACAGAAACGGATTCCTCTGATCCATGAACAAACGGCCTTGACAGACATAATTCTCCCCTGTCCCTTGACAGGCCCTTAAGTGTGCCAATTGTGACGAAATCCAAAGATCTACGCACATCGCTCTTAACCCTTCCCAATTCGTGGGATATTCGCCCACATCGTATATACGTAAAGCCATTTAAAACAGTTATTAAATTTAATAACGTAGTGAATAAACAGATAATAATCCACAAATTATAACTTACACAGAATTCTTCCATGCAATGACCGAAAGACTAAATAAATAAAAAGGTATACTTATACACGAGTTGCTTGCTTGCATGTGCACGCAATCCCAAATTTTATTTTATTTTTTTCACTTCCAAAAGATTCTTCTTCACATCTTCTTCTCGAAAGTTAATGGATCTGAATCGTTGATAAGCCCAACATTGTGCTTAGAGCCAATCTGCTTTAGATAAAAATTAATAGAAGATGAGGGCTTGTTTGGGTTGTCACAGATAATGGGCCTCTCCAAATGACTAAACGATGATCTGCTATCTGAAAACGCATCTCCAGGTCCACATGTTATAGCCTTGGGCTTTCCAATATGGTCAGCTCGAGCACTAAGACAACGACTTATAGTGGGTTTTTTAAACCCACAATGCCATACATCAACATTATCTCTGCTGAAAATTTTAGACTTTATGTCAATTACTGGACCTCTGAATGCTAATTCATTGGGCCTCTTCACTGTTGAAAGCTTTAAAAAAGCTTTCATCTTACAGTAATTCACATCAGCCTTAATAGTAGCATTTTCCAAAACATAAGTAATTGACCAAGGACATTCCTTGTCATTTAAACTGGCATAGGCATTACCAAAATAGGTCATATTTAAACAAAGAAGATATCGGGAACACGAACTCACGGCTTGTTTGCAATCAGTTCGCATAGTCCGTTGTCAAAAACTCTAACCCTAACACGACCTTCGGAGTTCATTGGGCATTGAGGTCTCATACATCAACGGACAACTATCTATCATTCTGAAAAGATTCTTCATCTTGTTGAATGCCCTATCAATAAAACTCGGGTATTTTAACTTCACAGATACAACAGCAGATCCTGACTTTATATCAGTACAATCAGTCTCATAATCACAAGAAACTGATTCAGCTATTGGAATTTCCATACTGTTGTAGATGCTTTTCCAATAACTTAACACAAGACCAATTAATCGGATAAAAATTCAGATTTTTCTTCGTTTCGATCAATTGCTACAGTAAAAAGTCTATTTATGAATAGTAACCTCCGGTTTTTTTCTTGGATGTAATGATTGTCTGAGAGACAATAATTGCTAGAGCAGAAAGGTTAAAATAAAAAGCGTTTTCACTATTGCTCAGCAGTGAAAAAGTACCGACAAGCACTATGGTACAACAGTAAAAGAAAAAGAGTTGGCCGACAATCACATACTGAGTCCACGTGGGTGGGGACAGCTGTATAACAACAAAGCCCAATCTTTGGCCGACACGTGGGCAAAACCTGTAATATTATTTGGTTTTGCCTCTTGGACGGTCAGGATTAAAAATCAGAACCAGAGGGCACTATAAATGTCCCTCTGTCCCTCTGCAAAACCATTGTAAGAAAGAAGTTTGGAAAACTATTTCGAAATACTATATCTCCTTCTCACTCTCTATTTATTATACATCTAAAACTAACAATGCCTCGCAGACCTGCTCAATACAGACTGCAGGGGAAATCAATATTTTTAACATACCCACGTTGCCCCATTATTCCTATTTTCTGCCTTGATTTTTTATTTAATTTACTAAAAGACCTAGACATTTTTATGCTGTAGTCTCAGTAGTGAAAATCATGCTGATGGGGAGCCTCATTTGCATTGCCTAGTACAATTAAATCAAAAATTGGATACTAGGGACAATCGGTACTTTGACATCAAAGACCCAAATGGGATACACTCGTATCATCCCAACACTCAAATAGCAAAAAAAGATGCTGACGTAGCAGCATACATCGCAAAGGGGGGTACGTTTGTCGAAAGGGGGGTATACCAGGAAAACAGAACGACGGCCAAAAAGTCTAAGGATGACATATGGACATCAATAATAAATGAGTCCACATCCAAAAATGACTTCCTGTCTAGGGTGCAGGTAGAGCAGCTGTTCATCTGGGCTACCCAATTAAGGAATCTGAATATGCAAAGAAATTCCAGGATGGCCTGATATTCAACTGAATACCAAATTTAGTTTACAAGTTTTTTAAATATTCCTCGTGAATTAAAAGACTCAGGTTGAACAAAATTTATTCTTGGTAGCGCGTGAAAAACCTACAAACTTCAGTAGGTGAACATGCAACTCAAGGCAATGTCGAGTGGGCACACGAAATAACACTAATGGACCTTATGGAACATTATCATCAAATTAGGGATACATTAAATACTAATCGCCCTCTCTCTCCACTTGCAGGACCGGAGAACAAACCGGACCGCCCAATGTCGATGATAATTGAAGGCCCAACCAGAGCAGGAAAAAAACTTGGGCTAGAAGTTTGGGCCGCCATAATTATTTTTGTGGAAGTATAGATTTTTCTTCTTATGATATAGACATACTATATAATATTGTAGACGATATACCCTTCAATTTTTTTTTCTTACAAAAAGAATTGTTAGGTGCTCAAAAAGACTTTACTGTTAATGATAAGTATTGTAAGAAAAAAAAAGTACCAGGGGGTATACCATGTATTGTATTATGTAACCCAGATCAAAGTTATAAAATAGCAATAGATAGGGACAATAGTGGATTCTCTGATTGGGCGCAAGGAAATGTAATACAATTAGAAATAAAAGACCCATTAAGGCTGATGTGAATTACTGTAAGATGAAAGCTTTTTTAAAGCTTTCAACAAAGAAAGAGGCCCAATGAATTAGCATTCGAGGTCCAAGAATTGACCAAGGACATTCCTTGTCATTTAAACTGGCATAGGCATTACCAAAATAAGTCATATTTAAACAAAGAAGATATCGGGAACACGAACTCACTGCTTTGCAATCAGGTTCGCATAGTCTGTTGTCAAAAACTCTAACCCTAACAACACGACCCTTCGGAGTTCATTGGGCATTGAGGTCTGTACATCAACAAGATGAAGAATCTTATATATATATATATATATATATATATATATATATATATATATATATATATATATATATATTTGTGTGTTTCTTTGATTCCCAAATCATTTTTTGCGATTTCAGATTCATACCTCAAGTCCCGTCGCCATCTAACTCCGACTCAGCACCACCCAACTCGTGATTTTAGGGTTCCGACGAAGAGAGCAACCGTAAGGAGAGGAGAGGTTGGTGATGATGTATGGGCCCTCTGGGCCGGGTTATATACAATTGGGCCGGGCCTATTATAAAGATTAAACGATAAAGATAAATGGACCGGTAAAGCAGGACTTTACTAGACTCTGACCAGGACAATCTTCTGTACAGAACAGTTAGATGAGCAGGGCTCCACTATGTTCTGTCCAGAAGGACCTCTGGATAGATGATCAAATAAGTAGGACAAAGACAGAGTCAACAATGGCATAACCATTTACAAACGTGGGTAGACCCCACGTCGGATAGTTGATAGAGTATCCACCGATAACTCCCCACTGTAGAGAGAGGAGGTTATCCCCATGATCTAAAGATATAAAAGGCAATCCCGAACTACGAGGGGACTTGATTCCGATTCTACACTTGAATTGGATACGTAGGCAGCTCTCTCAAAAGAGTTCAGTCCAAGTTCATACAACATTCTACATGTTTCTATATTATTTTCCTAACTTGAATCAATTAATAACCCGAGTACAATTTTGGGAAACATCATTTGGCGCTAGAAGGAGGGTTGATTCTAGTTAGTGAGTTATTTTTACAGTAAGAATGGCAAAAAAAATCATAATAAAAAGCACCAGAATCAACCGGAAGTTGAGAATCAAACCAGGGAAGAGAACCCGGAAGACAACAATCAACAAACAGGGAAGAAAATTCAATTGGAAGAAGGACAAACCAGCACACCAAGTGCAATCAGGCAGATGTTAGTGGAAAACTTAACAAATCTAAAAGGAGAAGAAATAAAAGCTATCTTTGAGGAGGTTGTAAAAGCCAAAAATCTAGACGTTGAAGTTTCGGAAACACCTCCTCCTCATAATACAAGTAAGAAAGGAAAATATGAGGCGGAATCCAGCATAAAGGTGTTTGTTACTCACCCAGGTGGTGATAACGCCAAAACGGAGTTGGACGCTATTCTTAAGCCTAGGCAAGATGAGTTTAGGCCGGTGTGTCTTCTTTTTTATCGAGGACATTGATGCATTTCCTGCCCTCCGTGATTTAAGATCCCCAAGATCCAATCATATGATGGCACCAAGGATCCATACGATCATATGCATCAAGACATCCAAAGATATATGAGCTTGTACAATGCACCAGAAGAGATGAAATGCAGAGCATTTGCAACTCTTCTCACAGGGAAAGCAAGAGATTGGTTCAACAAGTTGAGCCCCGCATCCATACCGACTTCCCCACTCGACCGTAAAATTCATGCACACGCTTTATTGCCGCAAGGCCTTCCGGAAGAAACCGAACATATCCGCTGACCATCGACGAGAAAAATGATGAAACAAGATTACAGCTTTATCAAAAGATTCAATGGAGAATCATCCTGGATAGTGGATCCGATGATAAGTTCTTAGTGGCGCCCTTCGTGGCGTGTCACGAAAGAAGGCGGTTACATGCTAAGATAAGCAGTAAGAATCCGAGCACGATGGAAGAGTGTCTGGAAATTGCATACCGACATTGTCAAGGTGAAAAAGCAAATAGGGCTAAGAGAGAGGAATCCCACAGGGATTCCAAAAAAGGAAAAACTGATGATAAAGCTGATAAAAAAAGAAAATCAGTTTGGGACAGAGTATCCGCTCCCATAACTGACAGGTTAGGAAAGAGAGGTGCTTTGCAGGACAAAGACCTTATCCCTCTAAACCGATCTCGTGATCAAGTTCTGGCAATCATGGAGAAAAAAGGAATCACCAAGACTCCTTCTCCATTGAGGGGTCCAAGAGAGAAAAGAGACCATACAAGATGGTACAAGTATCATAAAGACATTGGACATGACTCTGAGCAGTATAGGGACCTGATCAGAGACATAGATGCAGCAGCTATGGAAGGAAATATTGATGAATGCATCGATCGAACGCAAGGAGATAACCCCAGAGGAAGGAGGGAATTTAAGAAATTCAACAACAATCAAGACAGATATAATCAAAGGAGACACAGAGATCCGTCTCCTGATGCTGATGGGCATAGAGAGAATGCCCCATTCAACATAGTAAATACGATTGTTGGAGGACCAGCAGGCGTTAACAAGGCTGTCCAGCAAGAAAAAAGTGGCAGTGCAGGAAAAGAAGCAGAATCAAAGAAACAGAAGGTGATGGGAATCGTTCAATATGGCCCAAAAGATGCACTACCAGCCGTTGTGAGCAACGAAGGACTGGTAGTAGATGCGGTTATACAAAAGAACTTAGTGAGAAGAATCAGTGGACACGGGCAAAGTCAAGAACGTGCTATATTATAGTGTATTTCAAGCAATGAAATTGGCAGACTCAGAGTTGACTCCTGTGTCAACTCCTCTTTTTGGATTCACAGGACCTCTTATTCATCCTGTGAGTATGCTAAAGTTATTAACAACTTTCAGACAAGGATCACAGAGCAGGACTCTGATGGTCAATTATGTGGTGGTAAAAGCTCCATCGGCGTACAATGTGATTTTGGGTAGACCGGCATTGATCGATCTTAGAGCAGTGGTATCCTAGGCACATAATAGTATGAAATTCCTGACATTCGAAGGAGAAGCTACTAT
Organism: Gentiana macrophylla; assembly: GCA_026214975.1. NCBI lineage: Eukaryota > Viridiplantae > Streptophyta > Magnoliopsida > Gentianales > Gentianaceae > Gentiana > Gentiana macrophylla. The sequence goes on from CM047811.1 coordinate 61,624,560, forward strand.
TAAGGGAGATGTGGATGCTGCGAAGAACTGCTACACAGCCACAATCAGTGGAAAGATGAAAGTGCAGCAGGTGACAATGGAAGATCTCGTTCCAGAGGAAGAAAAAAGTTGGCAGTCCAATGATCCTATGAAGTCAGTAATGTTAGATGAAATTGACCCCGAATCCACAGTCAGTGTAGGATCATGGATACCAAATGAAGGTATGCATTCTCGATCGAGATTTTGAAAGACTACAAAGATGTGTTTGCATGGAAAGCAAGTGATATGCCTGGATCATCAACGAGTTGGTCGTCCACAAGCTCAACATTGACCCAACCGTAAAACCAAAGCGAAGCGTAAAAAGATCTTTCGCTCCAGAAAGGATACAGGTTGTCTAGCAAGAAGTAGGGAAGCTGTTGCAGGCCAACATGATTAAAGAGGTTATATATCCTGAATGGCTAGCAAATCTGTACTAGTCAAGAAGCCAGATGGCAGCTGGAGAATGTGTGTGGATTTCACAGATCTAAACAAGGCATGCCCTAAAGATAGTTACACTTGAAATTTTTGCTTTCTTAGATGCATATAAGGGGTATCATCAGATTATGATGGATCCTGTAGACGCTGTAAAAACTGCTTTTATTACTGAATTTGGTTCCTACTATTATGTGTCTATGCCTTTTGGATTAAAGAATGCAGGGGCTACATACCAAAGAGCGGTCAATGCAATTTTTAACCAACAGATTGGTAAATCCATGGAAGTGTATGTGGATGATTTATTGATCAAGAGTAGGACTCTTGACCAATATTTGAAAGATGTGGCAGAAGTTTGTCAAGTATTGAGACAGACTAGAATGAAGTTGAATCCTAAAAAATGTACCTTTGGAGTGAGGTCAGGCAAATTCCTTGGTTATATGATATCCAAAGACGGGATCAGGGCCAACCCTGATAAATTGGAAGCTTTGAAAACTATGCCCGAGCCAAAGAACATCAAAGAAGTCCAGCGATTGACAGGGAGACTAGCAGCGCTAAATCGTTTCTGTCAAAATCAAAGACAGGTCATTGCCTTTCTTTAAAATCCTCGGAAAGCCAAATTTCATTCGAGTGGAATGCAAAATGTCAACAAGCTTTTCAGGATTTGAAGGATCATATCAGTCACCTGCCAACCTTGACTCCTCCTCAGGAAGGTGAGGTATTATTCTTATACTTATCCTTTTGTAATGAAGCAGTAAGCGATGTGTTGGTAAAACAGCATGGCATGTTACAGAGGCCTGTGTATTTTGTAAGCAAAGCCCTACAAGGACCTGAGGTCAGGTATTCTGAGGTAGAAAAATTGGTTCTTGCCCTGGTGCATGCCACAAGGAAATTAAGACCATATTTCCAGAGTCATCCAGTGATAGTGCTGACAAATCAAACCCTAAAGCAAATTTTGGATAAGCCAGATAAGTCTGGGAGATTGGCGAAGTGGGTAGTTGAATTAGCAGGGTTTGACATCGAATACAAACCGAGAACATCAATTAAAGCTCAAGCATTAGCGGATTTCTTGGCAAAAGAAAAGGCATTAGCAGTGGAGCATAAGGCAGACCAGAAAGTGGCTGAGCAGTGGCAGCTTTATGTAGAAGGAGCTTCCAACAAAGAGGGAGCAGGAGAGGGAGCAGGAGCAGGACTCCTACTCATTAGCCCAAAAGGTGAAGAATTCCCGTATGCTCTTCACTTTGAGTTTCAGGCCACTAACAATGAAGCAGAATACGAAGCTTTGATAACTGGATTAAACCTAGCACAGAAGCTAGGTGTGCAGAACTTAAAAGTATACACCGATTCACAGCTTGTAACAAATCATATCAAAGGAGAATATGAGGCCAAGGAAGGCCCCATGAAGAAATATCTAGCGATTGCACAAAGGAAATTGCAAAACTTCTTAATGGTAGAAGTGGAACAGATAACCAGGGCCCAAAATACCAGAGCGGATGCCTTATCTAAATTAAGGTCAAATTTTCTGTCAAACAAGAAAGTGCGGGTTGAACAATTAAAGCAGAAAAGCTGTGATGAAGTTGAAGTACAACCTATGACACAGACAGAAACATGGATGGATCCAATTATGATGTATGGGCCCTCTGGGTCGGGTTATATACAATTGGGCCGGGCCCATTATAAAGATTAAACGATAAAGATAAATGGACTGGTAAAGCAGGACTTTACTGTGAGACTCGACCAGACAATCTTCCATGCATGAGCGCTTAGATGAAGCGGGGCTCCGCTATGTTCGCTCGTAAGACCTCTGACACGAGAATGATCAAATAAGCAGGACAAAGACAGAGTCAACAACTGTATAACCGTTTACAAACGTGGGTAGACCCCACGTCGTATAGTTGATAGAGTATCCGCTGATAACTCCCCACTAGAGGAGATGGAGGTTATCCCCATGATCTAAAGATATAAAAAGGCAATCGGAACTACGAGGGGGACTTGATTCCGATTCTACACTTGAATTGGATACGTAGACAGCTCTCTCAAAAGAGTTCAGTCCAAGTTCATAAAACATTCTACCTGTTTCTATATTATTTTCCTAATTTGAATCAATTAATAACCCGAGTACAATTTTGGGAAACATCAGTTGGCTTTAGAAAAAGAAAGGGTTGAAGGAAAAAAACCAACACGTGAGAATATTAGGGAAAAAGTTTAGCTAAACTGTTTAGGTAGGTTCTATCGGCACACCCTAAATTACTATTAGCACCCATTTTTTAATTATTTTTTCGGACGGAAAAAACGTCGGTGACACCGGCGTTCCTTGTTGCACACCATCGTCACCAAGGAACGTCGGTAGAAAATCGTGGACTAACGTTTTCTAAGTTTTAACATTTTTATAAAGAGAACGTCGGTGTCATCGATGCTCATGTGAACACCAAAGTCGATCACATCGACGCTTCTTTGTTAAAAATCATCGCCACCAAAATAATTTTTATGATCGATCTGCGAAGTAATAGGATGTCAAAGTAAATAGGTGTCCCGATAGTAACCCGCCTAAGTTTAATGATATTTCCTCGATACTTAACATATAACTTGTGAAGGTATTTTTATGCACAACAAATTCATGTGAACATGGTTTACTCTTTTTAGCTTACGAACTACTGTCGGGAGATTGACGGCTTGTCCTTCAACGTCGCCGCCTCTTTCCGGTCTTCCCCATCCCACTGTCCTCCATGTTCTTCATACTCCCACTCAAACCATAATCCTCTGCTAAACCCTAAAAGATTTTGCTTTCGCAATATGTACATTGAGCAACGATGAAGCGCGCGTGGAGAAAATCATCACAATTAGGTAAACAGGTGCACTCCACGAAACCTCAGCACCCCTTTGTCACCCCAATTTTGAGAGCCGGAGGTGCAGCGTACTCGCAAATGCTCCCGAAAGCCGAATCCGGGAAGCAATCATCCGACTCCAGATTTACTTGGCCAAATCTATCCGCTTTATTCATAGACAAATTCAGCTCCGACGACTTACTTGCCAAGGCGCATATGCGGCAGCAGGTCTCAGATTTGAAAAACGTGTTATTAGAAAACAGAGACGATCCTGAAAAGATTGAGAGGGTCTGTGAAGAAAAGGGAGTTCCTCTTTTTAGGAGGTATTCAGATGGTGCTGCCGTTGTTGAGCTCTTTAACCAGTTCAGTTCTTCGCCGGATTTATCCCTTCAGGTCAATTTTTTTCCCTCCTTGAACCGTCTTAATGCTTGTAATTGTATAATCTCTGCGTCCATACATAAAAAACATCATTTTGATACAGGAACACTGACATTATTGACGCATCTAACTAATATTTTGAAAATAGGGGTCTTCTGGAGGCTTTATCGATATACTTGTTCTTTAGCTGAATTGCATAATGTCTGTATGGGTGAGGGTCGACTTTATCATGGTTTGGGTAGTTTCTATCTGTGGGTATATTGTCATTAGTGTTAGGTGTTACTTAGGTTCTTAGTTGTCTGAATTTAGTGAATAGGTTTTTCATACTTGGGTGGTTGGGGAGTTGTCTGAATCTGGTTAAAAGGTTTTTGCGCACAAGATGCTTGCTGTGCATCCTTCAAAATGAATAAGTGACGTTTATTTGCTTTGTGTTGCATTTTAGCTTATTCTTGGTTTTACGAATTCCCTCTTTCAGGTGTTTAACTGGAGAAGAAAACAACTAGATTATGCAGCTCCTACGACGACAGAAGAGTATGCCAAGGGTATTACTGTGGCTGGTAGGTTGAAAAATGTTGACCTTGCAGCTGAATTTTTCGAAGAGGCTGCAAACAAATGTTTGAAGTCTACATCTACATATAACGCACTAATGGGTGTATTCATGAGCAACGGTTTGGCTGCTAAGTGCCTGTCATTGTATAGGAAACTGAAGGAAGAAGCTACTTGCAGTCCCACAATTGTAACTTACAATATTCTTATCTCGGTATTTGGTCGATTGATGCTCAGAGATCACATGGAAGAAACTTTCCAAGAAGTAAGAAATTTGAATCTCTCCTAATAATGTTAAAACATACAATAATTTAATTGCAGGGTATATTACAGCTTGGAATTGGGCTAGTATGGAAGAAACATACATGATCATGAAAGCAGACAATGTTAAACCTAATCTTGATACCCATCTGCTGATGCTGCGAGGGTATGCACATTCACACAAGTTAGAAAAGATGGAGGAGACATATTCACTGATAAAAGCACATGTCAATTCTAAGGAAATTCCCCTGATCAGATCTATGATATGTGCCTACTGCAATAGTTCCGTCCCGTATAGGCTTGAACGGATAGAAGAATTGCTGCTCCTCATCCCGAAAAATGAATATAGGTCTTGGTTAAATGTTATATTGATTTGCGTGTATGCACGTGAGGATTTGCTAGAGCAGATGGAAAAATTGATTTCTGAAGCATTTGAGCGTAATACCTCTGTCAGGACTACATCTATCATGCGATGTATCATTGCTTGTTATTACCGAAAAGGTGCGGTTGATAATCTTGCTAATTTTGTGAGGCGTGCAGAGTCTTCTGGTTGGAGAATCTGCCGGTCTCTTTATCATTGTAAGATGATCATGTATGCATCACAGCAGCGGCTAATAGAGATGGAAAGAGTTCTTGATGAAATGGACATGATGAATATAAGCATAAAGAAGAGAACTTTGTGGATATTGTATAAGGCCTACCGTCAGTGGGGTCACACAAGTAAAGTTGAGCAGGTTATGGGGCTGATGTTCAAGCAAGGATATACTGTTCCATTGTATGAACACAGTTTTTGATGCTCGTATGATAAGTTAAATGTGCTGAAAATCTGCCTGGGGTTGTCGCCTTGGAATATGGCAAAGCCTGCAAAAGGTTTGGCTTCTGTTCAGTAGATGATGATTTCAGAAAGAGGAATATCTCCAAAATGATTCACAGGTTTAACTCACCTTTAATGGTTTTCTTTAGTTGATTTTTACAAGCATTTTGTTTTTATCCTTTTTCGTTTCTGATTTTTGTTGTTAAGTGGAAAAGAGATGTAGTATTTCTTTTTTACTGTGTTCTTTTCTCTTGCTGCTGCTTTGTGCTACACTTTTTATTGTTTCTTCCTTTGTTAACTTGGACTAAGCATTCGTTTTTCCACTTAAAACATTCCTTTGAATTATGATCATTCATAACAATTCTGCTTCTTTAAGGACAAATGTTTAGTCATAGACTAGGTATGTAATGTAGTAATTTATGTGAAAAGAACAACACAATTGTCCATATGTGCTTAAGTGGGAGGGGGGAAGGAAATAGTGCTTTAGGGGCCTTGATTTATAACCGTTGGATTCAATCTGGTGAAATGACCAAACTAACCTTATAAAATAAGTTGCTGATTTCAGAGCACAGTAACAAGGCTGCATGGTAACCGAACAGCGCGATGCAAAGCCGCCTTTTCTTTTGCATTCGATGTTTCTGGGTTTGTCTCTGTAGGTACCGAAGCATTCGATGACACAATAATATTTTGAATATATGCATAAATAATGCCGTTCTTTCGGTTTAATTGATTTGAATTTTCATAAGAAATGGTTCCTTGTAGATTTGAAGCTCTCTATTCCAGATATGCAAGACATGCTTATTTATGAAAGTACATGTCGCCCCGCCTTGAGATTTTATATTCTTGAAAAATTTTGCAGGAGAGAAACAGAGATTGCCATGCCTGTTGATTGAGTAAACTAAAAACTAATTGAAGGAAGAAGGGTGTTGAGAGATTTGGAGAATGTGTAAAACTAGCAACTTGGCAGACTGCAATATTGATGGTTCTTTTTTGAAATATTGCTGAAGGATGAATATGCTTTTATCATTTAAATTTTTTTTATTAACCAAGGAGGAGGTATAATCCTTGCTTTCCCTTGGGTTTAGAACTTATTCAGAAGAGGTCACTAATTTCACTATTACAATAACAGCAATAACTCGAGGCTTGTTCCTTCCTACTAGTTGAGATCAGATAGGTTTTTTTTTTTTTTTTTTTTTTTTTTTTTTTTTTCTTTTCTAAAGGCACCCCTACTTTTACTTTCGACACCCATTATTTGATTATTTTTTTTGATGACCAGAACGTCATTGGCACTGACGTTGATATTGAACACCGACACTGACGTTGCTATTTAAAAACGAAAGTCAGTGGAAAGTCGATGGGCTGACGTTTTTCAAGTTGTGGCACTTTTATAACGTAAACGTTGGTGCTACTGACTTTCGTTTTTGAACACCACTGGCGTTGGTTTTTCAATAACAACGCCAATGCCATTGACGTTCCGTCATAAAAAATCGTCGTGGTGCCGGAGTAATTTTTTGTGGTGCCAGGAGTAATGTGGTGCATTTAGAACATTTTTTTTGTTTTTTTTTTATTATTTATATTTATATATACGCAAATTTTATCCCAGTCCTAGACTAAATATGACTTGGTGATCTAAAACCAATAAGAAATCAAAATGACATGCGGAGAGAAAGATTACTTTTTTTAGGACAAGCAGTTGATAGCGAGATCTGAAATCAACTTATTGGTCTTATGATATATCTCAGTATTGAAGATGATAACATGGATCTTTATTTGTTTATAAACTCTCCCGGCGGGTGGGTAATACCCGGAGGCCCTGTCATGCGGTGTACCACGGACTTTGCGGCCCGACCGTGTAAAATATAAATGTCATAATTTTACAATTTTACCTTTTTTTTAAAATCTTGTGGATGAAACAATTATGATACGGGGTCAAAGCATCACCATAAAACTACTGTTGTTATATATATGATGCTTTGTCAGTTGTTTAATAAGATCTAATTATGTGCCATATCCTGTACCGTTTCGGCTGTTGTGTACTCATTGATGTATACGTCGAACCAGCCATGCGATTCGTAGAAAAAAAGTTCAGCGGGCCACCCAAGTTATAAGAATCCTAAAAAATTCCGCAGGAAGGGTTATTTGGTCACAAAAATTCAGTTAGAACCGGATTGTGCGGGTAATTAGGTCAAAAATTGATTTTATTTACCTAGAAGGCGTCGTTTTGTAATTTTTTTTATTTTAAAAATCCAAACAGATTATCGCGCATTCACCTCGTGATCGAACCATTAATAAATCATTAGAACATGGTTGATTGGGCTAGCTTTGAAGTATAGGATGAGTCACGTGGCTCGCTTCTACATCGAACCATTAATAAATCATTAGAACATGGTTGATTGGGCTAGCTTTGAAGTATAGGATAAATTAGTAATACACCGACGTTCTTTGCTTAAAATCGCGGCCAATTGACCGACTGACGCTACTTATATAAAAGTGTTATTACTTAAGAACGCCGGTCCCCTCGACGCTCATATCGAAAAAACGCGTCCGCCGATCTTGACGTTTTTAGTGTGGTGCCGGAAGTAAAAACAAGACTTTATGTGTGGTACATGAGTAGAAAAAAATAATCAAAAAAATACGCCGATAGTAAAACTGGGGGTGCCAATAGAACTACCATTTTATTTAATGGAGCCTTTTTTTTTTACCATACCGAATTTATCATACACCACATTATATATGATGCACCACACTAGAATCAACTTGTTAAAACTCAATTTTTGAGTGAAGAACTGACTTCATGAATGTGTATTCTGGGATTCGACCTTCGGAAAGTCGAATTTTAACCACATAATTGACTTTCAAAAGATTGATTATGTGTGATGTATGGTAGGTGTGTTGTATCGGTAAAATCGGTGTGGTGCAAATAAAAACTCCATAATTTAAATCTTAATTTAACTAGGAAATCCTTTCATTAATCAATTTAATCTCCCAATTAATCTTAATCGACTCAAATTGATACAAAATTAAACACCACATACATACTACTCTTTTATCAGCAAAAAATACGCACCAAACCCCTCCCCTGACCATTGTCGACTTTTATCAAGAGAAAAAAAATATTTTTAATCGCATCCAGGAATCCAAATCGTAGATACAAGCCGTCATGTATATTTTTTTTTATATTAGATGCATTGTAAGTATTGTACCGGCGCATTTATTTATCCCTGATAAGGAGTGATCTTATGAAATGAGTGTAGAATTTTTAAGGGAGCAAAAAATACACAAACATATATAATAATATGTGGCGATTTACGCTGAAACCGTCTATCAATTTGTAACATCTCGACTTTTCGTAAAAGGTAAAATAGTCGTTGAAATGTATTGTTACGACCTAATTATTATTTATCCTATTTATTTGATTAAAAAGGATTTAATTAAAGGATTTAGCTATTAATTATAAAGGATTTAATTAATGGCTATAAAAAAGAAATAAATTCCCAAATTTATTCATTAGTCTGGTGCGCATCTTCTAAAGGAAAATAAAGAGGAACGGCGCACAACAGAGAAAGAACAACGCAAGAAGAGCGAAATAATAGGAAGAATCAGTGTGATCAATCCGCTCATCCGATCAAGATGCCGCAGAGAGAGAAAAGTGATCAGCGCGAGAGACGAACTTTGGAAGATAACATCTCTCGATTTCAAGTTTTCGCGCCAAATTTAGCCTAGCTTTGTATTCGTAGAGTTCGATTCTTGAGAAATTCGTATCTTTTAATCCGTAGCTCTGCTTTCGCAACCATGAGTAGTCGAAACGATCGCCTTGAAGCGTAGATTAATCTAAAAATAGTTTCATGGCAGTAATCCCAGGTAATCTTCTGTTTTTCAGGCTCTTTCAGTTTCGGCCAAAGAAGAAAATATGATTTTAGGGTTTCTTGTTGATCACATAGGTTTTGGGGTTGATGATCAACAATTGTTGCGATTCTTTGGGTGTTTTGTCAGTCGGTGTTGCAGCAATTAAGGTAAGAGGCTCTTCCTATGATTCCAATTATCATTTATAAGGTTTAGATCAAGTTTTAAGGTGTTTAAGATGTTTTAATGCTAGGAAGATGTGTTTTTCGTTGATCAAGGATCATAGGTGTTCTTGGAATGGTTAGATATGTTTATTTACGCTTTACTATGTTTAAATTGTGTTATTTTGGGTTAGAAACTGATTTGGATCGAACTTGAGGATTTTAGGGTTCTTGCCGAAACCCAGTCGACGGGGCCTCGCTTACGTGTGACGGGCGCCCGCTTTGGTCACATTTCGGACGGGCGTCTGGTTTCTCTGGACGGGCGTCTGAGGTGTTATTTTACATTCAGGTTGTAACTATTTTAGGTGGACGAGCGTCTGGGGAAAGTGGACGGGCGTCCAGTAAGTTCCAGACGGGCGTCCATGTCTTTAAACGGGCGTTTGGGTGTTGTTCAGCCTTATAAGTACGTTTTATCACTTATAAACTTTTAAACATGATATGTTAACACTGTATAAACTTGAACAAGCCTGAATTGAGCTTCTGATTCGTTCAGTTAAAACACCGAATGTACTCTTAAAGGGAGTTGAAGTTCGGATCCGTTGGAAGAGCATGATAGGCTTGTGCTTTGATGAGTTAGCATTCATCAATGTCTGTGTAATTGCTAGGACTTGTCCGTGTCTAGTGGTCTAGGAAGAGAGTAGTTTGTGTGAGGGAGATTATTTGAAAACACTTAGGTGGCTAGTTAATCATCCTAATAAACAACGTACTTGACTAGTAAAAGATTAAACAACATGTCTCTCTTGGCTAGGCACCAGGCTAAATCGCGATGCATGTGCTACCTCTGAAGGTGGAGGAACTCTGTAGGTCCAAGGACCCTAAGTACAGAGGGACTCTGCTGAGACGCACGTGCTCTCGGAGTCTACCTTTTCTAGACTTCGTGGATATTGGTGTGATCCACTAATATGTTGCAAAAGAGTGTTCCCGAGGTGGAAGAACTCCGTAGGTCATAATGACCCTAAGTACGGAGGGACTCTGTTGAGGTGGATGCGCGTAGTGCCCTTGAGTGCGGTTGTAACATAGATAAGCTAAGTAGTAACGTTTAGTCAGTTCATGTTGATGGACATGAAATGAACCCCAGATTGAGTCGGTCACACATAAATAACTAAGCAATTAAATATCTTTTCTTTATGAATTATAATTGTTGTCATAGCTTCTCACTTTTACTAAGTACTTTGTACTTACCTCCTTTGCATTTTCTTTTGTATGCATTGTGGGGTGAGAAGACGAACAGGTTGAGCATGTTTTAGAGGAGGATTTCGGTGACGACATTTGACGACACCACGTTGAAGATTTATCTTTCATTTATGCTGTCATTCATTTAGATAGACTTGTAGTACCTTTGTAGTAGGCTTTTGGTCTTTCGAGACTTGTCGTACGTTTATTTTGGACTTCGTATTTTTCCTTTTGATGTAATAAAGTTACATGTCCATCTTTAGTATGGTTAATTTCTATTCATAGTAGCTTTTATGTTTTTACCCGAGTCTTTTTAGCTTCCGTTTTCTTTTATTTGATACGACGACGTAGAGGCTTGCGTATAATATTAGACTTATTTAATGCTATACGCGCCGAACGTTTCTCTTCCGGATAAGGGCTCGGTATCCGGGAGCGGGGCGTTACACAATTAATACGGGTTAATCTCCTATGTGACAACGATCCAAAACCCTAGGAACCCTAATTTATGCAAAAGAGGGGCGTGCTGTTTCGTTCGTTTAGATTGAGCCTTCAAGTTAGTTTTGAGAGTTGCCTACGTATCAAATAGTTGAAATGGAATCAAGTCACACGTAGTTCCTTACAGTTGCTTATATAGGTGACCTATCGCCCCTATTACTTGTTGAGTAAATATTATAATTAATTATTATTCCCTAAGGATATATACGCATTAATCTCTATTACTTAGAGATAATTATAGACATATTGAATAGTGCCAAGATTAGAGTCTTTATGATTTAGGATTCTTTCCTTATTCATGTTTAATTATTCTCCACGTGGAATAACAGACGGGTTGTGCGGAGCATTCCATGCTCAGCCCCCAATACCAATATGGCCGAACTGGACTATTCCTCTTCGCCAGACCTTAGCCGAACTGTGGTGGCTGGAGGAGGAATTCGTGCCGATTACCGATCTGGGAATAACGATCAGCCCTTAGTTCGGTTTCTGGGGCCTTTGGCCCTAAAGTTAAGGCCTAACCATTTATTATGTGCCCTCAAGGATAACATGTGACATAACTCGGGTCGGGTATCATCAGTGTGTTTTTTGGATCTAAGAGAGGGGCGCTTGACCCCACCCCTCCTCTTAAATCCGCCCCTGGTACCGCTGTATAAACTATTTTACACATGTCGTGCATATTAGAATGGAGTTAGAATGAAGGGTAGGTGATTATAAGTCTATTTCAATGAATGAATATAGAACATATTTAGGTAATTATCAAACGACATGAATTAATTGTAGTTGTTATGAATAAAATATGGAAACATATGATACACAATTCAATCTTGTTTGAATACCGGTTATATTGCATTGCTATCCATATATGAGAGCTATGATTCACAACCTACCGTGGTACGGATTGCACCGATCATCATGTACAGATTGAATCGGGTCCTTGGATTTGTCTATGAAGCTTTAAAGTGTATTGCTAAGCAATATAATCTGATCAATCAACGGATGCAAAAAAAAAAAAAAAAAAAAAAAAAAAAAAAAAAAAAATCACACGCACACACACAACTGAATTATATTGTTTAAATATGGTGTTTTCACAATACAGAAATTACTTCGAGATACTGTCATAATTGATCTTGAAATAAAGAGGACAAATAAAAAAAAGGGAGTATCTTTTCACACATCACACGCTATTCTGACCTAACATACGTCAGAATGTGATTGATTACACGGACTTAGTTTCAGTCAGAAGTTAAGTGTTTTCTTGACTCAATACCGGTCATAAAGGCTATTACATACATTCTAACCCATTCAGTCAGAAAAAATTCTACATTTTGCCTAAATTTGGATCATAATAAATAGACGTGAAAATTTGAATGATAAAATTGTAAAATAAAATATGTAAAAATAAGTATGCTAAGATATTTTACTGTGTGAAAAGACATTTACATAAAAAAAAAAAAAAAATTTGAAACCTTTTTAAATAAAAATTACAAGTTTTTGAGTTTTATTTTAAAAAATATAGATGTTTGAAAACAATGGAGAAGAGAGAAAATTACTACTACCACCGTCCCAAAATATAAGTCACTCAAATCTCTTTTTGATTGTCCCAAATTATAATTCATTCGACATTATCAATGAAACAATTATTACTGTTTTCTCTATCTTACCCCTAATTTATTAACAATCCAACTATTTTTTAATACTTTATAACGATTTCATTAATGATAGTCAAATGATATTTTAGTCATTTTTACTTGAAATTTATGACATTCCATCACTTTTTTAATATGTGTGAAAACATCCAAAACGATTTATATTTTGGGACGGAGTTAGTATAAGATAATCTCCAAAAAAAAAAAAAAAAAAAAAAAAACAAATGCAAATTCTATTGAGAGATTTTTGGTTTTGTAATTGTAATACACGCATGCATAATATGTGGGATGAATATTTTGTTTGGAATTTTTTAAAAGTAAGGGTAAAGTAGAGTCTTGGTTAATATATTTACCTTAATAACAAGAAAAAATAATTTAGGACTAAATGACCAACGATTTTTTTCCAAATTATCGGTAGAGTACTTTTGGTTAATATTTTTCAATAATTAAGACTAAATGACCAACCAAATAGTAAATGTGTTTTTTTTTATTATCATTCTCTCTAGTTTTTTTTTCTCACAGAAACGAAATTACCTCATTCAAAAAATATAATCATACATACATATGGTGAGACTCGAACCTCGAACCCACACTGCATATGATGATATTCGAACCTATCACCAAAACAGACTCGAACCCGTGATAAAAAAAGCCACGAAGCCTTAATTTAACCATTGATACAAGCTTGGTTAGGTTTCTCTCTAGTGTACTAGGATGGTCTAGGCTTTGCACCGCAAAGCCTTCTGTAGGCCCTGGACTTAAGAGAGTTGTTTTTTATATGTAGATAATGAATAATTATATTGCAGCAGTTGGACAGAAAGTAAAAGTATAGTGAAGTGATGTAGGGGAACGAAGGTATGAGTGGTTTAAACATGTGAAGAAGGCAACGGAGAAAGGTTTTGGTGCATATGAGAGAAGTAAAAGGAAAATACAACATTTAAAAACATATTGTAGAGTCATATTACATTTACTAATAACCTATTAAAGAAACAACTGAACTGATAACTATGTTGGCTAACTTCTTCAAGAATTTTTTTAGTCGTTGGCGTGAAGAATTGAGTCTGCGAGTCATCGGGTTTGTTTGAAGCTGGTGATAAAAGGCTAGTTTCAGCAGTTACAACAGAAGCATCTTCTGAATGAAGGCTGACAGGTTCAGCTGTTGCTAATGTTTGGTTTTGGCACGCTGTTTTTAATTCATCGGCTATGTATGTCTTCAGTATGACATATCTTCGAAGCATCGCAGAATCAACCTTCTTATCATAGTATTTGACAAAGCAAACAACCTCTTTGTTATCTATGGCAATGGAAATATCGTTGAGAACTGACTCACCCTGCGAAGAAGATTAGTTATATGCTTTAGTGCAAGCATTATTTCAGTGGAATGTGTCTCTCATTACAAGTATGCATGATGCAGATATATCAACAGCAAGTACATAAAGCACTTTTTCTTTCAAACTGACAAACGAATATGTGGGGGAAAAACTTTAGTACATGTATATAGCATAAGTGAATTCTTAGTTTACATTCATTTCATATTAAAAATATTGTAAGAAAGACTAAACACATTCTTTCTAACACACTGTAAATAATTTACCAGCAGAGTCTTGGAAAATGAAAACGGAGTTATGTGAGAAAGTGAAGACCAACAACTGTTGAAGACCATATAAGCCTCAACAATTCTTAATTAATAAATCATGTATTTTTTGTCGTATAAATGAGATGTGAAACAAGCAGGCAGATGCTGAAAATGAATCAAGAGACAAAGAATTCATGGCATTTGAAGATTAGACAGTCATGTAAGGCATCATTTATAGGTATTGAAATTGAAGTAATATATAAAACGTAATCTATGGTGATATGAACTACCAAAGGCGATAGAGTTGATTTTTAAACCCAGAAAAAGGAGAACTAATATATATGCATTTGGAAGTTTGATTAGAACGCTGTGAAGTTTGAGTGCACAAGGAAGAAATGTATACATCACATGTATGCTGTTAGTTTATTTATTGTGTAAACAATTAAGTTTTCATGTGTGCCTTTAGTTAACGTGAAACAGGTAATGAAAAAGACAAAGCATTATGTCTGAATTGTATATCATTAACAGCAACTGAAGGAACAGTGGAATTAGTACCTCTTCTTCTAGTTTCATTATTTCAGGTCCAGTGAATGGAACCAGCTTCTCTGCATCTGGGGATTTAATTGTGCTTCTCGTGTTTGTTTTTTCATCATTCAGAGTAACTGGAAGCCTGATTCTGTGAATGTCGGCATAAATCAAAGGTAAAAACATTAGAGTGGCAGATTTAATGTTATGAATATATTTAGCAGGAGGAGTATTGCCAAGAATTTACTTTATTTCCATTGGTGATAGTATTCCACATCTAGAGCATGTAACATTCCAATCCAAACCAGCCACAACTTCTATTCCACAGCTTCCACAAACAATGTAATGTAGAGAATTACGTGTGACAGATACACGAAGCGTGCCTTTTATCCAGCATGTCTTTGCCTACACATTAAGTAAAAGTAAGTAGGTTTTTTTTTAAAGAAGCAGCAACTGTGCGATATTAGTGTAGTGACTGACATTTTTGAAAGTTGACATTGCAGCTGTTAAATCCAAGATGTTCTATGGTTCTGGTGGGACAAAGAAGTGGCTGGTATCCTCGTAGGCTTTGTTTTTCAGCCACTCAGCAACTCTTTCCTTGTTGTCAGCATACCTGTCAAACAGAAGCGCGAAATATGAAAGCTGAACATTGTATTGGAGGGTGTACGATGAACCGTAAGAAGTAGCGCATTACCATCTGTTCAAGCTTAGATTTTCTGGCAGTGGTGGATTTTCAATTATGTAAGTGTTGTCTCTTGTGGCAAGGGACAGACCTGCAAGTGCAACAGTTTCATTGGTTGGAATAATAGTGGAAGCATTTATTTGTAGTTAAAATGATGTAACAAACATACCATGGAAAGTCTTCACATGAAGATTTGAAGCAATTATAGTTACTGGTCCTTTGTAGAAGCTGTCAACGCTTGGATCATAGGCAGCCAACAGTTCCTTCCAAAAGCGTATGACAATGGGGATTTCTCTATCATAGATAACATGGCTATAAATTCTTTTGTATGCTAGGAAAATGAACAACAGGAAAACATAAAAAGAATCTCACTCTTCATTAACGAGAATGTAATCCTTAGCACACTTCGTGTTTGAAATGTCCAAAATTGGAAATTGGTGGACAATCAAACCTTTGATTGCTGTAAATGAGAACATATTTATTTTTTGTTAGTAATTAAAATAAAAGGCAATGTTTATCAGTGAAACAACAATTGGTTGAAGAGGCTGTGTAAATATGTGTGTTTTATTCCTACATGATGACGTATAAGTGTACAGATGGAATAGATGTGAATTTAATGCTTACCTATATTTGCATCTGTTTCTGCAAACTTGTGCAAGTCGGCAATCTTACAGACGTCAAAGTTGCATGGCAAAGGATACGGCTCAGTGTCAGCAATCTGTTCTACTGGTATCTTTGCAGTAATGATCCATGAGTACCTGTAATCATTCAGCTGATACCTTTCTGGAGGTACAGTGACTGCTGCATTAGAAATTTTATATCTTTGGAATGGCTGCAAAGAGCGTTCGAAGAAGTTGATGTCGTTGTCAAACATCACAGCTTTGACTTTTGTTCCCTGCTTTCATGTACAAACAGAGCAGAAGTTGGTATGTGTATGAATTGTTTTGTTAGACAAGACTGATAGTAATTACAGGACTGTTGAACCTTCATGTCAGTAAGTAGATAGTGCCTATATCGCTTTTGGAAGGGGTACGAAGTTAAAGTCTTGTACCCAACAGGATGTCTTTCAATAACCTGGACTATGCAAGTCCACCTTTTTTGTCCTGGTAGTATCTCATGAGCATCAAGCATCTGCCTAGGCATGTTGCTGTGAAAAGAGACAATTTTTTTTTAGCAAATCAACTATGGTAAGAAATGTGGAAAGTCTACCTATGGCACAAAATGTTAGTGTTCAGAAATAACAGCAGATGTGGATAGCATTTTGTTGGTCACTATAACACTGAATCTTCATGTTAAGAAAAAAAACAACAGCATAAAAACAGCAGAAACAGGAGAATGTATAATTACTATGTGGAAATATTACTCAGCAGACTCAGTCTGCTGAGGCTTCAGCAGGGTGCTCAGCAGATTGCTGAGCCTTAGGATTTCGTGCATAATATTTTGTACACCTTATTTAATTGTAAAATTAATTGTAAAAGACATATTAATTGTGAGTCATATAAACAATTAATATGTCAAACTCTAGTTTACTTTATGTCATAGACATAACTTTTACTTTTTACTTTTGCATGCTTGCCGCCCACATCTACATACTCAAGTGGCATTTAAGCTAGCTAGCTAGTCTCTCTATCTCAATTGTATCTATTTATACATCTTTTACTCAATGAATAAACTAAGTTGAAGTTTACTCTTGTGTTTATCACATTCTCAAACTCTCTTCATGGTATCGAGACTTCACCGAGTTCTAAAAAAAAAAAAAAAAAATCCATTTGCAAAACTCGGTTCTTTTTCGTAAAAATGTCAACATTATCGATGTTTCATCTTCTTGATAGACTCACAATCCTTCACAGATGGGATAATCGAACACTCTTCTTTACAAATCATAAACTTGATGGTAATAATTACTTGCTATGGTCAAGGTCTATGAAAATGTATATCTCCGGCCAGGGGCAAGATGGGATATCTGTCTGGTTCCAAACTCCGCCTCTGCCAAATCCGACCCCAAGTTTGAAGCATGGGACACGTAGAAAATAACCAAGTCATGACCATCCTCACGAGGTCTATGACAAAAGAGATCGATGAGAACTTCATGATGTATGACACCGCTAAGGAAATGCAGGACAATGCCGAGACCTTTAGTCAAAAAGGACAATACATCTCAAGTCTATGAACTCAAGCTCAGATTCAAAATTGCGCACAAGGGGATATGTCTCAGTAACTCAATACTTTAATCAACTATCTAAGGCATGGCAACACCTAGATATGTTGGAAACTCACCCTGGAATGATGTTAAAGATCTTTGCACTCTTTAAAGACATTATCGAGAAAAGAGAGTATTCAAATTCCTTATCGGATCGAATCCTACTCTTGATGATGTCGAGGTAGAATTCTTGCTACTAAACCTCTTCCAAATCTCAAATCCATGTTTGCCGAGGTCAAACATGAGGAAAGCAGGAGGAAAGTGATGTTTCTTTGAACCCCTGTGACAACCCTACTTGAAAGTGCCACCTGGCTGATCGTCAGGAACCCCTGTGAGGCTACCGAGGCTTACGGAAGCTCTCTTGATAAAATGGGAAGGCGTTTCGTGACCACCGCAAACGCACTAATCACACCAAGGACACTTGCTTGGAAGCTACATGGCAAGCCTAACTCCTCCAAGATCTCCGGACACCGCCAAGGAAAGTCGTATGGAACACATAAGTGAGGAAGAAGATGACAACAGTTGAATGCTCACTTGTCGCATTCAAAGCCTTCCTAACTCAACAAAAGGGAGGTAGTCACTCTCTTGACATAGCCTCTCATGCCACAGATTAAATTCTACTCATCTATTAGTAATGAAACTGGATTGTTGACTCTGGGCCTCATCCCATATGATTGGTAATAAAAATCTCATTACTCAACTTAAGCCATGTCCCCAAATTCACAATATTAAGACTGGCCATGGATCTATCTCTAGTGCAAAAGGTTTTGGTCGGTCAAATACTACTAATAAGATATGCTGCGCAGAATGTCCTATTTGTTCCAAAATTAGATTGCAATCTCATATCTGTCGATAAACTTACTAAAGATTTGAACTGAATTTGTTGTTTTTAATGAGAATCGGTGCACATTCCAGATCATTCCTCAAAGCGTTGATTGGGATCGCTAAACCTTGCTCAGTCTGCATTTGTGGTCAACCTGCTTTGAAGACAGAAGATCGAATCGCCTCAAAAGACTTTGCACTCAAAACCTAGACAATATCATGTTATGGCATTATAGACTAGGACATCCCGGTTTTAGTTATTTAAAGTCTATAGATCCTGAATTGTTTAAAGGTTGTAATTTGAATGATCTTCAATGTGATATTTGTCGGTTTGCTAAACTCACCAAATCATGTATGCAAAATTACCTTACTTACCATCCACACCATTCACCCTAATTCACAAAGGACGTATGGGGACCTCAAGAGTAAAAAGCATAACAGAAAGAGGTGGTTTGTTACCTTCATAGATGACCACACCAAAACCACTTGGTTATTTTTAATGAAGGATAAGTCTCAAGTTGGACCCATCTTTCAAGAATTTTACAACATGGTCTCCACTCGGTTTGACACTAAGATCAAAATCTTGAAGACCGACAATGCTCTTGAATATTATGAGTCTCATCTCGTAATTTCTTGATGGATAAAGGGATTGTCCATATCAAGTAGTTGTGTTGAAACCCTCGAAAAAATGGGGTTCTTTGAGAGAAAAACAGGCATCCGCTTGAAATGGCTAGGTCTATTATGTTTACCACAAATGTTCCAAAATATATGTGGGGTGAAGCCATATTGACTTCCACATACTTAATCAATGACTTCCCAGCAGGGTACTAGGCTTCAAAACTCCTATCAAAACCCTACTGACACACACTCTCCCGCCCCATCTTATTTCCCGATTACCTCCAAAAATCTTTGGTTGTCTTGTGTTTGTCTATATCCATGCCCAACACGAAGCAAACTTGATCCCAAAGCTCACAAGTGCATATTCCTAGGATATGCAAAGGCGAGAAAGGTTACAAGTGCTACTCTCTTCGAAAAGAGATTTTACAATTCTATGGATGTAAAATTTTTTGAAAGGACTCCTACTACAAACAAGTCCACTGAGGCGATCACCGATGGAAACTCGATAGAAATTGACCTAAACCCCTTCCTTCAAAGAAACTCTTAACCTCAAAGAACTCATCGATCCTCAAGAGATCGAACCCAGAAGATTCTACCGACTCACAAAGACCTCATCGATCCTCAAAGAACCAAGCGACTCGAGAGCTGCCGACCTGAGCCCGCCGACACTCAAAGAATCAGTAGATCCTCGGCAGCTCACCGACATTGATGATGAGACTATTGCTCTAAGGAAAGGAAAAGATCATGCATCGATCATTCTATTCATACTTATTTATCTTATGATCGATTGTCTCTGTCTTTTGCCATGTTTACACAGGACTGGACTCTCACTCTATCCCTAGAAATATTCAGTGAGGCCCTTCAAAATGATAAGTGGAAGGTCAGCATTAAAACCGAGATGATCGCTCTCTGGATAATCATACTGGGACCTCACAACTCTTCCCAAAGGCAAGAAGGCAGATTAGGCTGCAGATGGTTATTCACTATCAAATACAATGTTGATGGTACAATTGACAAGTACAAAGCCGATTGGTAGCAAGGGATTCACTCAAACTTATGGTATTGACTATAAGGAAACTTTTGCACCAGTGGCAAAACTCAACACCGCCGTGGGTTCTCGATCTCTCTAGTGTCCAACTGGGTCGCCTCTACACCAATTGGATATCAAAAATGCTTTTCTCAATGGTGATCTCACCGAGGAAGTCTATATGAATGTACCTCCTGGTTTTGTCAATCCCACACTCAGGGCAAGGTCTGCAAACTCGGAAATCTCTATATGGCCTCAAGCAATCCCCAAGAGCCTGGTTTGGAAAACTCACTCACCGTGGTTAAAGCTGCTGATATCATCAATGCAACTCGATCACACCATGTTTGTCAAGACAACCAACCAGAGGAGGTCCATTCTAATTGTTTATGTGGATGATATCATCCCTTCTTGGGGAAGACTCTCTTGAGATCCAAAACTTGAAGACTCTCGGCAAAGGTGTTCCAAGTTAAAGATCCGGGCTACCTCAAGTACTTTCTTGGTATGGAAGTAGCTAGAAACACCAATGGCATTTCGGTCTCCCAAAGGAAGTATGTCCTGACCTCTTCAAGAAAGCGGCATCTTTGGGATGCAAACTCTTTGTATCTCCGAGTAGACCCAGGTCCATACCCTCTTGCATGGTGACATTCTTTGTCGAAAAAGAACAATATCAAAGGCTTGTAGGCAAACTCATATACCTTTCTCACACAAGACCCGATATTGCATATGGGGTCGATCTGGTCACTCAATTCATGCATTGCCCTCTTGAGCAACATTGGGATGCGAAGTGAATAGATATCTTGAGGTATTTAAAATCCACTCTGGCCAAGGCCTGCACTTCACCAAGTCTCTTGATAGATCAATCAAGCGTCTACACCGATCTTGATTAGGGGTGGATGTCACATTGACAGGAGAGGTCTACCACAGGCTATTGCTCATATATATGGGGGACTGGTTACTTGGAGGAGCAAGAAACAACCCATACTGTGTCAAGAAGCAGTGCTGAAGCTGAACTAAGGGCACTTGTACTTGGCATTTGTGAAGCTCTATGGCTAAAAAGTACTGACTGAACTTCAGCAACCGTATCAGCCGAATCAGCAACCTATCACACTCTGTTGTGATAATAATTCAGCCTTATGCATGGCAGAAGATCCAGTCCATCATGATAAAACCAAGCATGTGGACATTGACAGACACTTTCTGAAGGAGCAGATTGATGCCAAGATTATTCAACTCCAGTATGTTCCCTCAGCAGATCAGAATGCTGATATTCTTACCAAGGCTATTCCACCTCTTATGTTCAGCAGACTAAGTAGCAAACTTGGCTGCATCAACATATCTGACCCGATTTGAGGAGGGGTGTGTGGAAATATTACTCAATAGACTCGATCTGCGAGGGCTTCACAGTGCTCAGCATTCTTTGAGCCTTAGGATTTCGTGCATAATATTTTGTACACCTTATTTAATTGTAAAATTAATTGTAAAAGACATATTAATTGTGAGTCATATAAACAATTAATATGTCAAACTCTAGTTTACTTTATGTCATAGACATAACTTTTACTTTTTACTTTTGCATGCTTGCCGCCCACATCTACATACTCAAGTGGCCGCCCAAGCTAGCTAGCTAGTCTCTCTATCTCAATTGTATCTATTTATAACATCTTTTTACTCAATGAATAAACTAAGTTGAAGTTTACTCTTGTGTTTATCACATTCTCAAACTCTCTTCATACTATCTTAGGCAAAAGAAGTACCTAAAGTCATGTAGCTAATGTCTCGAAGTTAAGCCCATTGGTTGGGTAATCATGTTTGTGTAAGAATATGTTTGTAGACAACATTTTTTGTGTGTTCAGAACTAACAAATCATAGAACGGACGGTTTATGACGACCTGTACAGCAGCAGAAGTTCTAGCCCTTGATAAGGCAACGTATAGTTGTCCATGTGCGAATACAGGTTCTTTTAAATAAATCCCTACATAGTCTAATGTTTGGCCTTGAGATTTGTTGATGGTCATTGCAAAGCTAAGGCGAATTGGAAACTGTGTACGTTTGTATGGAACAGGGTAGTAATCATCTTTTGGAGGTCGTAAAGGTATTCTGTTAATAAAAACATGCTTTCCAGAAAAATCACCAAAGACAATTTCAGCGTGTATAACGTTTCGCTGCAGCGCTCTACAAATTAAACGTGTTCCATTGCACAAGCCTTCTGATGGATCTAGTTTTCTAAGAAGTATGATTGGTGCATTAACTTTCAATATTAGATGATGAGGAGGCAAACCATTTGGAGTTATGCTATTTATTATGTCTATATATTGGCCTTGATCATTAGGATTAATTGTTTCATCAAAGCTGAAATAATCAACAGCATCTCCTGGGAATCTTTGTATCATTATCTGGTTAATATCATCAACAAATGAATTTTTTGTTGTTAGTATTGCTCTATTCATAGGATGAGACATGTCATACGATGAAATGTTGGGAAGAGGATAAACTTTATTAATTAGTTCGTTAAGTGCTGTGTCATTGTCTGACATGTTTAAAAGTATTGATTTAGGTAGTTTTACGTCTTGAGTGTTTTTGTCTTGAAGGCTTCCATTTCCAATGTGTAGCAAGTAATCTGTGTATTTAGGATCATTTAAAGATCTCATGTTTTCTGTTAGTTTAATCTTTTCTAGGTTTGGCCAAATTGGAGAACTAATTATTGTAGCGTTTATGATTTGACTCGCAGTACCTTGCTTGATGACTGGTAGAGTTTGCCTAAAGTCACCGCCTAGAACAACAACCTTACCTCCAAAAAGTTCGGTGGACTCCATTAAATATTGAAGTAGTATATCTAATGCTTCAATTGCATTTCTCTTTGCCATAGGGGCTTCATCCCAAATTATCAGCCTACATTCCTTTATTAACAAAGCTAGACCGCTCTGTTTAGACACTCTACACGTTGAACCCTCACTTTCATCAATTGGGATCTTAAATCTTGAATGTGCAGTTCTACCTCCCGGTAGAATAGATGCTGCAATTCCAGATGTAGCAGTAGCTAGTGCTATGTACCCTTTGGAACGAAGATCTGCTAGTAGAGATCTGTAGAGGTAGGTTTTCCCTGTTCCACCAGGTCCGTCTACAAAGAAAGCGCCTTTTTTGTTCTCATAGATTCTGTTTATAATTATTGTATAAGCCTGCTTTTGCTTATCATTTAAATTGTTAATCGATTCTAGGTCACTCATTGAAACATGTATATTCTGCTCAGTCTGAAGTTCTTTAGTCAAATCTTCTAAGGATGCAATATTGAACTCTTTGTCTAATATACCAAATGTGTTCAAATGCTTTCCCATGGATTGTAGGAATCCGTTAATTTGTTGGAGAACTTTTGTTTGGACTTCATGCTTGGATAAAAGTTGGTTTCGATTGTAATCCTCAGACAACTTGTATTCAAACATTAGCCATAGCTTTTTAGGATCATTTGGGCATTAGTAAACAAGTATGTTGGCAAACAACCTTCTAAGCTCGTATGGCATGTTAAACAGTGAGGCTTCTTCTAAACAAATTTCTTGGCTGTTATCGTGTTATAAGAGTCCACGGTTTAATGCGGCCTCTCTGAAAGTTGTAGCCTTAACTCCATTGTAGATTTTCAAGTCCATAAGACACCGGGCATTTTACATTATTTAAAAGTATACGCATGTAGTAACGCTCACCTTCTGAAGGATGAGCATTCACTATACGGCCTACAGAATCACCTCGCTCTCTTAGTTCCCAAAGCTTATCATTTGCTACCCAGACAAAATGGTTTGGGAATTCTGCGTATGTGCAATTTAATCAGCGTCCACAGAAACCCTGTTCATGTAGAAGTATTCAGTAAGCATAGTTTTCCGTTGGGCTGGATTGTTTAAAATATTTGTTAGTTTGTCATTTTTTTTAAACATAAGCGGCTGGTAGTTTTCTAGATGAAGGGGGAGCCTAACAACTGCAGGCCTCATGTCACCCATAGGAAACCAAAAGATCCTCCACAATGCTTCTGGAGCAGATATCCACATTCCAGAAACAAATCTTTCGATTTCATCTATTGTTTCTGACGTACAGTCACCAGCAACCCTATACAAAATCTTATCATTACCTTTACAGATATACTTGTAAATGTATTTAACTGCTTTTATGGTGGAACAGATCTCAAGGTTAATATGACAATCTAGCCGAGCAACCAGATAAGGAGGATAAGAAACCACCCACCGGTTATCAAGGTAAACACCCCTAACCGTTACTTTCCTTCCATTGTTACGTCGCCTATATCTAGGGTAAGCATCGTTAGAATCTGTTGTTTCTTCACAAAATTCTTTAGGGAAGGAACTTCTACAACCACAATCATTATCTTGCATACACACATTAGAAGGGTTTAGTACCCCACATGGGCCATGCATCAAATGTCGTACCACTAATTCATGTAAGTAAGGGTGCAGGTCGCTGTCTGGCAACTTGGCTGAAACAAGTTTATCATATTCTTCTAGCCGAAACAGTTTAGCATGAGGTTTTAGAATGATCAAAAAGTGTGCATGAGGAAGGCCCCTTTTTTGGTACTCAATGACATATGTATAAGCCGCTACCTCTCCAAATACTTGTTTGTTTAAAATTTCATCTTTTAGTCCTTCTAGCTTTGCATGAAAGACTCGAACAATTAAATCAAGTCTGTTTTGTGCTTCCTCTGAAGGTAGCAACTGTTCTTTTATTTCACGCCAATTAGAGTTACATGTCATTGTTAAAAATAAGTCTGGTTTCCCATGTTTTTGTACTAAGGCCATGGCGTCTATATATTTTCGCCTCATATTTCTTGGGCCATTTGTAAATCCTGCAGGCAAAATTATACGCTGCCCTATTTTGCTAGATTCTGTTTCTCCTGCCGCAACAACATCGGCAACACCTTGTAAATACTCTTGCCTAATCTCATTTTGTTGTGATCGGTAATAATCTAATCATTGAGTCTCTAGTTTCACATACATATCTACAGCAAATTGCTGGAATAAACGTCCAAAATTTTCAGTAAGCAAGAGTCATCGTTATCTCTAATTTGGAATTTGTAACAATAATATTCTCGGACAGAAACAAAGGTGTCAGTTTCTACGTGCGCGGTAAGAGCTGTGAAGAAACAATAACAAGTCAGTTTAATACCCTCAGGATCTATAAAAAATAGAGTAGATCTTAAGTTTATTAAACCACCTTCTTCTTCATTCCTTAACAGCTCTTCAACTGTTTCAACCGCAGAAGGGTTTCTAGTATTGCAACGTCTTTTCTTTTTCTTTTTATTGAGCAACCTAACACCGTTTCTTTTTATTCCTTGGTGCCATCCTATTTCCCCATGGGGGAACATCAGAGGGTATTGCAAGGAGTCATAACATCCATAATAGTAATTAATGGTTCTTGAATTGCCCCCATGTGTGTAAACTTTAATGTGTCTTTTTGAGAAAGTTTCGCTGTCATTCGCTTCGTGTAAGATAACACTCACTTGTTCAACAATTACTTTGTTGTATACTTTCTGATTAAGAGTAGGGTTGACTTGCAAGAAAATATATTTATCTTCTATGTTAGGTATGCTTCTAAGGGCTTGGAAGAAACGTGCGTATGGGTTTTCTTCAATCACTTGAAGCAAAGTTTGTAATAATGGCTCGTCCAACCTAGAGCACACGTCCAACCTAGCAGCTAACTCGTAGTCTGTGTCGTAGAAATACAACTGTAAGTTTTGAGGGGAACTGTTGGATGGTGAGATGTCATTTAAGAAATGGTATACTTGGCCTTGTACTCTGAAGGTGTAAACACCCTTGTTTCTCCGCGACAATTCTTTGTCGTACCTTACACCTAGTGACGTAAAAGCTAGGTGATTGTTGTAGGTTCGTATCGAACACCTAAACGCTTTTGCACCTTTTGTGTTAGATGTAAGCAAGGTTTTCATAACATCAGGCATATTGGTACAAGCCAGGGTGACATCTCCATTTGAGCAACACATGTTAGGTGTCTCATGTTTAAATTTTTTAGCTCCACAATGAGGGCATTTTTTTTTTGTTTTTTTAGTTGTACTGGTGAGGTAGCAATGTTATCTAGTAGCATCCTACCTTTGTTTGTTTTTGGTTTTGGAGTAGATTTCTTATGTGGTCTTTTAAATCTAGTTGTTCGCTGTTTCCATCGTGCAATGGCTTTCTGTCTATAACTACGCTTGTCTATAAGTTCTAATGGAAGGAATGAAGCTTTATGTAGTTGGTCCATGCATATGTCGGGCTGGCCATCAACACGGGAAGATGAGTAGTGTAGGAATGTCCTTTTGTTTTGGTTGCATAATGCATGATCATCAGCCATGTCAATACTTATGTTATTAGAAGGCAACATATCGTATTGATCGGTAGAACAAATGTTTGGTGTGTTGTTTTTCTGTTTCTTATTAGGCGGTTGGCCAGTTTTGGGTTTTTGTTTCTTATCCCGAACAAACGGGACACTAATATTGGCTAAGAAGTTATTACTTTTATTTAACGTGGAAGGCATAACAAATCTGTCTGTCACTTTTTTATTTCTAGATCTTTTGTTTTTCCATCGTAATATAGCTTTTTGTCTATACTGATGTGTCTCACTAATCTGCGGTGGAAATGATGAGGTTTCAATCGAATTATGGGTGGACACACCAGCCCCTCTATAAGCACAGAGAAGAGAGGAAATGAGGATTGGGTTTTCTCCCTGGTGATCCAAGGCATGCTCAGCAGGCTGTGGAATAGCCAGAATTTCATGAACATGCCCGGCAGGTACAGATCCAGGCCTAGGCTTTGCAGCTCTTTTAATACGCATGGCACTGTGAAACAAAGTTACGTAACTAAGGTGTCCTAATTGGGAAAACAACAGGAAAGGAAGCAGGTGTCAAACAACAATTCAAAGTAGAGTACATCAAGCATGTGGGTTACAAGGCACACACAACCACACATTTTATACCCTGGCAACAAAGTGAAAGAGTAGAACGATGTGTTAAAAAGTGCACTACTTTTGCAGGATTAAGAAAACACAAATAGACTGGATAGAACAATACAAAGAACATGGTGACCAACACAGCTACGGTGGACAATATCGAGCAGGGAATATAAAGCTTAAAAGCAAGGGAAAATGAAGTACATACCCAAAGCATGCAATCAATTTTTCTTCGAGTTATGCAGTGTGTATAACCTGGAAGGGGAACAAAGGGGTCAATTTCTCAGCTCACGAAGAACTTAACCTGAAGGTGTAAATTTAAAACATCACACTTATGTGCATATCACTACATCAGATATCCAAGAGACACACATACATACACTACAAGTATCCGTCAACGTTAAGCAATTAAGTAATGCCTCAGATGCAAAGGATTAAAGTATGAGCAAAAAAAGGAGTTAAAAAAATGTAAGGCAAGACAGCATGGTCAAATGGAAGAAACATTCAGGTAGTCCTGCGGTCGAAGACGATATAATACGAACAACAGCAGAATGCAAATCAAAACGGAGAAGGATGTACTAATTCATTGGTTTGTACTTTACATTGTATTACTTTACAGCGGAGTAGTGGAGTATTAGTCTAATTCTGTGTTGTTTGTTTTAAATTAAAGTTATGCAGTGCTCATGTTCCACTTGGTGACGCAAAGCGATCAAACAAATAACAGGCCATGAACAGCATCATTCGTGAATGATCGGTACATTTTTTTTTTTTTTTTTTTTTTTTTTTTTCGTAAATGTTGTTTTGTTCGGGTTTGCTTTAGGGTGCTTGGCTTGACCGTCATCAGATGGCCTCTTACTGTTTTGTTTTATATATCCGTATTATATTTTATCAATCTTATTCACAGCTGCACCACTTGATGTCATATGCTGTGAAAGGGATCGGGCAACAAACTTTCCGGCAATATATCACCGGGAGCTAAGGAATTGTACACCCAACCTGGATGCACTGGTTTTTTAGAGGTGATGACCTAATTGGACGCGTACATTCCGTGCATGGTAAAGCAGCATTTTCTCATGTGAAACAGACCCGATGGAGTGCACAAAGAAGCTATAAACTTGGGCTTCAATGGCTTGTAAAATGTAATAATTGGAACTGATTATTCTCAATATGTATATAATGTTTTACTAATCTGTATGTTTCTAACTTTGCAGGCATGCTGTGGTTTAATATATTGTGGTAGGGCCTATCTTATCTATATTATGAAGACATTTTTCCTTCACTTTTGTTTACTTTTTGTTAGCGATCTAATGTGCCTTGCATGACTAAAGGATAAACTCGTTGACTGCAGTATGCTCCCAAGCATTGTGATTATTTATAGCTTATTACACCGCGAATATAATTAAACCATATATAAGTCAAGAGCCTTGTGGTGCAAATCCTAAGTGTGCAACCGGTAAGGGACAGGAAAGCTACACATTCTGCGTTAACAACAAAGCAAAAGGTCAGAGGGTGTAACTGGAAAAGTTTTTTGAAGCTGTATTGGTATGCCAGAATCAAAAGTAGGATTTTATCTGTAAAACAGAAAGAAGGTTATGAGGTTTGCATAAAACTCCTTGTAGTAGAACCATTGAATGACTATGGGAATCAATATTGCATAGTAACATATGGATCCACCGTAAAGCGGCCGACAATTTTTATACATCAATTATACCCTTCACACATTGTTTATGTTATCATGCTAAGAAAATAAAACAATCCAAATGCGTTAACAACCACTTTAATAGCATGCCACATTTATTTTATGTTATTAGTCTGGACCCACATACAAATGAACAATCCACAAACACAAATAATACTTCCCGCCAAATGTAAACCCTTCAATTTATGACCCAACATCAGAAGTAAAAATTACTTCCTGCTAAATGTGAACTCTTCAATTTATGACCCAGCATCAGAAGTAAAAAGTAAGTATATAAGTCAAGAGCCTTGTGGTGCAAACCCTAAGTGTGCAAGCGGTAAGGGACATGAAAGCTACACAGTCTGTGTTAACAACAAAGCAAAAGGGCAGAGGGTGTAACTGGAAAAGTTTTTTGAAGCTGTATTGGTATGCCAGAATCAAAAGTACCCAAAAAAACAGAGAAGAAGCAGCATATACTATATAGTAAGACGAAGAAGAATATATATGTCAGCAGAACTGAGTCAGTAATGAACATAAAGCTTTAAAGGAAGTAAAGAAGAAGTACATACCCAAAGATAACCAACGAGTTTTTCTTGTCCCTTTGCCTTTTGTGAAGCCTACAGTAAAAGTAGGAAAAAGCTGGTTCAGGTAAAAAAAAACCAAGCAGAAGTAGATGAAGGACAATCACAACCAGAAAGTAAACATTCATGTTCAACCAGAAAGTAGCTCTATCCAGACAATACTTTTTCAGAACGAAGGACAATCACATTCAAACCAATTTACTTAGAATATGTAGAGAATGAAATCAAAATCTTTCAATGTAACATCCAACACCACATGCAAGAAACACTTGAAAAGTTCCCCTGAAGCAACCCAACCACAAGGCTGGACGTAGAACTCTAACCTATATTCACATAATAATACCGATGGATGGGAAAAAAGCAGCATCTACAGAAAGCAAACCCCCAAAAAACCATTCCTTTTTTACCTAATAAAATTTTGCAAGACAACAACAGTGCATGAATGAGAAGAAGGTAAGAATGAAGAGACTATAAAGAAGTTTATAGTAAGAGAAGACCGTAGAGAGGCATAAAATGATGATGAGATGTATAATAGTACAGTAGACTCACCAACCCAAATCAACCAAACCTTTGAATATTTGCATTCTTCTGTCTCTCAGCTGACAGATTTGCATATCCAAGGTCAGTCTTTCGATTTTCCTCTGCCACCGAAGAAGAAAAATCCCCACTTTACTGTTCGGAGCAGGTGAAGCTACACCGCCGGTACCCCAAAGTGTACGGCCGGTCAAACGTGAATGGGAAAAGCGGAGGCGAAAACCTACTGGTAGAGAACAAGCCGGTGGGTACATCAGAGAAATAATGGAGCAGAATATATTTTTGTGTATTTGTTGGAAAATAACCTGGGGCAACCACAATAAAGAGGAATGGGCCGGACATAAAAAAAGCCCAAACAATTTTTATTACCAGCCATCACTCACAGGGAACTCACAGAAAAATTGACTTGGAGAAATTTGGGATCTGGCACGTGGAAGGAGGGGGTTTAAAAACCTTCATTTCTCTAATAAAAGAAGACCGTAGAGAGGCAGAAAATGATGATGAGATGTATAATAGTACAGTAGACTCACCAACCCAAATCAACCAAACCTTTGAATATTTGCATTCTTCCGTCTCTCAGCTGGCAGATTTGCATATCCAAGGTCAGTCCTTTGATTTTCCTCTGCCACCGAAGAAGAAAAATCCCCACTTTACTGTTCGGAGCAGGTGAAGCTACACCGCCGGTACCCCAAAGTGTACGGCCGGTCAAACGTGAATGGGAAAAGCGGAGGCGAAAACCTACTGGTAGAGAACAAGCCGGTGGGTACATCAGAGAAACAATGGAGCAGAATATATTTTTGTGTATTTGTTGGAAAATAACCTGGGGCAGCCACAATAAAGAGGAATGGGCTGGACATAAAAAAAGCCCAAACAATTTTTATTACCAGCCATCACTCACAGGGAACTCACACAAAAATTGACTTGGAGAAATTTGGGATCTGGCACGTGGAAGGTGGGGGTTTAAAACCCTTCCTTTCTCTAATAAGATAAGACCGTAGAGAGGCAGAAAATGATGATGAGATGTATAATAGTACAGTAGACTCACCAATCCAAATCAACCAAACCTTTGAATATTTGCATTCTTCCATCTCTCAGCTGACAGATTTGCATATCCAAGGTCAGTCCTTCGATTTTCCTCTACCACCGAAGAAGAAAAATCCCCACTTTACTGTTCGGAGCAGGTCTACACCGCCGGTACCCCAAAGTGTACGGCCGGTCAAACGTGAATGGGAAAAGCGGAGGCGAAAACCTACTGGTAGAGAACAAGCCGGTGGGTACATCAGAGAAATAATGGAGCAGAATATATTCTTGTGTATTTGTTGGAAATAACCTGGGGCAGCCACAATAAAGAGGAATGGGCCGGACATAAAAAAAGCCCAAACAATTTTTATTACCAGCCATCACTCACAGGGAACTCACACAAAAATTGACTTGGAGAAATTTGGGATCTGGCACGTGGAAGGAGTGAGTTTAAAACCCTTCTTTTCTCCAATATAGAAGGATAATGCTTTATCATTCATTATTTTTTTTATTACTATATGATTTTATAAGATGATTCGAAAATTGGAAAAGGTGACAAGGGGTCATGCTGACAGCTCATAGTCACTTGGACTTGGTAGGTTAAAATAGGGTGATTACATGTTGTGGAGAGCTTAATGAGAGAGATGCTGGCGCCAAGATATCCTGGCCATACAGCCATCATCCAGCAGTAGGGCAATATTCCATCAATGTATTGATAAACCGCGTGGCCTTCAGACATTGCTTACGCTGCATCTCTCTCCTCATCAAACTTCTCTCCACAAATGTAATCACCCGTTAAAATAAGTAGCACTATATGTATCCTTTTAAACAATATATATATATATATATATATATTTTTTTTTTTTGAATAAAAAAACGGTTGAATTATTCTTTTGCCAAAACCTTGGACGTCATTGCCACTTCGATTTTCCGACACCAGTTGTACTCCTCACCTATACTATACATCCGGAAAGATCTCTCTGAATTAATCCCAAACATATTAGAGTTGAAGAGCCTCTGTGATCGGTGATCACCGTAACATCGCCTTAGGCGGCCGTGCCGGGCCACATCTCCAATGGCCCCGGAGGCCGGATGCATCCTTTACTAAACCATGGGATTTTCTTTCTTTCATTTCTTGGGTGATCTGACTTGACACTGAAATTGAAGTTATTTGGTAGATATTAAGTAGGTAAAGAGAAGGTGGGTTTGGGTAAATTGAAGTTCTTTGGTAGATTTAGTTGGTAAGGAGAAGGTGTGTGGGTTTGGGTTTTTGATGGGTTCGAAGCCATTGCTATATCCGGCTCCTACTTATCGTGTAGTAGAAACCTTCTGGGATACGGATGAAGACGCCCCTGGTCCACGATGCGGCCACACCCTCACAGCTGTGGCCGCCACCAAGACTCACGGTCCCCGTTTAATCCTCTTCGGTGGCGCCAGTGCGATCGACGGTGGCAATGGTGGCGCCCCTGGCATCCGTAAGCTCTTCCTCTCATTTTTTTATTTTTTTTTTATTTTGTTCGAAGTTGGGGATTGCTGAATTTTGTCTATTTCTCTAGGGCTTGATGGGGTAACCAATGCTGTTCATTCTTATGATGTTATGACAAGAAAATGGACCAGGCATGTTTTATCCTACTTCAGTTTTACTTCAAAAATTTCTGGCGTTTTTTGGAATTATATACTAGCAGTGTCTTTTCATGGCTGTCCTTTTACTTACGTGTTTTGAGATTGCTGTTCAGACTCTGCCCTGCTGGCGAGCCACCATCTCCGAGGGCTGCACATGCTGCTGCCGCTGTTGGCACAATGGTTGTCTTTCAGGTATTTAAATGATAAAAGCGGGGATTTTTGGCTCTTAGATAATCTAATCCTTATTCCTAGTAACCATGTTTGCTATAGTCGAGTGGCTGATCGATTATTCTTGGGTTTCTGTAGGGTGGAATTGGTCCTGCTGGACATTCAACTGATGATCTATACGTGCTCGACTTGACTAATGATAAATTCAAATGGCACCGGTCTGTTTTTCCACACTTGTTTGTTTACTTTTTTTATTGTTGAAGATTTTTGTGTCTTGTAAATTTAACCTATGTTATCTTTGAAGTTCAGCGTGGTAGTGCAAGGGCAGGGCCCAGGGCCAAGATATGGTCATGTAATGGATTTGGTTGCTCAAAGGTTTCTTGTCACCGTGAGTGGAAACGATGGTGAGGATATTTTAGTTTTTGTGATTTAATCAACTTAACAGCCTTAACCTATCACTTGTTAGTACTCCAAGGAAACATGTTCTAGCCATGCAGTATCATGATTGCTTTTAACTTTTGTTAGTACTCCAAAGATTTGGTTGCTCAAAGGTTTCTATTGCAATATTTCGGCTGCTATTGTATCAAGCATTTAGGTCATCAGATAACCACTGCCCTTCAACTTTCCCCCCTTCATTAGCTTTTGATATAAATGTATGGTAGGAAAAATCATGATTGTTCCTTGCCGTATTCATTAGTGTTATGGAGCAAGAGTTACACAAAAGCTGGCTTTTTTATTTCTCTTAATGGGTTACTAGTTCCATTAAATTTATGCACGTTCTTTGCTTAGTCTGTTGGGGTTATTTTAACCCTGTTTATAACTGTCATGTCTGCAGGGAAAAGAGTACTTTCAGACACTTGGGCTTTGGATACTGCTCAGAAACCGTATGCATGGCAAAAACTCAGTCCTGAAGGTGATAGACCATCTGCCAGAATGTGAGTAACTTTGTCTAATCAAAAGATGATTTTTTGATTAACTGAACAAAACTATTCCCATGTGAAGACTCTTTGATATTCCAGGTCTGCAGTTCAAAAATATAGGAGTCACTTTCATGCCTATTACTGTTAATACACTTTCTGTCATTTGAAATAAAGTTCTATATCCTATTTTGGATGTCAAAAAGTTGTTTGCTAATTGCTTTGATTATTTATTTTGTAAAGCACTTTGTGGTTTTTGAACTAATTACATGAACAACAATGTAATACTAAATGCCCTAACTACTATCATAAAGGATATTGTTGGGATTCTAATGTCACTTTATAAGCAGCGGCGGATGCACCCTATGAGTAGGGGGAGGGGGCGGCCGGAGAATAGCACAATTATATATGTTATATGTTATGTATTTTTTTCGCCCCCTCAAAAAAATAATTTTGCCTCATGTCATCTATAATAATCGGATAATTTGACACAACTTTTTTTCATGTGAATAAAAATACATAGAAAGTTTAATGTGTTAGGATCCTGCGATATATATTAGTGTTTATTTCAATTATACGCAAAGTGTATAATCGTGTTTTTTCTGCAATATATAGTAGTGTTTTTTTTTCTAGATCCAAGAGGACAAAAAAACATTACTATACATCATTTTTATTGCAAAAAAATCTTTAGAATTATCGCCCCCTGTCGCCCCGGATCCTACGTGCGCCCATGTTTATAAGCTTCATTCCATCAAATATCCCGTCCTTCATTGACGCAAGAAGTAAATTGTTGGAGACGGAGCAAGAGATGTTTTTTTGTTTATGGTTCGTATTCTTGTTGTTAGATATATATAAATGTATAATATAAATTGCTATTCTCTTTAAGAACTTAAGCTTTTTGACGAGAGGGTAATTTATGTTATGAATCAGTGCTGACACGGCACTAGTTAGTTAAGTAGTTAGAATAAGCGGTTAGTTAGCTGGGGGTTGATGTTACTGTAATTAAGCTCAGTTTGGTACTTAAGCTGTGAAATGTAATCGTACACATTAAGAAAGTTAATACCAAACTACTCTTGTTCTTTTGTCCTGGTCTAAGGGGAGACATAAACAAGATGGTACACGAATGTTTAACATGCCAACATTGCAAAGATCTTCAAGGGAAACCAGCTTGTCTGCTACAGCCCTTATAGATCCCCGACTCTGGAAGGTCTGATATCATTATGGATTTTATTGAAGGCCTTCCCAAATCTGATGGTAACGAGGTTATCGTAACCATAGTACCAAAGGGGTACACTGCTGAAATGGTTGCAGAAACTTTCTTCCAGCAAGTTTACAGATTCTATGGGCTGCCCAAGTCATTAGTCAGTGACAGGGACAAGATTTTTACTGGTGAATTTTGGAAGAAGTTACTCAAGTTAACATGGGTACAAATGCCGACGAGCTCTGCCTACCACCCCCAAACCGATAGGCAGACTGAAAGAGTAAACATGTGTGTGGAAATGTACTTGAGGTGTATGTGTTTCCACAAACCAAAGAAATGGGGACAATGGTTGACCATGGCAGAATACTGGTACAATACTGCCTTTCACACATCACTCTAGCAGACCCCATTTGAGTCTCTATATGGCTATAAACCTAATTCAATTCCTTTAGGAAGCTATGCACCTTCTCATTTCACGTCTCTAGATGAATTCATGAGCTGCAAACAGAGTATGGTAACGTGGCGTTAGTTAGTTAAGTAGTTAGAATAAACGGTTAATTAGTTGGGGATTGATGTAAATGTAATACATCTGAGTTTCAGTACTTAAGCTGTGAAATGTAACTGTATACATTAAGAAAGTTAATACCAAATTACTCAATTCCTCTCAATTGAGATTTTGCGTTCTTCTTTCAGTCTTCCAGTTTTCTTTCTTACATTTTCAGTTTAATTTTCCAAGTTCATAACAATTTATCATGGTACCCTATGATGCACGGATACCTTGTCACGCAAGCGTATCCCGTATCCGATACGTGTCGGATACCGATACTCGACGGATACTATACTCCGTTGGATACGTATTTGGGGCGAATTGTAATTTTCAAAAGTTGGACACTTTACCGGATATGCGTATCTTGAAAACAATACGGCTATCCGAAAAACATGATACTTTAAGATTCAGTTTGAATCTTAAAGTATTACATTTATTACATTTTTCTTCCTTTTACCCCTAATTTATTATACATTCACCTATTTTACAACTATTACATTAATGAGAGTCAAAGGGTATTTTAGACTTTTATGGTAAAATTAATGTCACTTAACCACTTTTTTAATCCGTGAAAAGGTCTAAACGGACTTATATTTTGGGATGGAGGTATTACCTAACATGTCTACACTTGTCCATGGGTTGACAAGCTCACATGAGAGCCATGTTAGGTGTGTAAAAGTATTTTGTTGCTACTCTGCACTTAGAAAAACTATCACCTACCGTGTCTACCCTTGTCCATGTGTTAAAAAGCTCACAAGGTAGGGGTGTTTTTCGATATATAAATGTATAAGTTACTTTTATTGTTAAATACTTAGCTTTTAGCGGAACAACTTAAGCATTTAGGTGAGATGGTAATTTAACACATGCATTTTGTGAGGGATAGCTCTTCTTTCTTTCTTAGCCAGTTTGATTGCTGAATCATATTCTTGTATGGCGATATTATAATATTTTTCTTTTTGATACTCATTTGTGCGCTTCTTTGATCTAGTGTTGTCTGCATATGTTGTTAATTCACAATCACTTGAACCTTCTTTCAAGGTTGTTAGAGTCCCAGTCTTTCCTCTAGGCATTATTTCATCTTCTTGCTACCAAGGTTGTCACTTTCTTGTTTTAAGCCTTATTACTCATCCATCCACTTGTTGTGGAGACATGGCTTATATCTTATTAATTATGTGAACCCTATAATGCTAGTCTTTGGTTGCCAAATTGAAATGGGAAAGAATGCATCTTGTAGATAGTTTACCACTTCAATCTGTTTTAATATGGCCTGTTTGTTTAATAGGTATGCAACAGCAAGTGCCCGTTCCGATGGCATGTTTTTGCTTTGTGGGGGTAGAGATTCTTCTGGAGCGGTACAGTTCAACTTTGTACTTTAAGTATTGCTACATCCTATGTGTGAAGTTCTTTGAAAAAGGAAAAAGACGTGATAAAATAGCTGGAGAGTGGTGAATTGTTAGTTAACATTACATTCCAAGGCTCATATATCCACCCATGCCTGCTCACATATCCTACATATCTTTGTAGATTTTTCTTTGGAAAAAGATACAAAAATATAAACAGGTGACTGACTAGTGTTTATTGATGAATTTTCCTCAACATCAAGGAGGAAATTGGAGTATGTATCTTGCTCAAATAGTCAAACCAAGTTATCTTCAGGATATGTACACCGAAATTTATTGTGTCATAGAATCGAATCATATTATTTTCGTGAAGAACTCTTTTGAACCTTTCCAACTGATTTTTCAGACTTGGTTATATTGTGTTTTTTTCTTGGGTCTACTTTGTAGAACATGAG
The DNA here is from genome assembly GCA_026214975.1 of Gentiana macrophylla. Taxonomy (NCBI): domain Eukaryota; kingdom Viridiplantae; phylum Streptophyta; class Magnoliopsida; order Gentianales; family Gentianaceae; genus Gentiana; species Gentiana macrophylla. Next base: position 61,661,656 of record CM047811.1, read on the forward strand.
AAACTGATTGTCAAGGGTATGCTATGGATGACTGTTACTGAGACAGATGATATGAGATATATTATTTCCATTTAGAAACTAAAGAAAAGAGAAAAAACAAACTCATGTACTTTATCATGTGCAGCCTCTGGGAGATGCTTATGGCTTGCTTATGCATAGAAACGGGCAGTGGGAGTGGACCCTCGCACCTGGAGTGTCACCTTCACCCAGGTATCAACATGCTGCGGTAAGTGACCAGCAATAATCAAAACTGGGTATATCAGAATAGAAAAGTTAAAGAAACTTTGAATCCCCCTTATCTCCTTCTTCTCTTCTGATCCTGGTGATCTTTTGTCTTCTACCATTCTTTACATTGTTTTCTTCACCAGGTCTTTGTTGGTGCTAGATTACATGTCACTGGAGGGGTTCTAAGGGGTGGACGGGCAGTAGAAGGCGAAGCAGTTATTGCAGGTACTTGATAGTCTTTTCCAGTTCATTCATTTGGATGATTCACGCGAAGTGGTCTTGAAAGTTTTTACTGATCTCCCATGTCTGTTCTGTTTGTAGTGTTGGACACTGCAGCTGGAGTTTGGTTAGACAGAAACGGATTGGTGACATCAATACGTGGTGGGAAGGGACAGACCGACCATGACTCTTCACTGGAGCTTATGCGACGTTGTCGTCATGCCGCTGCATCAGTTGGTGTTCGGGTTTATATTTATGGTGGTCTCAGAGGAGGTAAGAATGCATGAAGATCTAAAGCTCATCTTTTCCTGTGGGCAAAAAACGGACAGCATTCCTTTTTTTTCCTTTCATGAATCTAGAGATTATATAGATATTCTCTCCAAAATGGCTTTTAGATGATCCCACGAGATATATTAGATAGATTTTCGTTTTTATAGGATTTGAGAGAAGGTGATAAATTGCCTGTTTCTAAGCAATATTATCTTAAATCCACTGTTTGATATTCGAACCATGTCTATAAAGGCAACTTTTTTATGGCTTTTGTTTTTTGTATCATTCCTTTGCTTTTAACTCCCAACCTTTTAAGAAATTCTTATCAAGAAGTGTTACTTGTCACTCTTTGTTCCAAAGCTGAACCGAAGATAGCAATTATACTATATATCTCTCATAGCCTTTTCCATCTAATTTACAGGCCATTATTCTTAAGGAAGAAGTTCTTAAGCTGAACCCAGATTTTCAAACTCCCCACTTTTTGTTTGTTTGTTTATAGTTTTGCATCTCTTCTGTGTGGAAACATTTCTGTGAATAGTAAGACATTAGAAACTATACCAGAAGGAAATTTTCATGTGTTGATTTGTTAAAGTCTTGAAACTCTCTCTCTCCCCTTTTAAATGCCATGAGATGTACAAATTGATCGGGGGACTATACCCTTTTGTGGTTAAGCCTTCCAACCCAAAATGAAAACTTGGATGGATCATCATGAATTTAATGTACGGTATAGTAGTTGTGTTTTCCACGTTTTGTTGAACTTTGCATCTGATTTCTTTTGGTGCAGATAGCCTGTTGGATGATTTTCTAGTTGCGGAAAATTCTCAATTCCAATCTGACATCAGTTCTCAGTCACTGTCTGAAAAGAACTCTACGAGTTCCAGTCCAAGATCAAATTTAAGCGCGCATTTGCTTAACTCTGGTCCTGATGGAAGGCCTGATGCTCTATCATCTGGCAGTTTGAGGTATCGCCCTTTGTTCTATTTATGAGTTATTTTAATATCTTGAGAACTGGTAAAGAAATCTCTTATATGTATTTAAGCTTTTCATCATGTGGCAGCATGGACAGAAATTCATTTGAAACACTGGCTGAGGCTTCTGCAGCAGAAGCAGAGGTTGCTAATGCTGTCTGGCATGCTGTGCAGACAACATCCTCATCACCTGAAGATACTTCAGTGTTAGGTGACAATTCACAAGCTGCTGATAACACTTCAGATGGTAGCGATAATGATGTTGATGTCCGCCTTCACCCTAGAGCTGTATGTCTTTCACAGTAGGATGATTTTTTCCTCTTTATTTACAACAAGGGATAAACACACTATTGGTCCCTTATATTTCCATGGTTTTCTCAATTTTATCCTCGACGTTAAACTTAACACAATTGGTCCCTATTCTATACCTTATTAGTCCATTGTGCCCATTAACTGAAGTTTTAGAGAACCCTCAAATGCTAGTCCGACACGTGGCATGTATTGAAAAGATACCAACCTGCAAAGAAGAAGGACCAAATGTGTCAAGTTTAAAGATCGGAGACAAAATTGAGAAGACTATGAAGCATAAGGACCGACAATGCCTTTTTTCCTTTACTAACTTGCTAACTGTGCCTAGAGGGATTGACACGTGTTTGTTGTTGTTGTCTTTGAGAGTATAGTTGAACTTGTTTTAGTTCTTCAGGTTGTAGTAGCTAAAGAAACTGTAGGGAGTCTGGGCGGAATGGTGAGACAATTGTCCCTGGATCAATTTGAGAACGAGAGTAGACGAATGATTGCTCCACAAAATGATTTGTCAAATCCGACAAAAAAGTTCACGAGGCAGAAGTCTCCTCAAGGCTTGCATAAGAAGGTAAGCTCTTTACTGTTTAGTTTTTGACCCTTGTAATGAGCAAGAAGTTGTTCTTATTTCCTAAGTAACCCACATTTTTCACTCTGAAAGACTATTTCATTCTTTGCTGATAGATGTCAATTCCTGATTATATACATTTTCATGTAACGTGTGAATAATTCACGTATGAAGCACTGTAGGCATATCTTTTTGTTCATACATCTTTATCTGATCTTTTTATTGCAGATAATATCAACTTTGCTTCATCCTCGGAACTGGAAACCTCCTGTGAACAGGAATTTTTTTCTGGATCCATACGAAGTGGGTGAGCTGTGCTATGCTGCTGAGCAAATATTCATGCAAGAACCTACGGTTCTACAACTGAAAGCCCCAGTCAAAGTTTTTGGTGATCTTCATGGACAGTTTGGTGATCTTATGAGACTGTTTGATGAATATGGATTCCCTTCAACCGCAGGAGATATTACGTAAGTCTAAACTGGTCCTTGAAATTCTTTTTTTCATAAGGAGTGGGGCAGGTGTGTGGGTGGGGCACTGCATGTAAAGATAACTATTCTGCAACCTTAGGGCAAGTCCAATGGTTGAGGGTCAAAACCTAATTTGATACCTATGTGAAGGTACTAGAATCTTCAATGGTAAAAAATGTAACGTATCAAAATTAGGTTTGGTACTAAAGGTGGTATCGAATTTGATACCATGCTTAGTACTGTCCCAACCTCGCCATCATGCAGTGTCTTTGGCTTTCTTCTGCTGAAGAGCATGGGGACCCATTCCCTTTTTGCAGTCTGGGAGTGATAGGCTGTCGGCCTCATGTTGAAATTGAAGCAAATGAGCCAATTAGCTAATTTGTTTTTAAACACCCTTTTATTATTTTCCTTTTATAATTGTTTATTTTAGCGAATCCTTTTATGATTTCATAACTACTTTCCTATTACTCATTTATAATAACTTTCATTTTTTTTACAGATATCGGATAATTTATTGTTCAATATATTATGAACTTTTAATTAAACACTAACCTCTTGTTATTTATAAAGCAAACATTGTATAACGAAAATGGAATACACATAAGATTTTAGATCTTTGAATTGGAATTGAATATCAAATAAATATCCCCGACACGTGTCACATGATATCTTGTTCGTATTTTAGTTTGGATTTTATGTCATAATGCCCATTGTAAATAATTTTTCCAAAATCAGTATTAGTTAAAAAAATTAATTAAACACAAAAACGATATTTTATATTATTGATAATGGCTAAAACATCAATAAAGTTGAACAAAACTAAAATATGTAAATATGATACTACGAATTTGATATCTATGGTTGTAGATGAAAATTCCATATATCTGTTGATTTTCTGAATAAACAGAACTAATTATATGCCCATGTTAGCCCACAAATTAATGGTGAACAATTTATTTTTTGATGATAAGTGACGAATGGTAAATGGAAATATAGGGGACCGTTTAGTTTCTGGTCCTTCTATCTGCGATGCTAGTTATATGTTATATTATCCAATACAGTGGAACTTTTATATTGTTGTTTTGTTAAGTGTTGCACTTTTTTTGTCCTTCAGTTATATTGATTATCTTTTTCTTGGAGATTACGTTGATCGTGGGCAGCACAGCTTAGAGACTATGACTTTGCTCTTGGCATTGAAGGCAAGCTTTCCTGTTTGGTATATTTTTTTTTTTGTTGCAGCTCTTAACTTGTTTTCCTAGAGTTTAACAAGAAGCCACTTTATCTTCCATGTACTTGCAGATTGAATATCCTGATAATGTTCACTTGATACGAGGAAATCACGAGGCTGCAGACATAAATGCCTTGTTTGGTTTTCGTATTGAATGCATCGAAAGAATGGTAAGTGTTAATGGACTAATGATATTGCTGCAACAAGAAAGGTACTACAAAGCCACAACCTGATGTGTCAATTGACGTGGCACTATGTCCAGTTGTAGTATATTAAAAAGAAACACCTGTCCCACCGCCCATCAGGTTGTGGCACTTGTAATGTCTTTTTTGTTGTTGTGGGTGGTAGTACGAGTGCAAATTCATTTTGGTAATTCGTTTTATTTTCCTTGATGATGGGTAGGGAGAGAATGATGGTATATGGGCTTGGACGCGGTTCAATCAACTATTTAACTTCCTTCCACTTGCTGCACTTATTGAGAAGAAAATAATTTGCATGCATGGTGGCATAGGAAGATCAATAAATTCCGTTGAACAGATAGAGAACATTCAGAGACCAATTACAATGGATGCTGGTTCTATAGTGTTAATGGATTTGCTTTGGTATGGTGCCATTACCGCTCTCTTATTTAGTTTAGTTTTTTTCATGGAAATGGATTTCTCTTAATAATCTATTTATGCAGGTCGGATCCAACAGAAAATGACAGTGTAGAAGGCTTGAGACCAAATGCAAGAGGACCTGGTCTTGTCACCTTTGGGGTATGTGCCTTTCACATCTTTCTTCTTAACTGGGCTAATTTTCTCTAAAACATGCCAAAACATGCCTTTTAGATATTTCACGTTTGTTCTTGTTCAATGAAGAAATTTTGGTTGAGATGTTTTGCTTGCACGAGGCATCTTGTTGATGAAAGTGAGATTTGGGTATTATGAGGATAAAAGCCAAAGAGAGAAGAAGAAGATAAGGGTCTATTTAATTTATATCTTTATTCTTGTTCAGTTAAAAATTTGTGGGTAAAGATGTTTGGATTGCGTAGAGTATCTTTTTGTTGCGCATTGTGTGAAGAAACATGGGAGAGAAGATTAGTGAATATTGAAAAAAAGATGATTTATTGAGTTGAATAATGTGGAATGAGGGGTAATATTTGTCCAAAAACTTTATTCGGGTGGGGTAAAGGCCTTATCTTGTTTTGAAAATCTTGTTAGGAATTTAACCAAGGTAGAAGAAGAATCCTCTTGAGCTCTGCCTGTTTAATGCATTACTCGGAAACATACTCAAATTTTATGTCTTTGTTTCATTTGCTTATTCAGTTTTGGGGTTGTATCATCAAGTGTGTAAATAAATAAATTCTAATAATTTTGCAGCCTGATCGAGTGACTGCCTTCTGTAAGAAAAATAAGTTGCAACTTATTATAAGGGCACACGAGTGCGTCATGGATGGTTTTGAACGATTTGCACAGGGTCAGCTGATCACTCTATTCTCAGCAACCAACTATTGTGGTAAGTGTTTGAAATCAATCTGTCCCGTCATTTTAAATTTTTTCTTTCTTTCTGGAATTGCTCCGTCTAATTTTGTGATGTTTCATCAATTTTCAGGAACTGCCAATAATGCTGGAGCAATTCTGGTGGTTGGGAGAGGGTTGGTTATTGTTCCAAAACTGATCCATCCTTTGCCACCTCCACTTCGGTCACCTGAGACATCCCCAGAACGCGGCACAGACGAAACTTGGATGCAGGTAATTTTTATTTATTTATTGGGACCCTTATCAACGTCATCCCTAGAATTTATAAAAGCCGATTATATAAAAGCCGAATATAGCAGTGTTCTAAAAATCGCAAAAAGCGATCGCCTAGGCGGTAGGGTCACCCCGAGCGTCTCGAACATACCCTAGGCGACCTCTGCTGGGCGATTGGGTCTTCTGGGCGGTCTTGGGCGCTGCCTAGGCGACCTAGGCGATTAGGGTTCCATCTGGGCGAACATCCAAGTTTTCCCAAGTGTTTAGACAAGAAAGAGGCATATAGAACACTCATACCTTGATAGTTGATCTTCTTTGGGCAATAATGATGACGTAGTGTATCAATTTCCCACAATGAGCTCCCGGCACAAAAACACAAGCTGTTAAAAGCTTTGTAAACTAGAATTCTTCGGATCAAGTCATCCAAAGTAAAAATATTACACTCTAGAGCTTTCCCCCAAATAGATTTAAGCTATTACTCTGAATGTTGGAACTCAAAAGACTTGTACTCAGACTAGTGTAACCCTAAAACCCCTTAAAACCTTAAAACCGCCTGGGCGCCGCCTAGGCGCTAGGCGCCCCAGTAGCGCACCGACTTCGCCTAGCGATTTTTAGAACATTGGAATATAGACCCTATAATTGACTTCTAAAAATTCGATTATCATACTCGATTTTTGGAACGTCAGATTTTGAGCGTGGTGACACTGCCAGTTGGGTGTGGTGCATTTAAATAGGGGGGTTCTATCGGCACCCCCCATTTTTACTACCGGCGCCACAAAAAATTACTTCGGCACCACGATTATTTTTAATAAACATAACGTCAGTAGCATTGACGTTGCTATTGAAAACAAAAGTCAGTGAAACTGACGTTTACTGTTCAAAAATACAGTTAGTGGCACCGACATTTACGTTATAAAAGTGTCACTACTTAGTAACGTCAATCCACGGACGTTAATATCGGAAAGGAACGTCAGTGACGCTGACGTTTCTAGTGTGGTGCCGGAAGTAAAAACTAGAATATACGTGTGGTGTCGGAAGTAGAAAAAAAATAATCAAAAAAAGGGTGCCGATAGTAAAACTGAGGGTGCCGATAGAACCACCCTTTAAATACCCTTATGAACTATATCCCCGAGCTCTTGTGTTTATGTTTTTATGCTTCTTTATTGAGTTTATTCTTGGTTGAGGAGGCTTCGTGTCTGTCCGGGTTATTGATTGATTAATCAGGGTATGACCGAAAGGGCCGGCGGGCGGACGGGGCGTTGCATTTTTTTTCATGGTTGAGATCATTTTACCCAATGAATGATTTGTTTGTTTGTGGTTATTAACTTTTGTAGGAGCTTAATATTCAAAGACCACCAACACCTACAAGAGGCCGTCCACAGCCGGACCTTGACCGGAGTTCACTTGCCTACATATAAATAATAAATATTGGAATTTAATTGGACGTCGTCATCGCATAGGTGATGAAACAGATGAGTCATGTACACAAGGAAGGAGGATAGATTAGTTGGTAGCTTGAGAAAATGCTGTACAATTCTTATATATAAATAAATTGTTTTTTTTCTCTTCTTTTTCATTATACAACAGATTCTGTAAATAGAGAGATTAGAATACTTCAATGTTGTATTTTGTGCAATAGAGTGGAGTGTGTATTGGTTTTTGTCAAACAAGTTTTCTTGTATTATTGTTGTTCCAGAGAAATAAAGCATTGCTTCTAACCCTTCATTAGAGAGAACAATATAGGCTTTTTTTTTGTTTTTGTTTTTGTTTTTAATTTTCATATATATATATATATATATATATATATATATATATATATATGGCAAATTGTTATGTATCTACTGAAGACGGCGGATGTCCACCAATACTTACGTTTGTTAATGTAAAATGATGAGATAAATTTTGAAGACTGTAATTGGCACTGCACTCAATTTACTACTGGCAAGGCACACCACCTGTTATAAAAATGACAATTTACAGGGCATAACATTTGTTATTTTTGTCCTATTTGATTCTACTTTAGGCACAACACCTGTTACTTCTCATAATACTGCATTTAGATTAGTTTTACTTTTTACCGTTTTTTGTAAATTACAATCCCAACCCGAAACCAATTCCTTAAGCCTCATCCTCATCCTCATGCTTTTGGCCGCCCAACGCCATCCTCCGTTCCAAATGCTCCTAGCCTGCAACCCCCTTCTTCAATGAGCAACAAAACCCAACACAACCTAATAGTGGGTTTCACAAGTGGGTTACTAATCGCCCCCTCCTCCCCCCCCTTCAGACCCTCCCCAGAAGCAAATTTCTTTTTAGTAAATGTTAATAACATTTTATAAACATATTTATTTTTTATAAATACTATATTTTTAAAATCTACTCGATGAAATCTATAAAATGAATCTAATATTGAATATAAAATAATGTACAACAAAAAAAGTAATTTTATGTTGTTATTTTAAAATTGAAAGTTTTGTATAAATTTTTGACTGTGCGCGTTACGGGATGTCATGTGTACGCGTTACGGGAGTACTGATTTTTGAAGAAGAATAAAATCTCGATTAATGCTCCAAGTCGATTAGGACATCGATAGATGAAAAAGCGACAAGGAAACTCAGTTTTATAAGTCGGCCATCCAACAAACTGAAAGTACAATCGAACGTTGTAAAGAAAGAAATTTCATTGGATGAGTCAACGACACAAGCAGAATAATCGTAAAATATAACCGTTGCAAGATATACGTTGATACAATTCAAATCAAAGTCGATAAACGTTGGACTTCACACTATAAATAGAAGACTTTGCACAAACAAAAAAAGGAGACTAAGAATATATACAAGAATCAACAAGCAATTTGTGCACTCTATTTGAATTGTTATCATCTACGAACTATAACAAGATCATATCTAGTATTTCTTCAAGTGTTCAAAGCTATAAAGAATTTATCAAGAATTCAACACTCAAGAACCACAAACAAGAATCAATTTATTGATTCTCATTAACTTTGATTCTATTTCAAAGGTTTAGACTGTGAAGCAAACCGGGAAGGTTTTGTCAAGATGCAGTTGTTACAAGCGATCAATGTAGACTTGTGTTTGTGGTGGTAGTTGGTGAAGAGGCAATCTTACCTCTAAGGACCAAGTGGTTCAAGCATTTGGAGAGCGACAATTCTACTGTTCTACAATTGTTTAGATAGTGAAGCTAGGGATTAGCCAAGGACTATTGTTTAGGACTTTTGTAACATTCACCTCAAGAAGTTCTAGTGAAATTTTCCTCCGCACCACGTAGGAAGAGAGGACGTCAGAGATTACACCACACCTGAACCTCTATAACATCCGCCTTATTTACTTTACACATTTACTTATTTATTTAGCATTTACTTACAAACATTGTGATACTTGATTGTTATACATCTCACAATCTGGCAATCGACACTCACTGTAATTCGATTCACTCGGTTCAACAGAATAACAAGATCAATATAAAGGCTAAAATTATATCCATTTACTTGATTGACTCGGTTTGACACTTAATCTCGGCTTAGTCACTCAACTTCACACAAGTTTTATCTCAACCCTAACTGCTTTAAAATTCGGTTTTGGTGACAAGTTTATTCACCCCCTCTAAACTTGTGTCGGCCTTTCCAAGGACCAACAATTGGTATCGGAGCGGTGTTTCTTTAACCGAGATATCATTTGCTCGTTATCCTCTAGTTGTTCTTATTTGAAAGCTCGATTTTAAATTAATCTATCATCGATCTTCACTCACTCACAATGGATAACAATCAATATGCAAGACAAATGCTTATGTGCAACATGGATGATTTGACGAATACAAACGTCGTATGCGAGCATTCCTAGCACTACTCATGATGAAATGATGGATGTACTCACCGATGGATTGGTCCAATCCGGATCACCTACATGCAAACCGAAGGTGACAGACAAGTTCGTGTTCCAAAACCCAAATCGAATGGAATAGTGATGACATAAGCGAAACAATCTCAACAATGTTGCCATGGACTTTATCCTCGTAACCCTTGTGACAACAAACATGTAATTGAAGGTGAAAGAATGCACAACCGCCAAAGAAATGTGGGACAAACTTGATTAGTTTGTGAAGGAACAGATTCAATCAAGGAAAATAAAATTTCCGTTGCAAAGCAAAAGTTTGAGAATTTCAAGATGAAATCTGGAGAAACCATTGATCAAATGGAGACAAGATTCAGTGCTATTATGGATGAACTAGATCTACTTAAGATTGAATACTCAAAGAAAGTCATCAACACTAGATATTGAAGGCATTGCCAATGTACAGGAAAATGAAGGTCACTGCTATGGAAGAAGCCAGGAGACTTGATGTAGAAGATTCATTCAAGATCTTTTCAGATCTGAAAGCTTATGAATTCAGTGAAGATTTCACAACCACAGCTGCAATAATCAAAGCTGTGGAAGAACCAAAGACCACAGCACTTGCAGCAGCATCAAATGAGATTCAAGAAAACTCATCTAACAATATTCATGAATTAGATGAAATGGAAGAACAAATGGCTCTAATGATGAGCAGAATTCGAAGAATGAAGAGTGGACATCCAATCACTCAAAAGTTCATCAAAAGGACTCTGAGAAAAGAAAAGACGATGAATACCTCTGTTTCAACCGCAAGAAACCAGGACACTATAAAGTGAATGTCCAGAATCGATCAAGAAGACACCACCAAGGAGAGTTGGTAGAAGAGCACTTCTTCTTTGGAGATGAATCGATTATGAAGCCGGCATCTTGAAAGATTATCGGATGACACACGGCTTTAATGGCACACATGGAAGATCCAAATGAGGTATGAGAATCAAACTTTAAATACTCCTCATTTCATTTCCGTGATGAATGCATGTTCTTCGATTCACGACTCCAATCCAAAAATCTAAATTAGAAGAAACTCTTGATGAATTGATGAATCACTAGTAACCATACAAGCCGGTTATGAATCAATCAAAGCCGAAAGAAAGTCTAATTCTTGAAGTTGAAAGATTGAAGTCTCGAACTAAAAATGTTGAAACCGACTAAAATCGATAAAGGAAAGATTCAAAGATCTACATCATCATCGCGACAAGAATCGAATCGTTTGCTCAATCAAGTTCAATTCTCGGATTCAAATCAGGAAAGCCATATGGAGACAAAACTGGGTTAGGATTTGATACACGACAATCTTCAAGAATGGAACTAGCAAAGCCATTGGCCGAGTACCAAAACTGGTATTAAGTTTGTAGTTGAGCAAGTTCCACAAACTGAGAAAATTGCTGAACCAGTAAAGCCAGTATCACACAGGATAAATCAGTTTTCTAAGAAGACAACTGTATCTACCTACAAAACTAAATCAAATGGTAGACCAGCTGTATTCAATGGAAACCGACACGGCAAATCAACTGCCAGATCCACAAAAACCAATGAAGTCAGGAACCAGAAAAATTACAATCAAAACAAATCCAAGAATGTCAATCATTCAAAGATTCACACATTCAAGGGGAAAGGAAGGTTATATCCCTCTGATGCTGATTGGAATTTTACTGAATTTGGTATTAAAACTAATAATGACAATCATTCCAAACCAAAAACTTATCACAAGTTTCAGTCCAAAACTCAGCAGAGGACTAATCTCAGTTCTCAGCATAAGTCACAGTACAAAGGTCAATATAGACCTCAGTACAGAAGGAATGATGGTTATCACTCCAGCTTTAATAACAAAAATCAACATGGAAACAAATTACAGTCAGAAGATCTGAGAAATCATATAAATAAGACACAGTCCAAACATAGATGCTATGGGAGTGTGGCTTACATATATGAAAACAAGTGCAACAATATCCGAAGAATTCCAAAAGGATATATTCCCAGAGTTGTACTGACAACTGACCCTCATGGACCCAAACTGAGTTGGGTACCTAAAAATTTCTAATTTTCACTGCAGGATATATGGTACTTTGACAGTGGTTGCTCTAGACACATGACAAAGAGCAAAGACTGTCTCAGTAATTTCGTTGAAAAGAATGGACCAAAAGTTAATTTTGGAAGTAAAGATAAACTAGGTTACACCAGAGGCTTTGGCACCTTAATCAGAAATGGACTTACAATCAAGAATGTATCCTATGTAGAAGGACTACACTACAATCTACTCAGCACAAGTCAATTTTGTGATATGGGATACAAAGTTACTTTTGATAAAGAATTCTGCGTTGTCATCGGCCGAATCGACTTATCAAGTTGTCCTAGCCGGAAGAAGAAAGGAAAACATGTATGTGGTAGATTGGACAACGACCGTCATTGAAACTTGTTTGCTTGTGCATACCAAATCAGAAATCAGTTGGCTATGGCACAAGAAGCTGAGTCATCTCAACTTTGATGACATCAATACACTTGTTAAGAAGCGACTAGTCATTGGACTACTAGAGATATCATATAAGAAGGGCGACTTATGTGATGCGTGTCAACAGGAAAACAAACAAAGGCAAGTTTCAAGACTAAGTCTCAAAGATTCAACAACCAGACATCTAGAATTGCTACATATGGACTTATTTGGACCTATTACACCAATTAGTATCAGTGGAAAGAAGTATACATTGGTGGTAGTAGATGATTTTTCAAGATATACCTGGGTAATCTTTCTAACCAAGAAAAGTGAAACCAAGCAAAAACTCACAGAACTTCTTAAGAGACTTCAGAATCAGAAAGGAGTTTCAGTTGTGAAGATAAGATCTGATAAAGGAACTGAATTCCTCAACAGTGTGATTATTGAATATTGTGAAGAAAATGGTGTTTTACACCAACTTGCTGCCACAGGAACACCCCAACAAAATGGTGTAGCTGAAAGAAGAAACAGAACGCTCAAAGAAGCTGGAAGGACTATGATTTGTGAAGCTAAACTACCTGAAAGATATTGGGCAGAAGCAGTAAACACAGCTTGTTACACTCAGAACAGAGCTCTCATGAACAAGAGACATGAAAAGACTCCTTATGAAATTTGGAATGGAAGAAAACCAAATGTTTCATACTTTCATGCGTTTGGAAGCAAATGTTTCATACACAATAATGGAAAAGATCAACTTCACGTTTTTCAACCCAAAGCTGATGAAGGAATTTTCCTAGGATATTCAAGTGTCAGCAAAGCATTCAGAGTATTGAATAAGAGGACACTCAAGCATGAAGAATCAATACATGTAGTATTTGATGAACCAAATTTTCCTGGTGAAACAATCGAAGACCAACGAGTAACCGCTCCTCGAGTCTCGATTACCAATCACACCGAGACTGCATTTGATTGATGTTGGAAGACTACAAATTTCGAATGTTCGAGATCAAGATCGACCTCAGTTTCCAAGTACTCAACAACTTGAACAACATCAATCAGACTCAGTTGAACAAATTCAAGAACCAGTTTTTGAAGAATCAGTTGAACAAAATACAAACCAGCTGATACAAACTCACACACATCAATGGATGAGAGATCATCCTGAAGAACAAGTTATTGGTGATACTCAAGCTGGAGTTCGAACAAGACATCAACTAGATGCGATGATAGCATGCTTTCTATCTCAATCGGAACCTAAAGAACTTGAAGAAGCCTTGAAAGATCCAGACTGGATATTAGCTATGCAAGAAGAACTAAATGAATTTGAGAGAAACCAAGTATGGGAACTGGTAGATAAACCAGTTCATGTCAATATCATTGGAACCAAATGGGTTTTCAGAAATAAACTTGATGAAGATGGAAATGTCATTAGAAACAAAGCCAGACTAGTAGCCAAAGGATACTCTCAAGCAGAAGGCATAGATTTTGATGAAACTTACGCACCAGTCGCAAGACTAGAAGCAATCAGACTTTTTCTTGCTTATGCAACTCACAAGAAATTCAAAGTTTATCAGATGGATGTTAAAAGTGCGTTTCTACATGGAATTCTTGAAGAAGAAGTGTATGTTCAACAACCACCTGGATTTGAAATCAAGGATCAAACTGATAAAGTTTTGGACTAAGGAAAGCTCTTTATGGAATTAAACAAGCACCAAGAGCTTGATACGAAACTCTGTCTCAATTTTTAGTAGATAACGGATTTATCAAAGGAACAATCGACAAAACATTATTCGGATGAAGAATGGAGAAGACACTCTACTTGTTCAAATTTATGTTGATGATATCATCTTTGGATCGAAAAATGAATAATATGTGAGAAATTTGCAAGTTTGATGAAAAGCAAATTTCAAATGAGTATGATGGGAGAATTAAATTATTTCCTAGGATTGCAAGTTAAACAACTAGCCGATGGAATCTTCATTCATCAAACCAAATATACAAGAGAACTTATCAAAAAGTTTGGTATGGAGAAATCTACTGGAATTTCTACACCAATGGGGACCAACATCGAGTTAGATGAAGATAAAGAAGGTAAAGATGTTGATCAAACACTCTACGAAGGATGATTGGAAGCTTACTCTATCTTACGGCAAGTAGGCCGGACATATCTTTTTTATCGCGGTGTTTGTGCAAGATTTCGATCAAGACCAAAGGAAAGCCATCTCACAGTTGTGAAAAGAACTTTGAAATATCTAAAAGACACAGATGGAGTTGGTATTTGGTATTCGAAAGAAGGAGAATTCAAGCTAATTTCTTACTCAGATTCAGACTATGCTGGATGCAAAGTGGACAAAAAAAGCACATCAGGCACATGTCAGTTATTAGGAAATAGACTTGTGTCATGGTTTAGCAAGAAGCAAAACTCAATCTCAACTTCAACAACAGAAGCTGAATATATAGCAGCTGGAAGTTGTTGTGCTCAAGTTTTATGGATCAGACAACAATTAAGAGACTATGGGATGAAGAAGGAACAATTCCCATAATGTGTGATAACACAAGTGCAATTGCAAATAATTGATAATCCAGTTTTACATTCAAGAACAAAGCACATTGATGTTCGTCACCACTTTATAAGAGATCATGCAGAGAAAGAACGATATAACAGCTTCTTTATGTACTCATCAAGATCGGTTGGCGAGACATCTTTACTAAGCCACTTTGGACAAAGAGAGATTTGCAAAATTAAGAATCGAGTTAGGAATAATCAAAGTCGCTTAAGCGGAGAGATTCGTCAAGGGGATTAATCTTTGTTATGTTGGGTAGGCTCACTTAACAGATTAGTCATTGACATCAACAATCTCAAACTGACAAATTGGAAGAATTTGACAAAACTGAACAATTTGATAGGAACTGAATTATCTATAAAACTAACCTCAGCATCAGTTTTCACTTTATTCAAATTTGGTCAAAGGTTGATAAGATAGAATCAACAGCGGTTATATCGCATTAAATTGCCACAGTTCTTTTTGTCAGGATTTCGTGTGTACACCCCACGATTGTCAGAAAGCAGTACATGTATCGGTTATCAAAACCATCATGGAATTTGAAAAGTTGTACCATTCAACCGCCAGAATATCCTACCTATTTATTCAATCTCTGTTCACACTATTTTTCTTATTAAGAAAAACAGACTCTTTTCAAACCTACCCTTCAGAATCAAATTTCTTTATGTTCACACTCAAACATGGCCACCTCAAATGATTCGAAAGACAGACGATTAATCACAGAGCTGGATGAACTAACACTCGAATTGTATGAAGCTATGTGTCAAAACACTCTATTAGCCAGCTGTATACGAGACAAAATCGAAAAGCAACCAGGATTGAACAACATTCTCGAAGTTCGCTTCAAAGAAAAACGAGATTACTACAGTTCGTGGAGATCACATTGTGTTCAATGAAAGAGTTATGAGATCACTCTTTGGGTTCGCAAATACAACAGAAACTTCAACAGAGTTAGCAACCCTACCATTGGAGAAAGAAGCTTTTCTCGCAATGATTACTTCGTCTACAGAACCAATCGTACCTGGTGTTCATGTCGACAAAATCAAGCCGGAATTTGGACATCTCAGTAGATGGCTCAGCAAACATGTCATTGGAAAATCCAAAGGGATTAATATACTTTCGGAAGAAAATATTTTGCTGATGAACATAATCTGGGACAATATAGAATTTAATTGGGCAGGTTATATAGTCAATCAATTCAAGAAGCAATATTTAGCTGAATTAGAAAGTATGGCAAAAGCCCAAGCTGAAGGACAAGTAACTGATGGCAGATTCCGACTGAAGAAAACTCTTAGTGGAATCATTCAGTTTTATTTGGAAAGAATTAAGGAAGGGAAGCAAGCAAGGGAAACTGTGACATCGAAGGAAATCACAGAAACAACTTTCCAACATGAAGCAAAACAGTCAACTGTGTCTCGAAGAAAAACCGAACACGAGAGGACCAAGCGAAAATCGAATCCACGAAGAAAGATCGGTTGTAAGATGCTTGTACCACGAAATCTCAAGTGAGATAGCACTCTCGAGGGGAACAACAATTGACAATCAAGATACTCAAGATAATGTCACTTTGCTAACCTTACTTCTCAAACACAACAATGATCAGTTCAACAATCGGCACTGAGTCTTGGTGACAAAGTCATAAGGTGATGAAAACGAAACTTCAATTGAGTAAGATTCTCGTGATGCCGCTTCTGATCAAGAAAAATCACTCTTGGAGAAATTGGAAGTAAGAGATCTTTACTCTCTGTTTCCTATTAAGGAATTTCTTGACAACTGCTTCAAAAGGTTTAATGAGTTAGCAAACAGAAGAGAATCAGGCACATCATCTAAAGACAGTTCCCAGAAAAAGGATGATGATGATCATGATAAGTCAAGAAAAGAAGCTGATGATACTACATTTTTGCAAGCAATCACTCAATCACAACATCCAGTAACGCAAACTGTACCACAACAAGAAGCATTGTCAGTTGAAAACCAGACAACTGTCAATCAGCAAGCAGGTGATGAAATCAGACAACTGATGGTTATTGATACTCAGGACAAGGATCAAGTGGAAGATACATATGATCCCTCTGATTTTCTATCTAAGGAGGAATTGGCCAAAGTTCATGAAAACTTGAAAATAGTACTCAGTCAAAGAGATACACAGAATGGTCTTTTATCAAACATCTCTGGATATCTTGATTATAGAACTAGAACTGATGTTTCGGTTCATGCAAGACTAGAGATGATTCACAAATCAAGTTCAAGTTCTGCTTCAGAGATTGTTTTACTCAAACAACAACTTGAAGATTCAACCGCAGTAGATAGAGAAACTCATGCTCAAGCTCATTGGCATATTAATCAGCATATCTACGGGTTAGAAGCTCAACTTAAGGAAGTACTTGCTTCACAACGACAAATTTCAGAAGATCAAAAAGCAACCCATGCCCTGGTAGATCGGTTATAAGATGCCAAAAGGGGGAAGTGAAGAAGAAAAGCTGAAATTACTCGAGAGAAATGAAGCGACTTGAAGGAGAACTACAAAGATACTGATCGATCCTAAATTTTTGAAGAAAGAGTTAATCAAGATCAACTTATTGCAAAATACAATCAACACAGACGTAAGAGTTACTCTTACAAAGGATCTGTGGACACGCTTTATCAAAGACTACAATCCTATTAAAGCCAAATACAAGGACAAGAACATTTGAGGAATCCTTGAACTACTTTTTGTCTGATATTTACTCAAAGCAAAAAATTGCACAACATAAGAAGAATCGAAGGATTGAAGATAAACTGAAGATTAAAGACAAGGTTGAACAAATGAAAACCGATCTAACAGAATTTGAAATGTACTATTTGGAGGACTCAAGCTTACCCAAGCTAATTCAATGGAGAAGATGGAAAGAAAGTAGTCAAGTTGACTACAACAAGACATTTTCAAAGGAAGACTCCAAACTTGAAGAAGATTTTCGTTTGTATGACAAGGCAAAAAGATATGACTCAGTCATGCAAAAAGCTAAGAAGAAGCTCGAGTCTTTAATCATAGATATTTGAACAAAATGCATGTATCCGCTTTTGCTCATTCTATTGAAAACCGATTTTCCAGATTTTAAATTGTTTCTCATTGTTTTGATCTTTAAGCTTTTCTTTTAGGAGAGTTTTGGCATCATCAAAAAGGGGGAAATTGTTGGAAATAAAATTTATGTTTTGATGATAATTCAACTTATTTATTATAATGTTATCTTAACCCCATTGATGAAGTCTCAAAGCAAAATTTGTTATAGTGGAAAGCTAAAAGATGTCTAGAATCCCGAATGTATAAGTTTTATTAAGTCGATTTTGGTATAAGTTACATCGAGACAAGCAATCGTAATTGATAGTGTGTCGTAAAAGCTGGCGGGAATCAATTAGAAAACCGAAATCATCAAGACAAACTAATCGACTCGAATACACCTACTAAAGAAGGTAAGTTCATTTGAGAGTTTCTGACTCGGTTGGCTTATCTAGAAGATGGAAGATCCGAGGACACTGACTCGATTATTGAAGAATGAAGAACCGAGGGCTCAAACTCGATTATGAAGATTAAAAGTCGAGGCGTAAAGTTGAACTTCGCAAGATTGTGGTGACTGAATCGACTTTATGGATCTTGTATGAAGACCTAAGAATCATAAGGACAATGAATTCTTAGATGATAAATGTATCATGGTGTACTCGATTAAGTCAATTATAATCGATAAAAGCTGAGTCTTGATTTTTGAAGAAGAATAAAATCTCGATTAATGCTCCAAGTCGATTAGAAATCGATAGATGAAAAAGCGACAAGGAAACTCGCTTTATAAGTCACCCATCCAACAAACCGAAAGTACAATCGAACGTTGTAAAGAAAGAAATTTCATTGGATGAGTCATCGACACAAAGAGAACGGTCGAGAAAATATAACCGTTGCAAGATATACGTTGATACAATTCAAATCAAAGTCGATAAACGTTGGACTTCACACTATAAATAGAAGACTTTGCACAAACAAAAAAAGGGAGACTAAGAATATATACAAGAATCAACAAGCAATTTGTGCACTCTATTTGAATTGTTATCATCTCTGAACTATAAAAGATCATATCTAGTATTTCTTCAAGTGTTCAAAGCTACAAAGAATTTATCAAGAATTCAACACTCAAGAACCACAAACAAGAATCAATTTATTGATTCTCATTAACTGATTCTATTTCAAAGGTTTAGACTGTGAAGCAAACCGGGAAGGTTTTGTCAAATCTGATTGTGACAAGCGATCGGGTAGACTGTGTTTATGGTGGTAGGCGGTGAAGAGGCAATCTTACCCTCTAAGGACCAGTGGTTCAAGCATTTGGGGAGCAGCAATTCTACCTGTTCTACAATTGTTTAGATAGTGAAGCTAGGGATTAGCCAAGGACTATTGTTTAGGACTTTTTGTAACAGTTCACCTCAAGAAGTTCTAGTGGAATTTTCCTCCGCACCACAGGGGAAGAGAGGACGTACATGATTACACCACCTGGAACCTCTATAACATCCACCTTATTTACTTTACACATTTACTTATTTATTTAGCATTTACTTACAACATTGTGATACTTGATTGTTATACATCTCACAGTCACTCACCATAATTCAGTTCACTCAGTTTTCACAACAGAATAACAAGATCAATATAAAGGCTAAAATTATATCCGCTGCCAGTTGACTCAGTTTCAGCTTAAGTCAGTTTGACTTAATCTCAGCTTAGTCAGCTCAACTCCACACAAGTTTTATCTGAACCCTAATCTGTTTTAAATTCAGTTTTTGGTGACAAGTTTATTCACCCCCCTCTAAACTTGTGTCAGCCTTTCTAAGGGACCAATAGTATCTTTAGTTCCTTCTCATTGATATAATCAATTTGTTCATCCTCCCACTCAGCCATGCTGACACCTACCTACGTAGGTTGTTTTATCGGCGCTAACCTAGCACATCACACAAATTCCTGGTAAGATAATAAAGAAGAGAGCTTTCGCATACAGTACAGGGCCAACATGCTTATGTTTTATATTTTTTAAAAAAAAAAGAAAACTTCATTGAAATAATAAGCACCAGAAATTTTCTTTTCAAACATGGATTTAACTTATTTTTTCTCTTTCAGGATTGCTTACTCACTCTGCATAAGGTTGAATTCCTATAAGAAAAAGAATTGGAAGGAAAATAAATGTTTCACAATTATGAAAGGAATTTTTCCCCTAAGAAATGAATAAATTAGAATCAACAGCAAAAACTATGAATGCGAAGTTGCGAACATACCAATATACTGTACTGTTCAAATTGTCA
Source organism: Gentiana macrophylla (assembly GCA_026214975.1). Taxonomy (NCBI): domain Eukaryota; kingdom Viridiplantae; phylum Streptophyta; class Magnoliopsida; order Gentianales; family Gentianaceae; genus Gentiana; species Gentiana macrophylla. Next base: position 61,681,853 of record CM047811.1, read on the forward strand.
ATAAATTTATGTGGCGTACTAAAAACTATGTTTCGTGCTCTGTTATCATATGCACCATACCAACAAATGAGATGGTCACCAACTATTCTGAACATCCATAAAATTGGACAATCCTCAACAACAGCAGGGTGTTAAAATTCATTCCCTGATCCAACATCAACATGACAAAAGAGATAACAAAAATAGAAGAAATGGGGTGACAACATCCAAGCCACAAATAAACAATCTCCACAACATTTTAAATCATTACACTAATGCTTCCTTACCCAAGGGTTGAGAGTATTATCATTCACGCTTTGCCCACAAAAAATCTAAAGTAATAGAGGCTGGAACATGAAAATATGAAATCATAAACTTGCAAGTAATTCAAAATCATAATACTTTTTTTAGGGACAAAATCATATTACTTAAAATCATAACAAAGTTAATTAGTACATTATTATGAAAATGTTCAATTGATAAAATGTAGTACCGACATAGAAACACCCGACCAACCTGCCAGACACACTCGAGTTTAGACAAAACAACGTCATTTCCTTTTGTAATTGTCGCTGCTTGTCCCTTCGAACACCATTTTGGGTTTTCATTTGAAAATCAGAGGATCCATTTCCACATCCCATAATGATGGGGCTTCTGTACAACAATATAAATATTTTTATGATTGAAGGATCACAAAGCTTAAAAAATATTATTAACAACAACAACAACAAATCATGATCTTCTTATTGTGAAAATTACCTCCTCGAAAGCAATCAAAAGCAACACATTAAAGCTCACTCCAAGCTAAGCCAACAACACTTATTGTTCTTGATTGTAGAATGTGAATTCAAATCAAAACAATTAGCCTACTGATGAAGAAGTCTCGAGTTAAGATTAAAAAAATTGAATTATTATAGGCATTAAAACCCTAAATAAATGTCAAAATTAAATAACATAACCTGGTTGAGCGGTTCAGATTTGTTACAGCTATGAAATTCAAAAGCCAATGAAAATTGTTGGAAGGGTGGTCGTTTGGCTTGTTCATAGGGGCCTCTGTAATATTTCGATTTTCGGGAAAGGGCAGACGTGTCATTTTGCGAAAACGAAATATTATTATTTCTTTTCTTTTATGGGAGTTAAGTATTTAATAGAGTATGTATATATATTTTTTCGAATTTTATATTTATATTTAAGGGAAATCTGATTATTTGTTAATTAAAAGACAATTAAGGAAAAAGGGACTTATGGGAAATTGGTATTTAAGGAAAATTACACACAATAATCCCATAACCTAGACTAAATCGTAAAATCAGTTTTTACGCTCTCATCTCTCAAGCAATTTGGAGAGGAGAAAAGAAATTTGAAGGAGTTCTTCAATTATCTTAAGAGGTGTTGAACCGTTTTGATCGACTCGAGAATTGGAATCGTCGTGAGAAGGACATCGTTTGGATATCGGTTTAGTAGGAAGGGCTCTGAGACTTTCAAGGTCAGTTTGAATCTGGTTTGTGGCTGCAATTAGGTAAGAAACTCTTCCTATGATCTCGGTTATGATTCGTAAAGTTTAGATTTTGCTTTTGAGACGTGTAGATGCTAGTAAAAGATGTGTTTTTCGTTGATGAAGGATCCTAGGTAATCTTGGGATGATTAGATATGTTTTTTTCTACGTTTTCTGTGTTTAATTTGATATTAATTAGGTTAGAAACGGTTCAGAAATCGAGTTTTGACGATCTTAGCGTTTTGGGAAAAACCCAGGCGGACGGGCGTCTACAATAGGCGGACGGGCATTCGCAACCCTAGTAGCTCAGACGGGCATTTGCATAAGGCAGACGGGCGTCTGAGGTGAGATTTTTGATTCAGGATGTAGCTGTTTTTGGCCGACGGGCGTTTGAGGTTTAGTGGACGGGCGTCTGATTACGGACGGGCGTCCATAGGGTTTCAAAAGGGCGTCTGGCCTGTTTTACTTTGTTTTTACGGTTTTATCATTCTAGTTTGGTTTCGGGTTGTATAATCACATTATTATTGTTTTAAACCCTTATTTATGATGTGATATCATTGGTTAACATAAGCAAGCCTGAATTGAGCTTCTGATTCGTTCAGTTAAAACACCGAATGTACTCTTAAAGGGAGTTGAAGTTCGGATCCGTCGGAAGAGCATGCTAGGCTTGTGCTTTGGTGAATTAGCATTCATCAATGTCTGTGTAATTGCTAGGCCTTGTTGATGTCTAGTGGTCTAGGAAGAGAGTAGAAAATGTGAGGGAGATTAATTGAAAACACATAGGTGGTTAGTTAATCATTCTAATAAAATTACGTATTTGGCTAGTAAAAGATTAAACAACATGTCTCTCTTGGATAAGCACCATTCTATATCGCGATGTGTGTGCTACCTCTGAAGGTGGGATAACTCCGTAGGTCAAAAAGACCCTAAGTACGGAGGGACTCCACTGAGGTGTGCGTACTATCGGAGCCTACCTATTCTAGCCTCCGTGGATATTGGTGTGATCCACTAATATGTTGCCAAGAGTGTCCCAAAAGTGGATACGCATAGTGCCTTTGAGTGCGATTGTAACATAGATAAGTTAAGTAGAAACGTTTAGTCAATTCATGTTGATGGACATGAGATGAACCCTAGACTGAGTCGGTCAAACATAAACAACTAAACCTTTAAATATCTTTTCTTTATAAATTGTAATTGTTCCCATAGCTTCTCTTTCTTATTAAGTACGTTGTACTTACCTCAAATTCACGTTTTCTATGTGTTTGGGGGTGAGAAGACGAACAGGTCGATAATGTTTACGAGGAGGAGTTCGATGATGACGTTTGAAGACGCCTTATTGAAGACTTTACTTTTATTATTTTGTTATTCTTCATTAGACGGTGTTAGACTTTTGGTCTTTCGAGACTTGTAGTACTGTTACGTTTCTTTTGAGAATATCGTACATTTCTTTCGGATTATCGTATTTTTCTTGAATGTAATAAGTTACATTTCCACCTTTAGATGTTGTTTCTATTCTTGGATGATTGGAAATTTTTATACCCGAGTCTTTTTCTTCCGTTTGCTTGTTTTTGATACGACGTAGTAGAGGCTTACGTATGAAATGAATTTATTTTTATTTTATACGTGACGAACGTTCCTTTTCCGGATGAGGACTCGGTGTCCGGGAACGGGGCGTTACAGTTGGTATGAGAGCAAAAGCGTCTTTTAGGCTTCCTTTCTTTTAAGATAAGTTTTCTCTAGACCTTTTAGTAACGTTGTGGTTTTCTTTGATCATCAGGATGGTGTTCACGAGAACTGGAGTGGGTGCAGAGGCTTCTGGAGTTCATCAGGAAAGTCCGACACCGGTCGTAAGAGGCGGTGTTGTGAGGCAGATTCCACCACCTCAGCGGATTTTATCGCCACCACCTCGTACTGCGACACCCACCCCAAGGTCTCAGCAGGGTTTGTCACCGCGACCTCATCAGGAGCAACCTCCACGATGGCACGTGGGAAGTTCAGCTCGGTTCTCATTGGTAAGCGATGTTCCAATAGGATTTGTACCACCACCGGTAAGCTACCACCCATATCAGCAAACTGTTTATCCTCCACCAGTTAGCGTTTACCCTCCACCAGTGAGCCACCCCTCACCATTAGTGTTTCACCAACAACCGCAGACTTTCTACCCACCTCCTGCATGTCATACCCCTCGACCTACGGTACCACTTTCACCGGGTTTCGACCATCAGCATGGTTTTGGTTACCCACCCTTTGGTCTCCAGCAACCTCAGCCAACTCCTCAGCAACATCAGAATTACCACCAAGGATACTACCCTTTCAGCCTGAACCTCAAGCGAATCTAGTTTACCTCGCAACAAAGCAGATGCCAGGACCAGCAGACAAGTACCTTTCGGCTATCCTCCGGTTTACCCACCCGTGAGACCGGCATTTGAGCAAGCACCGGCTGTGGATTGGTATACAAGGTTGAGATGGAATCAGGTTGAGAATTTCTATGGAAACGTTGAACATTCAAAGGCCGAGGAATGGATAAGGAGCTTCGAGAAGGCATGCAGGAACATTCATGTGCTTGAGACCGAGATGGCACAACTGGCAGTTAGTTTTCTTTTGGGCGCATCAGAAGCTTGGATAGATGCTATACAGAGTAGCAATGACAAGGTCACAGACTGGGAAGCTTTCAAAGCTATGTTTTTCAATGAGTACTTCCCGGCAACAGTGCAAGCGGAAAAGGCAAGTCAGTTTTTGAAACTCAAGCAGGGTAATCATTTGACGGTATCTCAGTATACCAATAGGTTTAACGAGTTGGGACGGTTCTATCCCGAGCTTATGAAAGTGGAAGAAAGGAAGATGGCCCTTTACAAGGAAGTATTGGCTTATGAGATTCAGTCTGGAATGTTGGGATTTACAGCAAGGAACATGGCGGAATTACTGAACAAAGCCTTGGAGGTTGAGACCTTCAGGAAGAAGGCCACAGTTGTCATTGGAAACAAGCGGAACTTTGGGACTAGTCAGGGAAATTATCGGGGAGCGCCGCAGCAGAACGTCAAGAAGACAACAGCTTTCACGGCAGCTAAGGCCCCAAACAGTGCACCCCTTTGTCCTAAGTGCAACAGAAATCATTCAGGGGAGTGCAAGCAAAATACTAATGGTTGCTACGTTTGTGGAGAGCCAGGGCACTTTTCTAGAGCATGTCGAAACAGAGGAAACAAGGGCAATTCGGGCCAGGGAAACGGTAGAAGCGGTCCAAGCCGGCCAGTCCGAGTTTTTGCAGCTGATGCAAGAGATGCGGAACCAGAAGATGATGTTATCTCAGGTACCTCGTTGTTATTTTATTTTATTAAGATATTTTTATAGCACGTTTATTCATGCTGTAACTTTATTTAAATGAATGAATATGCATCCTAGGTGCGATAATGTTAGATAATCTAGTGGTCAGAGCTTTGTTCGATACGGGAGCGTCTAACACCTTTGTGTCGACCAAGGTCGCTAAGAAGTTGAGTTTACCTTCGGAAACTTTGAGAAACACTTTGGAAATAACTACACCGTTAGGGAAGGTAACAAAGGTAACTAGGATGATACCTCAAGTGGAAGTTCGAGTTGGATCTTATCGATGCAAGAGCGACTTCACAGTTTTAGACTTTTCGGACTTCGACGTGATTCTTGGGATAGATTGGCTATCCGAGAATTGTGTTCACTTAGATTGCCGAGAGAAGAAAGTGACCTTTAAAGTACCCGGGAAATCAGATAAGACGTATCAAGGGAATGTGTACAAGCCAAGTAAGAAGCGACATCCGATAATTTCAGCGGTCAAGGCAATTAGAGCTTGTCAGAAAGGTTGTGAAGGCTACTTGTTGTACGCAATGGATGTGGAACAAGTGAAGCCTAAGTTAGAAGAAACTCCTGTAGTGAGGGATTACCCTGACGTATTTCCGGAAGAGTTACCGGGAAACATGCCGGATAGGGAAATCGAGTTTGAGATCAAGTTGATACCGGGAGCGTCACCAGTTGCTAAGGCACACTATAGAATGGCACTCTTGAAATGAAGGAATTAAAAGCTCAACTTAAGGATATGCTTGAGAGGAATATAATTCAGCCCAAGATTACGCCTTAGGAGCCCCTGTTTTGTTCGTGAAGAAGAAAGATGGTAGCATGAGGATGTGTATCGACTACAGAGCGTTGAATAACCTTACCATCAAGAATAAGTATCCCTTGCCGAGGATTGATGATTTGTTTAATCAGTTGCAAGGAAAGAAAGTGTTTTCTAAGATTGATCTTAGGTCTGGTTATCATCAGTTGAAGATTAAAGTGGTAGATATACCGAAGACGGCTTTTAGTACGAGGTATGGACATTATGAGTTCTTGGTTATGCCTTTTGGACTCACTAATGCTCCATCTGCATTTATGGATTTGATGCAGCGAGTCTTCATGCCATACTTGGATAAGTTTGTGATAGTGTTCATAGACGACATCCTAGTATACTCTAAGGATGAGAAAGAACACGAGGAACACTTAAGGATAGTGTTAGAAACTTTGAAGAAGAATCAGTTGTTTGCTAAGTTTTCGAAGTGTGATTTTTGGTTGAAGCAAGTCAGTTTCATGGGTCATGTCATTTCTGGAGATAGCATACAAGTCGATCCAGCGAAGATTGAGGCAGTTGAGAATTGGCCTAAACCTACCACAGTTTCAGAAGTAAGGAGCTTTCTTGGTTTGGCTGGCTACTATAGGAAGTTCATGCAAGACTTTTCGAAGATAGCTATTCCACTCACTAAGCTTACACAGAAGAATGTGAAGTTCGAATGGACCAAAGAGTGTGATGCGACTTTTTCATACCTTGAAGGACAAAGTTGACTACGGCCCCGATGTTGGCGATTCGGATATTTTTGATAACTACGATGTCTACACAGATGCTCCGGGACAGGGTTTAGGTTGTGTGTTGATGCAAGGGGGGGAAAGTTATTGCTTATGCATCTAGGCAGTTGAAGGTGCATGAGAAGAACTACCCGACACATGACTTAGAATTGGCAGCAGTAGTGTTTGCATTAAAGACTTGGAGGCACTACTTGTATGGAGTTAAGGCAAGGATCTTCACCGACCACAAAAGTTTAAAGTATTTCTTCACACAAGAGAATCTGAACATGAGACAACGGAGATGGCTAGAGTTCGTGAAGGACTGTGATTTGGATATCCAATACCATCCAGGCAAAGCCAATGTAGTGGCAGATGCTTTAAGCAGGAAACCAGTGTTTGCAGTTTCAAGCATCGAAGATGTGGCAGAAAGGTTAGGTGGGCTGGAAATCAGCAGGTTTGATCAGATTGAGGATCGACAGTTTGTGGCGCCGTTGCTAGCAAGATATGAGTTGATGGATGACATTCGGGAAAAGCAAGATGAAGACCCAGCTTTGGTTGATTTGAAGCGAGTTTCTAGAGAGAAACCTACAGTGGGTTATGTCTTGGATAAGAATGGAAACCTTTGGTACTAGGATCGTTTGTGTGTGCCTAATGTTGGCGACTTGAGACAGAGAGTTATGGAAGAGGCACATAGGATTGCTTTTGTAGTTCATCCAGGTGCTACTAAGATGTACCGAGACTTGAATGAGAAGTTTTGGTGGCCTTCGATGAAGGTAGAGATAGCCAAGTTCATGGCAGAATGTGATATTTGTCAAAAGGTGAAGGCAGAGCATAGGATACCAGAAAGAATATTAAACCTTTCGATATCCCCGAATGGAAATGGGATAAGATCACGATGGACTTCATCACCGGTTTACCAAGGACAAGAGGTGGACATGATGCAGTTTGGGTAATTGTGGATAGATTGACCAAATCTGCCCATTTCTTACCGTATAAGGTTGATATGCCTTTGAAGAAGATGCCGACACTATACATGGATAATATAGTGAAGTTACACGGAGTTCCTATCTCTATAGTCTCGGATCGAGATAGTCGATTCATCAATCGGTTTTGGAAGAGTTTTCAAGAAGCTTTTGGAACTAAGTTGGATTTGAGTACGGATTTTCATCCTCAGACAGATGGACAATCTGAGAGAACCATCCAAACACTCGAGGACATGCTAAGAGCTTGTGTCTTGGAAGTAGGTGGATCATGGGATGATTACCTACCGGTAGCGGAGTTTGCCTACAACAATAGTTATCATGCAAGTATAGGCATGCCACCGTTTGAAGCTTTGTATGGGAGAAGATGTAGAACGCCGCTGTTTTGGGATGAAGTCGGGTAAAGACAGATTACAGGGCCGGAAATGGTTGAACAAGCTAAGGAAAGGGTTCAGTTGGTTAAGAAGAATCTGAAGGCAGCACAAGACAGGCAGAAAAGTTGGGCAGATGTTAGAAGAAGACCACTTGAGTTTAAAGTCGGTGATAGAGTGTATCTGCGAGCTTCGCCGATGAAGGGAGTGAAATGCTTTGGACAAAAGGGAAAGCTAAGTCCAAGGTATGTTGGACCGTTTGAAATTCTGGAAAGGATTGGACCGTTGGCTTACAAGCTTAAGTTACCGGAATCGATGTCAAGGGTCCATAGTGTGTTTCACGTCTCAATGTTGAAGAAGTGTCTGACGAGGAATGATGTCGAAACTACAATTGATCCGGAAATTCTACAAGACAATCTTGCTTATGACGAGAGACCGATCAAGATTTTGGACAGGAATGAAAGGATGATTAAGAGACGGATGATCCTATTAGTTTTGGTTCAGTGGAGCAATCATTCACCCGAGGAGGCAACTTGGGAAGTTGAAGATGATATGATCAGTGAATTCCAAGAGTTCGTGGATTTACCAGGTATGTTCTAGTTTCGAGGACGAAACTCCTTTTAAGGGGGGAGGAATGTAATATTCTGATTTTCGGGAAAGGGCAGACGTGTCATTTTGCGAAAACGAAATATTATTATTTCTTTTCTTTTATGGGAGTTAAGTATTTAATAGAGTATGTATATATATATATTTTCGAATTTTATATATATATTTAAGGGAAATCTGATTATTTGTTAATTAAAGGACAATTAAGGAAAAAGGGACTTATGGGAAATTGGTATTTAAGGAAAATTACACACAATAATCCCATAACCTAGACTAAATCAGAAAATCAGTTTTACGCTCTCATCTCTCAAGCAAATTTGGAGAGGAGAAAAGGGTTGAAGGAGTTCTTCAATTATCTTAAGAGGTGTTGAACCGCTTTGAGATCGACTCGAGAATTGGAATCGTCGTGAGAAGGACATCGTTTGGATATCGGGTTTAGTAGGAAGGGTCGCAGACTTTCAAAAATTTGTTTGAATCAGTTTGTGGTCGCAATTAGGTAAGAAACTCTTTCTATGATCTCGGTTATGATTCGTAAAGTTTAGATTATGCTTTTGAGGCGTGTAGATGCTAGTAAAAGATGTGTTTTTCGTTGATGAAGGATCCTAGGTAATCTTGGGATGATTAAATATGTTTTTTTTCTACGTTTTCTGTGTTTAAATCGATGTTAATTAGGTTAGAAACGATTCAGAAATCGAGTTTTGACAATCTTAGCGTTTTGGGAAAAACCCAGGCGGACGGGCGTCTGCAATAGGCGGACGGGCGTTCGCAACCCTAGTAGCTCAGACGGGCGTTTGCATAAGGCAGACGGGCGTCTGAGGTGAGATTTTGATTCGAGATGTAGCCATTTACGCGCACGGGAGTTTGGGGTTTAGTGGACGGGCGTCTGATTACGGACGGGCGTCCATAGGGTTTCAAACGGGCGTCTGGCCTGTTTTACCTTATTTTTACGGTTTTATCATTCTAGTTTGGTTTCGGGTTGTATAATCACATTATTATTGTTTTAAACCCTTATTTATGATGTGATATCATTGGTTAACATAAGCAAGCCTGAATTGAGCTTCTGATTCGTTCAGTTAAAACACCGAATGTACTCTTAAAGGGAGTTGAAGTTTGGATCCGTCGGAAGAGAATGATAGGCTTGTGCTTTGGTGAATTAGCATTCATCAATGTCTGTGTAATTGCTAGGCCTTGTTGATGTCTAGTGGTCTAGGAAGAGAGTAGAAAATGTGAGGGAGATTAATTGAAAACACATAGGTGGTTAGTTAATCATTCTAATAAAATTACGTATTTGGCTAGTAAAAGATTAAACAACATGTCTCTCTTGGATAGGCACCAGTCTATATCGCGATGTGTGTGCTACCTCTGAAGGTGGGAGAACTCCGTAGGTCAAAAAGACCCTATGTACGGAGGGACTCCACTGAGGTGTGCGTACTATCGGAGCCTACCTATTCTAGCCTCTGTGGATATTGGTGTGATCCACTAATATGTTGCCAAGAGTGTCCCAAAAGTGGATACGCGTAGTGCCCTTGAGTGCGGTTGTAACATAGATAAGTTAAGTAGAAACGTTTAGTCAATTCATGTTGATGGACATGTGATGAACCCTAGACTGAGTCGGTCAAACATAAACAACTAAACCTTTAAATATCTTTTCTTTATAAATTGTAATTGTTCCCATAGCTTCTCTTTCTTATTAAGTACGTTGTACTTACCTCAAATGCATGTTTTCTATGTGTTTGGGGGTGAGAAGATGAATAGGTCGATAATGTTTACGAGGAGGAGTTCGATGATGACGTTTGAAGACGCCTCATTAAAGACTTTACTTTTATTATTTTGTTATTATTCATTAGACGGTGTTAGACTTTTGGTCTTTCAAGACTTGTAGTACTGTTACGTTTCTTTTGAGAATATCGTACATTTCATTCGGATTATCGTATTTTTCTTGAATGTAATAAGTTACATTTCCACCTTTAGATGTTGTTTCTATTCTTGGATGATTGGAAATTTTTATACCCGGGTCTTTTGCTTCCGTTTGCTTGTTTTTGATACGACGTAGTAGAGGCTTACATATGAAATGAATTTATTTTTATTTTATACGCGCGAACGTTCCTTTCCGGATGAGGACTCGGTGTCCGGAACGGGCATTACAAATTGTTGGTCCCTTGAAAAGGCTTTGGTTAAGTTTAGAGGGGGGGGTGAATAAACTTAACACTTAAAACTTTGGAGTTAACAAATTCACGCAACTTCAAAGAAACTGCGATACTTGAGAGTCTGCTTGAGACCTCGATAGCCTGGCCGATAAATGTAGTCTCGACGAGTTTAATTTGCTTGAATTTGTGCAAATGGAATTATATCAAAATTAAGCCTTAGTACTTGTTGTTAAATATGATACTAAGTATTTGATACTCGATGAGTGCAAGTGTGTGATTTCGGTTGCTAGATTCAGTGAGTTGATGAATGAAATAAACTAAGTGCGTAAAGTAAATCTTTGAAAGTAAGTAGGCGAGATTTTATAGTGGTTCAGGTGTGTAATCTGTCACCCACTCTTCTCCTGTGATGTTGGAGGAAATTCACTAGAGATCTTTGATGTAGCTTGTTACAAAGATTCCTAAGTTGTTTGTCCTTCACCAATAACTATGGCTTCACAAACTGGCCGGGAACAAGTAGGATTGCTTTGCTCCCCGAGTCTTCCACTCGGTCCTTGAAGGGTAGGATTGCCTCTTCACCTCCTCCACCACAAACAACAGTCTTTCACACCCAACGGATGCTTCATTGTCTTGGCCAGTTCTTTATGAAATAAAGATTGAATCAAGTAAATGATTCAATTCAAAGAACTTGATTAGGATGATATAATCAGCAGCTTGCGCCTCTTCAAGTGTGTAGTCTTGATGCGGCTTGAATACATAATGCACTTGAAGAAATTTACTAGATCGTGACTTTAAGCTCAAAAAGTTCAAAGCAGGTGTTTTTTATTTCAGATTAACACTTAAAGTTTATCCAAAATTCATCATCTTTTTCGAGTTGAAAGTCTTCTATTTATAGGCAAGAATGCATGTGACTTGTATTTGAATTTCAAATGTAACCGTTCCTTGGTTTTGTCTATCGATTTGCATTCATCACTATTCATAGGGTGACATCGTCGAAATTCCTTTTGACAATCTGATCTGTCCCACCCTGACTTGTGTCCATTGGATAAAGTCCTGAATCATCCTAACGTTCTTTTAATCCTACCACCGATTTGTTTGATCAAATCGGAGGTAGTTATCATCCTTATCCATGTAATCTTCAAAAATAATCTTGAATAAATCGGGGTATATATCGGCGAGTTCATCGATCTGTGAAGTTTCAATCGATCTGCTTGATCATGACATTTCGTATATAAAATATATCTGCAAATGATTTCTTTTATCTAACTTTTATTTGTGAAGTTAGATTACACCATTTTAATTATAACCAAGTTCCAAACATCATCCAACTTATTGGAACTTAGACCTTCTACACAAAGTATATGTAATCAGTTTAGGTCATCACAGACTTGCCTAAATTCTGATTCCATATCCTTGACTTTAAATACTAAGTTTGATCCCTTAGCCTTCTGTAACTGAGTTTGAACCCTCAGCCTTCAGTCTTCAGCAGGTTCAAGACTAGTCTACTGACCTATCTACCCTACTGACCTAGACCAGTCTGCTGATATCAATCAGCAGCCCTTTACAGTGCTTGTTTGATCAAACCTATTTATGAATCAAACTCTAATAAACCTATACATTTGATCTAGACATCTTTTTGCCTTTGCACTATAACAGCTAGTATGGCACTCATCATCAAAACTAAGAAATAAGTCCAACAATTTCCCCCTTTTTGGTGATGATGCCACTACCCTCACCTAATCAGCAAAGCAAAAAGATAAAACACAAGAACAGAACAAGTATTCATCTTTCATTAAAATCATTTGTTCAAGGCTATTACAAACTAGATACAGCAAAGATAAAGAATGATAAGTATGCTGATCTATAGTCTCTTCTCTCTTTCTTGTCTAGCCTTCTCAGCTTGTTCTTGATAGGCTCTGATTTGTTCTATCATGTCCCTCATCCATTCATTTTCAATCAGTGTAAAATCAATGTAGGGATTGACTTGCTTCCACCAGTTCCATGCTTGAGCGAGATAAGATTGATGTCATTCACTCGAATCCAAACTTCATGTACAGTTCCTTGAATTCATCAAGTGAGTCCTTTGCTTTTGTGATAGGTAAGGTCCTATCACCTCTGCCACTTCTTCCACCTCTTCCACCTCTGTAAGTTGCCCTTAAGGCTCTGACTCTTGCTTCCCAAAATTTTAATCCCAAGAAAGAATTTAGACCTTCAAGATATCCCATGTCATGATAATGTCTCCTTCTGTTATAGTATTCTTTCTTGTATTGTCTAAGGAGATCATCAGTAAGTTGAACTCTGCCAGGTGCAGGTTGCCTGAGAGCATTGATTTCATCCTCCCATCTTTTGTTTGCAAAGAGTCTTGCAGCCTCCTTTGCTGCAGCTGATTGGCCCTCTTCCCCCTTAGTGACATCATCAACAAAGCGGGATATAAGGCCATGAATACCCTCTCGTGATACTATCACTCTATTCAATTGACCTTCCATAGTTCCAGGTTCTAGTATCAATAGCGGTGATCCTGGATTGCAATGTCTCCTCCACTGTTGATCCTTTCAAAGAAGTTTGGGATCGAGCAAAGCGAGTTGTTGTGCAAAGAGCGAGGCTCGATGAGGTTCGGTGTTGCGACAAGGTTGTCAAGTTTCGATGGATAGAAATAAGTTGATCTTTCGTAAATTTATCTTTGCAAAGATTTCCAACCTTGATGCCCCTCACATCTAGTATCGATCATTCACAAAGATTTTTGAGTAGATGTGAAGTTTGAAGCAACCGTGGCGATTGATTGTCTGCTTTCATTTACCATCTTCATCGATTCTTCAAATCTTTCTTCCTGTCTGTCCAGTTGTGTCCTTAACTGTTGCATATCATGCCTTACAGTCCTTAACTCATTTAACACTTCAACTGGCACTTCATTGGTCATTATACTATCAGCAGGTCCATCAGCAGGCTCCTCAACTCTATATTGTGCCTGTTGTCTGCTGATGACCATTGCCTTACTCATATCTCTCCCAGCAGGGGGAGGTCCTTCCTCAACCATAGAACCAAGAATATCTTCCATGACTGGATCTTGTGCAGGTTCTTCAGCAGTTTCTTCTTCTCCAAAAATTTGAAACTCGTCATCACTGTAGTCATAGTCCAGCAGCTGTTCTTCTTGATTAACAACAGCAGCCTGCTGACTATCCTTCCCTACAGTGGCCTTGGCCCCAGCAGGCTCCACTACAGCAGCCTCTTCAACAACAGGGGTTTCCTCCAAACCCAAATCAGGTTCCAACCTTTGTCCAGTCTTTGTTTGAGACTCAAAGACTGCACTCTCCTGTTCCAACCTTTGTGCAGTCTTTGTTTGTACTCCAAAGAACTGCATGCACTCCTCTTCAGCTCTCTGTGGATTGAATGTAGCCTCATTATCCACTTGGAAACCTTCTGCATGACCAATTTTGTGCAGGATGATGGCAGTTTTAGTAAGAATGCCCTCAAAGTCAAAACCATCTTGATATTCAATGGATTCTTCTGAGCCGCACTGGGTTCGATGAAATCGGAACCTTTTCTCCATCAAAATCCTCACTGCTCAAAGATCGGTTTGTGCGAGAGGCTCTACAACATGGAATGTACTTGGTTCATCAGCCAGCCTACCAGCACTCAGAGTAATGCCTTCATTGATCAATGCCTCCAAATCATCCATGGTGAGATCCTGTAGATCCTCATCCATCTCTCCAGTCTGCTGGCCCTCAGCAGACTTACCAGTATCAGTAGATGTTGAGTATTTTATGGTCCATAGTTAAAGTGTTGATTAATTTTCAAAGTCTCTTTTTTAGTGTATAAAGCTTTTAATGTGTCCTTATTAGTACTTATATTATATAATGTGTCACTAACTGTCCTGAAGCTAAATGCTTACATAAATGACCATCCCTTATGTTTTGATGTGGTACAGGTACATATATAATTAATTATAAGCACTAGAGTGATTTTTATGTGATGACATTTTAAGATAGTACACTTGTATCATACAAGATGACATTGTTATGCAACTTGTACAATACATTGTGTATTTGATTAAATGTAACACACAATATATCACATTAAAGCTTGTAAATTAATTATCTGGATTTTATTATTTTATCCGCCCCTTTATCCTATACAAATAACCTTAAAATCCTTTTCTCCACTCTTCAATTTGTTTGAAATGGTTAATACCATCCTCCGTCTTTCTCTCCTTCAATTCTCTTGCAATCGAAACGGCATTTATCAATTGCCCCCTTGAAACCCGCCTTCCAATTAACTCCATTGATTTCCCGATATTCTCTGTATTTTTCTGATCTGTTGTTTGGACTGAATTCTCATTATTCTTGTAGTAAGAACTCTGTCTTGTAACTCGCACTTATAGTACCGAGTAATCTGTATTACAAGACAACTTTATGTAATTCTTTTTTGCTCTCAATCAGCATTACTTGATAATCTCTCTTGCTATATATTCTTCTTTAAGCAAAATCAGCATTTAAGTACTTACCTGCAAGTTTGTTTTTGTATTAAAACAAAATCTGTTTGCATATTAGAGCTTGCACTTTATAATATTTAATTGGTTTTGCCATTCAATCAACTAAAGTTCAAGTATCCTGCATACCTCTTGTGTTTTCATCTCGGTGATCATTTGTACTTGGTATCATCAATTAAATCGCATATCACTTGAGTTATATCCACAACATCTTGCTTTTCTCTGTTGGTTGATAATTAAATCAGTTTATATCTTTGGTTTCGTGGTTTGTGTTTTGATCACTTAGGTATATCCAACATAGTCTAATAATTAATTAAGTCTTTGCTTCCGGGACTTAGCTAATTAGGACTAAAATTGGTAGTAACACACTCTGAGTTTGCATAAAACGAATTAAGTTTAAAAAGTGACCGTGATCCATTCACCCCCCTCTGGATCACAACTGCGCATAGATCCTAACAATTGGTATCGGAGCGAGGTCACCTTTGTGATCAAACTTTGGTATTAATTTTAGTGATCCCCCGGTTTTTTTGTGTTTATTTTATTTATATCTATTTTCTGTGATTTTACCTCGATCTTGTCGAAAGAATTGTTTTGCAGATTTTTAATCTATCAAAGGATCAAGTTTATCATTCGACCCTATTTCAAGTGTTTGCACTTTCCACTACACTCACATTTTTGAATAAATTGTGCATTCACTTTATTACATCTTTTATTGCATTATCAAAATTTAAAAAAAAAATTGCATCTCTTTTGAATTGCATTGTAATTTTTTTTTTGCATATTGTAATATAATTTCATGGCTTCATTAAATAACTCTTCGAACCCGAGGGAGGACTTATCTTTGATAAGACCTCCGTACTTTGACGGTTCGGGTTTTATTCAATGGAAGCGTTCGATGATGACTCACGTCCAACAAACGGAATACCAACTTTGGATAATCATTAATAAAGGTCCGTTTGTTCCGACGAAGTCTATCACCGAAGGAGGTGTTACTACAACAGTTGAAAAGAGTGAAGACGAATTTGACACTGAGGACTTCAAAAAGATGTCCTTAAATGCCAAAGCCGTCGCCATTCTAATCAACTCCTTGAGTCCCTCCGAAAACCGAGCTGTTGCCGCATGTGAGACTGCCAAAGAAATTTGGGAGGCTTTAATTAAAAGACATGAGGGCACCAGTAAGGTTAAGAAGTCAAAAATAAGTCAACTGAGTCAAGCATATGAGTCTTTTCAAGCTAAACCTCACGAGTCCATCATTGACATTGACAATAGATTCACGGACATAGTAAATGCATTAAGTTCCCTCGGTAAGGTCATCTCTATAGAAGACCAGAATTATAAGTTACTTCGATCCCTCACTCCTGAATGGGAAGCCAAGGCTACGGCCATAGAGGAAGCGAAGGATCTTTCGGTCTTGTCTAAAGATGAACTTATAGGGACACTTTTGGTTTATGAACAACGTTTGCATACACGTAAAGTTAAACACATCGAGTCAAGCGTTCCCGCACTCCGAGCTAAAGAAGAGTCTTCTTCCGAAGAAGAAGAATCCAATGATGAAGAAGATAGTGAAGATATAAATGCCTTGATCCAAGAATTTGCATGTTTTGTACGAAATAAGAAAAATCGAAGCAAATTCTTCAAGAAAAAGAAAGACCATCAAGAAGCCCGATGCTTCGGATGTGATCAAAAGGGTCACATCAAGAAAGATTGTCCTCATAGACGGTCAGAGAAATCTAACAAGAGTTCGGATTCCAAGTCAAAAGAAAAGAAGAACTCTGGAAAGAAAGTCTTGGCGGCAACTTGGGATGATAGCTCTGAATCCGACAATGACAACAAATCCGAGAGAGCTACATTATGTTTTGCTGGGCATGTGAAGTATGATGATAGTGGAAATGAGAGCGACAGTGATAGTGAGACCCCTACCCCCTCATTTAATGCTTTGAATGATCAACTCGTAAATGAAAACCAAGCTTTAAAACTCGAGATCATGACATTAAATGAACTTAAGGAACAACATCACACACAAGTCACTTCACTCATCTCCACACTAAGTCAAGTAGAACTTAAGCTCCAAGACACATTAGTCGAGAATAATTCTTTAAAACGAGAGGTTGCTACACACAAACAAGTCATTCAAAGACTTGAAGATAGTTGTGAAAAACTTAAGCAACAACCTTCTCCTATTAAAGACTCAAAGGGAAAACAAGTTGACCTTGAACCCATGCAAGTGGATACTAATATCAAGTCAACAAGTCAACCCAGCTCTTCTAAGACTGTCCTAGAGCCTAGGCCCATTGCCCTAGCACACACTGCACAAAGAAATGCTAAATCTACACCTACACGCACATCACAGCATTCTACACCGCATAATCACGCTTATATGTATGATAGAAGAAGTTCAAGGAGTCCTACTCGAAAGAACAGCTTCAATCATGCACATAACGGTACACCTAGGACTGCATACACTCAATCATGTAGTCATCATGATCCTAGGGTACACCAAGCACCCGACTACACCTACCGGCATCCTCATATCACTCCATTCATTGCACATCTTATGTTTTTGCAAGATGAAATCAATCGAATGTGCTCGAATGCATACTACGAAAAACCGTTCTATGGTCAGTACGAACAGCCTACTAGGCCCACTTGGACTAGGAAGGCAAGACCTAGACAAAAAGTTCGACAAGTATGGGTTCGAAAAGATTCATTGAAGGCTAACCCCCAAGGACCCACAAAATAAAGGGTACCTCTGTGAATTTTTTTTTTTTTTACAGGTATATCTTCAATCAAGGGGGAGCAATGAACCATGAGAAATAAGTAGTCATTGATGAGATCATAGAAGCACCTCTTCGAACTATCTTGTGCCCCTATTTCTACAACAGGGAGGTATCTCATTATATTTTTATTTTTAAGTATTTTATGGTCTTTTTAACTCTACCCCGTAGTCCTTTTAAAACTAGCTTTGATCAATTTTCAAACTAAGGGGGAGAGAATTTTATATTAAAGCTTTTTTACAAGTTTTGAAAGCTCTATTTAAGGGGGAGTTTGATTCTCTTAAATGTTTTTAAAATGTCTCTTAAAAGCTTTAAAGTAGATATTTTGAAAATGAATCAAAGGGGGAGAATGTTGAGTATTTTATGGTCCATAGTTAAAGTGTTGATTAATTTTCAAAGTCTCTTTTTTAGTGTATAAAGCTTTTAATGTGTCCTTATTAGTACTTATATTATATAATGTGTCACTAACCGGTCCTGAAGCTAAATGCTTACATAAATGACCATCCCTTATGTTTTGATGTGGTACAGGTACATATATAATTAATTATAAGCACTAGAGTGATTTTTATGTGATGACATTTTAAGATAGTACACTTGTATCATACAAGATGACATTGTTATGCAACTTGTACAATACATTGTGTATTTGATTAAATGTAACAAAAATATATCACATTAAAGCTTGTAAATTAATTATCTGGATTTTATTATTTTATCCGGCCCCTTTATCCTATACAAATAACCTTAAAATCCTTTTCTCCACTCTTCAATTTGTTTGAAATGGTTAATACCATCCTCCGTCTTTCTCTCCTTCAATTCTCTGCAATCGAAACGGCATTTATCAATTGCCCCTTGAAACCCGCCTTCCAATTAACTCCATTGATTTCCGATATTCTCTGCATTTACCTCATCTCCCCAATCTCCGATTCGGCCATCATCTTTCTTCACATGCCGAATTCTTTTAGGTAAGAACACGTGAAGCTGCATTGAATCGGGTTTCAACAACCACGCCTCTCATGCGATTTTGGAAAGTTCAAGAAAGAAAGCTTCTATCATTATGGAAAATCATTGCTTTGATTCGATCACGGGCTCAGAATCGCAACGTGTTCACACACGAAGGCGATAATTCAAGCACTCCATTGTCGATTCGAATGATACGCAGTCAACGCCTCTTGCAAGGTGTAAGCTTTCCAAGTTAATATCGTATTTCACTTTTTTTATTACACCGATATCGGACATTTACTATGTTGATTATGTCACGTGGCCTTGATCGCAGTTTATACACTCCTTTGGCGCCTTGAAACAAAAGGCTTGGCCTTTGGGTCAACAATGGTGATTTGGTGAATCTTCACTGATTACGAGCAATTGCCATCAATCCCCACGATTCTCGAGGTCGCTTCATCAAATTCACCATGTGCGAATTACAACCAAGCTCTAAGCCAATGGTAAAATGGTTGAACCTCTTAATTGCGGTTTAATCATCGATTAATGGTGGTTTAGAGTCATCGAGCCCTATTAATCGATTGATCAAATGTCCTCGTCCCGCGATGCGATTATGGTTCACCGTATCTCTATGGTTGAAACATAATCCCCAAACCAATATGATGAGAAACCCTTATTAAGTTGGCTGAATTTTATTGGGTTGTCTGATTGGTCCCGGTTGCCCCTCCCCGGTCTATTTGAACTATATTTAGAGGAATCAATCGGTTTAACGGTGATTGCGTGGTTAACCATACTAAAACCGTGGCTCATTGGCTAGTACTACTCCTCCCTTTGCCTGAGGCCCCATAAGGGAGTTTACATAGCTCATTGACCAAAAACCAAAATCTTGGTTACCATTGCCGGATGATCACTGCATTTAGTGCCTCGGATTTCATATGATTCCCTCGATTTAGTTCACACCATTAGTCTCAAGGTCTTTCATACCTTTAAGGCTATAAATAGCCGTGCACATTAACGGGTTGCATTGCATCATCAACTCTAAGTTCCAAAGCAATCCCACATTTTACTAGAGTCTAAAATCTCCTTTGCTTGTGTGAGTTCGAGTGTCGGTGTGAGTTGTATCAACCCTCGGTGGGACCAAGCCCCGTTGATATCGTATGCGCAATTTTCGGAATCAAGAAACTCGGTGCCACCGAGGATTTCAAGATCGAACATTGCTTGTGGTCAAATTATGCCTGATAATTTCGGTGGTCTTACTTGCTGGTTATAGTAAGTGTCATGTCCTTATTTTAAGCTTTTTCTGCTGCTTAAGTCTTAGAATAAGGTGTTTTGCTTAACTTGATAATTTACTGTTTCTGGACTGTGATTTGACTGATATTCTAACTGAATCATTCCAGGAGGAGTGTGGTCCAAGGGAGGACAAAAAGTCTTAGAATATATAGTCTAAGGGTCAGTCCACTGATAGTAAGATTGGTCAAGGTTAAGTTGTTGTGTTTTCCCCTGTTTTTATAACTTTGTCTAGTTGGCTGAATCAGTTGAGAAATCCTCTGATTTAGTGTCTCATTGTGAGTGTGTGCGTGCTTGGTTGTCCTGATATTGCTAATATTACACTATTCTGTTGCTCGTTTCTTGCCTTGCACATTCACATTTTGTTGCATTGCACTGCTTTGCAGATTCGCACTATTCGTATGATCTCTTTGCTCTTGAACCTTGGTGAAACTCGAGTACATTATTGTGCACATCTGCATCTTCCGAAGGTCTTAATCTGCTTTGTAGTAAAGTTTTGCTAGTGGTTGTTGCATTTCTTTTTGATCGATCTCTCATCCCAAAGTGTGTGCTCATATCTGATGATCTACACCTTGATAGTCTCAATCCGTGATTTTAACTATCATCTGTGTTCATCATTTGAGTGGTCACTCTGTTGGTGGATCAGGCCCTAGCTTGTATTTTCATCGCTTCATCTCTGTTTGTCTTGCTTTTGTAACTGTGGATCAAGTCTGTTTAGCTCTGTATTTTTCTCGATCCGTTGTTTGACCGAATTCTCATTATTCTTGTAGTAAGAACTCTGTCTTGTAACTTTGCACTTATAGTACCGAGTAATCAGTATTACAAGACAACGTTGTTGTAATTCTTTTTTTTGCTCTGAATCAGTACTTGATAATCTCTACTGCTATATATTCTTCTTTAAGCAAAATCTGCATTTAAGTACTTACCTCGCAAGTTTGTTTTGTTTGTATTAAAACAAAATCTGTTTGCATATTAGAGCTTGCACTTTATAATATTTAATTGGTTTTGCCATTCAATCAACTAAAGTTCAAGTATCCTGCATACCTCGTGTGTTTTCATCTCGGTGATCATTTGTCTTGGTATCATCAATTAAATCTGCATATCACTTGAGTTATATCCACGACATCTTGCTTTTCTCTCGTTGGTTGATAATTAAATCAGTTTATATCTTTGGTTTCAGGGTTTGTGTTTTTGATCACTTAGGTATATCCAACATAGTCTAATAATTAATTAAGTCTTTGCTTCCGGGACTTAGCTAATTAGGACTAAAATTGGTAGTAACACACTCTGAGTTTGCATAAAACGAATTAAGTTTAAAAAGTGACCGTGATCCATTCACCCCTCTCGGATCACAATCACAAGCATAGATCCTAACAATGAGATCACAGCGGTTGTTCTATGATTACTGCAGTCCCACTGGTTTGTCCTGGTCCAGAGGGGAAATCTCCTCTAGAATCTGATGATGAGGAAGAATAATCATCTCCATCTATTGGATCCCTAAACTTGATACCTTCCTCCTTCTGTTGCTCATCAAACAGATCCATCAATCTTGATTGCAGTAAGGTTGTATCAATCAGATCCAGCAAGTTCTCCACTCCCAGCTTTTCAAAAGCCCATTCTTCAAGATCTGTCATTGGTTCAGCAGCTGGCTTTTGTCTCTTGTAGAAACCAAACTTCCACTGAAAATAGTCAGCAATTTGCTGAAGTTTGGGATCTACATACTCCTCTATTTTCTTTCTTTGTTTCACATGCCTTTCAAATGGCATAAAGGATCTCCTGGGAGCATCTCTAGCACCTTGTTGACCTCCAAAGGTTCCAACAAGTAGGTTCATGGTTTCTTCAACAGATGTTTGAAAGTCAGTAGGTTGCTGAGATTGTACATTTGTGCCTACTACTTCCATCTGTACCACACTTGGTTCCCCCTGACTTACATGCTCATCAGCAGGGTCAGCAGCAGACTGCTCTTCCCCCTGAGTTCTTGCCACACTTGCAGGGTCTTCAACCAAGTCTTCAATTGTCTTTTCAACTACCACAAAGAGTTCAGTTCGGTGGTTTCTTTGGGTTCCTCTCAGATACTACAAGAGAGGCTCGAGTCGATGAAGCTGATATCTTCAACAGATTGCTCAATAACAACCTGTCCAGCATCAGTAGACTTGACACCCTCTCCAGGTGAGGAGTCAGTAATCTCCACAGGCCTGATTATAGTCAAGGGCTCAGCCTCAACAGCCTCTTCTTCTGCTTCTACTGGTGCTTCCTCTTGGATTCGTTGAGCTTCCAAGTTTCTTAATTCTTTTCCCTTTCCATGTTTCTTCTTTTTGGCAATCTCCTTCATTCTTTTGGAGAGGGATTCATCATCATCTTTTCCAGTAGATTTTCTCTTTCTACTAGCTTCCTTCTGTTGTTCCCTCAAAATTTCAACAACAGTTTTTCTTGCATGACTACAAAGGTCATAAACCTCCACTTGACCTCACAGACTCAATGATCTGTCTTTGTTTCCTTTCTTGTTTTCTTTGAAGGCTTTGAACCTCCAGTTATTTTCTTTGTATCTCCACCCTTTCTTTTCTCAACAGCTTTCTTTGGTGCAGCAGGTTTGATAGATATCTTCTTAGTTTGTCGAACTCTGCTCACCACCAAAGATCACCATCATCTCCATCATTATCATCACCACGGACCTCTCCAAAGAACCGCTTCATCATCATCTAGACCAGAATAGCATAATCAATTTCCTTCTTGTATCTAGATTGATTTATCTTCTCGATTCAAGATCGGAACTTCCAAATGATTCAAAGAGGTCAGAATCATCAATCCTAAGGGTAAGGCCTTTGATTTCCTTTTCCTACTTTCTCCTCCTTGGCTACTTTCTTCATATAATGAATGAAATAACCACCCAATCAAACTTCATGCTCCTGCAGATGATAATCATCGCCTCTATCTTGGGTCCTGATAGAGTATCCATACCGCCAACTAGTCCAAGTATGTTCTTTGCAATGAGCTTGCTCACAGACTGCACTCATTTCCAATATGTCCGCAGCTTGATGCCTGGTAATGGATTTGGTGGTCGCATTTGTTTTAATCGATCAACAAACGCCAATTTGTCCAATCCCATTGCTTCGTGGATTGACCGAACCATCCACCACTTCTTCAAATCCAAACACTTCCCTCGGAGACTAGAGGAGATTACAAGCTCCTCGGCATTCACAGATTGTCTTGAATGCTTGCCTTCTTCCACAACCATATTCTTCCGTAAATCAATAATATTGGTGTATGAGATTGTTTCTAATCGATATTGAGTTTGTTCTCCAAGCCTCGCAAACCTCCTTATTCTTCGACCTATATTAATAGCCAACTCTGTTTGGTTTGCATCAACAACATAGCCTCTAACACTTTGGCTTGATTCGATTTGAACTTCAATCCTTTCCGCCATTGAAATAAGAAAAAGATAAAGAAGAATTGCTCTCAAATCTGTGTTCACACAATGTAGGATTTGCAGTGATAAAGCAGAAGTTGTAAGTAGAGAATCCGCTGTGTAACAGTCTGATTACATAGACAGTGGGTAGTTGAAACTGTCATTGCACGTACATTGAGGTAACCACGATTAAACTGAATAAATTCTGTCTTGACACGTGGCCCATTACACCTCCATAACGTTTGTAACCGTTGGATGGTCTAACTATGGTAATAAAGAATAGAATAAATATCCCGCCAAATATGCTTTTTGACTTTAATAACTTTGACTGAGTAATGTTCCAACCAGCCGGGTGATCCTCGATGAGGTGGGCTCGGCGATCTGGCGATAAATAGGCTTCAGACCTGGCGACATATGTACTCTCTTTGATCCTGTTTTCTTCTTGTTTTGTTCAATTAATAATACAAGATGAAGTTTAATACCAATGACAGATCTGTCAAGTGAGCTCACCCAAAATGACAAAGACCAATCCCCTTGGCAACCTCATTTGCTCAATTGTCCAAACGTAAGTACATAGAATTGTTGATACCAATGACTAATCTGCTAAGTGAGCTCACCCAACATAGCAAAGACTAATCCCCTTGGTGAATTCCAGTACATTGCTGAATATCAGTCAACTTTAATAATTCCAAGTTCAGTCCTTAGTTTAGCAAATCTTTCACTATCAAGTGGTTTAGTGAAGATATCGGCAAGTTGATCTTCGATGAGGGATGTATAGAACCACCACATCTTTCTTTTCAACATGATCTCTTATAAAATGATGTCTCACATCAATGTGCTTGGTTCTTGAGTGCGAGCAGATTTTTCGTGATTGCAATTGCACTTGTGTTATCACACATAATTGGAATTTCCTTTTCTTCAATTCCATAATCCCTTAATTGTTGTCTTAGCCATAGTACTTGTGCACACAAACTTCCAAGTAGCAATGTATTCGGCTTGGCCATGAGAAGTTGATATAGAATTGCTTTCTTGCTAAACCAGAAACCACCTATTTCCCATTAACTGACAGGTTCCTGAGGTGCTTTTTCTATCAATCTTGCAACCAGCATAATCAGAATCTGAGTAGGATATCACTTTGAAGCTTCCTTCCTTGGAATACCATATCCCTACTCCCAAAGTCTCTTTTAGATATTTGAGAATTCTCTTGACTGCACCTAAATGACTTTCTTTAGGTTTAGATTGAAATCTTGCACAAACACCTACAGCGAAGGATATATCAGGTCTGCTGGCAGTTAGGTACATCAGACTGCCTATCATCCTTCTGTATAAGGTCTGGTCAACATCTTTGCCTTCTTTATCTTCATCCAATCTGATGTTTGTACTCATAGGAGTTGAGTTCTTGGTGCTGTTTTCCAAAAACTACTTCTTCAGCAACTCCTTGGTATATTTTGTTTGATGAATGAAGATTCCATCTTTCATCTGTTTAACTTGCAATCCCAAAAAGTAGTTCATTTCTCCCATCATACTCATTTGGAATTTACTCTTCATTAGATTTGCAAACTTTTCACAAAGTAAATCATTTTCTCGAGCCAAATATTATGTCATCCACATAAATTTGTACCAAAGCGGTGGTGTCTTTGTCCCTTCACTGATTCTGAAAAGTGTCTTGTCAATGGTGCCTTTTGTAAAACCATTGTCCACCAAGAATTGAGATAGAGTCTCATACCATGCTCTTGGTGCTTGTTTCAGTCCATAAAGTGCTTTGTGGAGTCTATACACTTTATCTTCTTGATCTTTAACTTCAAATCCATGAGGTTGCTGAACATACACTTCCTCCTCTAGAATGCCATTCAAGAATGCACTCTTGACATCCATTTGATATACTTTGAAGTTCTTATATGCAGCATGTGCCAAGAATAATCTGATAGCTTCCAATCTTGCAACATGTGCATATGTTTCATCAAAATCTATTCCTTCAGCTTGAGAATAGCCTTTTGCAACTAGTCTGGCCTTATTCCTCACAATGGTACCAGATTCATCAAGTTTATTTCTGTATACCCACTTAGTACCAATGATATTTGCATGATTTGGCCTATCAACTAGTGTCCAAACTTGATTTCTTTCAAATTCATTTAATTCCTCTTGCATAGCAATTATCCAATCTGGATCTGAAATTGCTTCTTCAACAACTTTAGGTTCTATTTGAGATAGAAAACAAGTAAACATAGCCTTCCAGTTGTCTTCTAGTTCTCACACCTTGTCATACATTGCCAATAACTTGTTCAAAGAGGTGATTCCTTAACCATTGTGGATTTTGGTTATTTTGATTTTCGAACACATCATCTTCAGTAGGGTCTGTTGTAGCTTCTTCTACTGGGGAGTTCAAAGAGATCCTTGAACTACCTAGCTGTTGCATCGATAACATTATCGTAGGTGTTCAAAGAGGCGCAGATCGAAACTTTCAAGTCATTGAATCTTTCCAAAACTTCAATACAATGCTGGATCGGTGACTTGTTGGTTCTCAAAGCAGTCCACAATCTTCATCTTCCATACCAAGTAAATTTAGGTTCATCAAACACAACATGGATTGTTTCTTCATGTTTCAGTGACCTCTTGTTCAGTACCCTGAATGCTCTGCTGACTGAAGAATATCCCAAGAAAATTCCTTCATCTGATTTTGGTTGGAATGTTTTCAAATGAACTTTATGATTTAGAATAAAGCATTTGCTTCCAAATGGATGGAAGTAAGATATGTTAGGTTTCCTTCCATTCCAAACCTCATAAGGTGTCTTCAGCAGCTTTTTGTTTACTGATGTTCTGTTTTGTGTATAGCATCAGATTTATCTTGACTTCAATATCTTTCGTAGCAATGCTTCACAAATCATTGTTCTTCCCGCTTCCTTTAAAGTTCTGTTTCTTTTTCAACCCCCCATTTTGGTTGAGGTGTACCAAATAACAGACAGTTGATGTAGTACACCATTCTGTTCACAATATTCTCTTATAATTTTGTTGAGAAATTCAGTACCCTGATCTGATCTTATCTTTATTACTGTTAAACTTTTCTCATTTTGTAATATCTTCAAAAGATTAGGCATGCTTTGAAGTGTTTCACTTTTCTTGTTCATAAATATCACCCAAGTGTACCTAGAGTAATCATCCACAACCACTAGGGTGTACTTCTTTCCTGATACACTTGTTGGAGTTATTGGTCCAAAAAGATCCATATGCATCAGCTCCAACACTCTATTAGTTGATTGTTTGGTCTTTGATTTGAAACTTGACTTTATCTGTTTACCCTGCTGACATGCATCACATATAGCATCCTTCTTGAATGTGATCTCAGGTAAACCAATCACTAGCTTCTTCTTCACCAACTGATTAATATCATCAAAGTTTAAGTGATTCAACTTCTTGTGCCATAACCAATTGAGTTCTGATTTGGTATGCACAATCAAGCAGGTTTCTGGAACTGCAGTAGACCAATAAACAACATACATTTTCTTTGTCTTCTACCGGCAAAGTACAACTTGATCACCTCTTTCACTAATGACAATACAGATTGTCTTTGTCAAAAGTGACCTTGTATCCCTTGTCACTGAATTGTCCAAAGGCTCGGCAAGTTGTAGTCCATCCTTCCACATATGCAACATTCTTGATTGTAAGTCCATTTACGATAAGTGTGCCATATCCTCTTGTATATCCAGTGTATTCTTGTTGCCAAAATTCACCTTTGGACCATCTTTTGCCACAAAGTTTGTTAGATAAAGTGCTTATTCTTTGTCATGTGTCCGGAACATCCACCACAAAGTACCGGACACCCTACAAAACAAAGTTAATGCATTTTAGGTACCCAAACTGTTTGGGTCCATAATGGTCGATAGTAAGCATGACCCTTGGCATGTCTCCATAAGGTCTTCTCCTAAATGTGTCATACTTTGGTTCATACTTTGGTTCATACATGTATTCCGCACATCCATAAGTTCTAACAGTAGGTTGTGTAGGAATCATATATGTTTTCTGGCCTTTTGATTTATAATGCTGTTTGAAGTGATTCTTGGTGTTAGAAGCATTAGCATAACCATTTGCTTGCTGTCTGTTAGAAACAGCCCTGTAGTATGGAGTCTGCTGAGGTCTTGTATAAGTCCTCTGCTGATCCCATTGTCTAGGTTTTACCCTAGCAGTATAGTTATACTTACTGTTTCTAGCATTAGATGCAGGAATATTCCAATCATCATCAGTAGGGAATAGTCTACCTTTCCCCCTGAGATAAGTATCCTTTGAATGATTAACATTTTTGGGTTTAGGATTCTTATCCTTGGAATATTTCTGTCTCTTTCCTTCGTGGTCCAAATAGACTTGGTAGCAGGTCTGCTATCAGCAGGCTTAGAAGGCACAGCAGTCCTATTTTTAGATTTACTCTTTTTATTAGGAGCTGTTGACTTCCTTGACTTCTGATTTTGCTTCTTTGAAGCATTCTCATTGGGTTTAACTGCCTCAGCAACCTTACTGGGAGTTGGATCTAGTGCAGGTACAAACTTAGGACCAATTCTGGAACTAGGTTCAGTAACCTTACTGGATCCACTCTTGTTAGATTGCTGAGTTCCAAATCCAAGCCCTGTTCTATCCCCATAAGGCTTTCCTGATTTGTATACCATTAGTGGAACAAGATGGTTCAAATAGATTCGAGAGGTCACTGGATGTTCAAAGAGACTTATTCGATTACATCCACATCTTTTGCTTACCTTTGAGAACCCTTAATTCAGCTTTCAATCTTCCAACTTCCAATTCAAGAGCTTCTTTTTGAATTTCTTCACAATCTCATAACCAGTTGTATTATCCTCGATTGATTAAGGATGGCATCCAAAGTCTCATTGTTGTCGAATTTCTAGGATTTGAACCACATGTTGATTCACAATCACTTCCAGCGAGTATTGATAGATACAAAGTTGTATACCTCCTCGATTTCATCCATATTGGCCATCAAAGCATAATCCTCCATATCGACAACTTGATCTTGTGTCATCCGATTCATTTCCTTTTTGATTCAACTTCATACCCTCGATTCATCTTCAAAGAACCATAGCCTTCTTGCCATGTCTTCTCTGTTGACTCTTGGTCTTGATGAGATCTGGACAATCAGTCTAAAATGTCCAGGCTTCTTGCGGTTGAAGCAAAGATAATCGTGTTCCTTGCCTTGTTTTAACTTTCGGATACCATCGGAGTTTGAAGTGTCCTGGTTTCTTGCAATGAAAGCACGAGATAGTCATTGTCTTTATTTGGTTCTTCTTTCCTTCTTTCAAGAGGCCTCTTTGTGAAATTTCTTGAAGGGCCTTTCCGGTCTTCATCATTCGATTTTCTTGTTCAGTAGGGCAATCTGCTCTTGCATTTCATCCAGCAGATCATCCTGTCCTCCTGATGTTTCTTCATGATGTGAAGCAGCCAATGCAGTGGTCTTTGGCTCTTCCTTTTCAGTCTCAGGTACAAGTTTTTTGCTAAATTCATAAGCCTTTAGATCTCAAAACAATTTGAAGGTGTCTTCTTCATGCAACTTTCTCATTTCTTCAATTGCAAATCACCTTCATTTTCCAAACATCTTTTGCGAGTAGAGCTTCCAAGATTTTGGTGTTTATTTCCTCTTTTGAATAACTTACACTCAAGCAGGTAAGTTCATCCAAGATTGCATTGAATCTTGACTCCATTTGCTCAATGGTTTCATTTGGCAGCATCTTGAACTTTTGAAACCTCTTTCTCGCCACACTGATTTTGTTCTTCTTTATTGCATCAGTGCCTTCACAGATCAAGTGAATCTTGTCCCAAAGTTCCTTTGCAGTCTTGCAATCTTTAACCTTCATGTACATATTGCTATCCAAGGTTACGTAAATGATATCAATAGCAATGTTGTTGAGGTTTGCTCTTTTAAATGCCTTCGCATTCCATTCTCTTTTTTGGTTTAGGAATGTACTCGGTTGTGTCACCCACTATTCTCGCCTTTGTAATCTCCAGGTGGTCCATCGCTTAGTACATCCATCATCTCATCATGAGTAGCGACAAGGTATGCCTGCATTCGACGTTTATACTCATCAAATCTATCAAGAGAACACATCAACATAGTTCTAGCATACTGTGTGTTGTCCATGATGCAAGTCTTAGAAAATCTGTAAATTGAAAGAAAGTTTTAAAGAATTTTCACAAGCACAACAAGTAGGATTACTTGAGCAATGTAAGCATTTGCTCCGATACCAATTGGGTCCCTTGAAAAGGCTTTGGTTAAGTTTAGGGGGGTGAATAAACTTAACACTTAAAACTTTGGAGTTAACAAATTCAACTTCAGCGACTTGCGATACTTGAGAGTCTGCTTGAGACCTCGATAACTTCTTGATAAATGATGAGTCTCATCGACGGTTTAATTTCTTTGAATTTGTGCAAATGAATTATATCAAAATTAAGCCTTAGTACTTGTTGTTAAATATGATACTAAGTATTAGATACTCGATGAGTGCAAGTGTGTGATTTCGGTTGCTAGATTCGATGAGGTTGATGAATGGAATAAACTAAGTGCCAGTAAATCTTTGAAAGTAAGTAGGCGATTTTATAGTGGTTCCAGGTGGTGTAATCCTGTCACCCACTCTTCTCTTGTGATGTTGGAGGAAATTCACTAGAGATCTTTGATGTAGTCATACAAAGATTCCTAAGTTGTTTGTCCTTCACCAATAACTATGGCTTCACAAACCTAAAACTCGGGAGCAGTAGGATTGTTGCTCCTGAGTCTTCCACTGTCCTTGAAGGGTAGGATTGCCTCTTTCACCTCCTCCACCACAAACAACGATCTTTTCACACCCAACAGATGCTTCACTGTCTTCACCGGTTCTTTATGAAATAAAGATTGAATCAAGTAAATGATTCAGTTGCAGCAGCTTGATTAGGATGATATAATTAGCTGCTTGCAGTCTTCAAGTGTGTAGTCTTGATGCAGCTTGAATACAAAATGCACTTGAAGAAATTTACTAGATCAGCAGCTTTAAGCTCAGCAAGTTCAGCAGGGTGTTTTTCAGCTCAGTATTAACACTTAAAGTTTATCCAAAATTCATCATCTTTTTCTGAGTGGAAAGTCTTCTATTTATAGGCAAGAATGCATGTGACTTGTATTTGAATTTCAAATGTAACCGTTCCTTGTTTTTGTCCCATCTGCTTTGCATTCTGTCACTATTCATCGGATCGACAACTTGCTGAAATTCCTTTTTGACATGCGCGATCATTCACCTTGACTTGTGTCCATTGGATAAAGTCTGAATCATCCCAACGTTCTTTTAATCTAACTACCACCGATTTGTTTGATCAAATCGAGAGGTAGTTAATCTGTCCTTATCCATGTAATCTTCAAAAATAATCTTGAATAAATCGAGGTATATATCGGCGAGTTCATCGATCATTGAAGTTTCAATCAGTCTGCTGATCATGACATTTCTGTGTATAAAATATTCTGCAGCTGATTTCTTTTATCTAACTTTTATTTGTGAAGTTAGATTACACCATTTTAATTATAACCAAGTTCCAAACATCATCCAACTTATTGGAACTTAGACCTTCTACACAAGGTATATGTAATCGCTTTAGGTCATCACGAGACTTGCTTAAATTCTCGATTCCATATCCTTGACTTTAAATACTAAGTTTGATCCCTTAGCCTTACAGAATCGAGTTTGAACCCTCACCCTTGAGTCTTGATCTTGGCCAAAGAGTTCAAGACTAGTCTCATCGACCTATCTACCCTATCGACTAGACCGATCTGGCGATATCAATCAAAGACCTTTTCTGATGCTTGTTTGATCAAACCTATTTATGAATCAAACTCTAATAAACCTATACATTTGATCTAGACATCTTTTTGCCTTTGCACTATAACAGCTAGTATGGCACTCATGATCAAACTAAGAAATAAGTCCAACAACAGCCTCAATGAGGTTTATTTCCTCTAATAAATTAGAAATCCTGATGTTATTCATCCACTTCATCCACACTCTATAAGGCAATTTATTTTGTCGATCTACTATTAGTTCCTTTTGCAAATGAGGGCAGAACTTGAATGTGTGATCCAAGTGACCACAATCGAAACAAATATTTGGGAGGCGTTTGTTGGTCCCTTGAAAAGGCTTTGGTTAAGTTTAGAGGGGGGGGGGGGGGTGAATAAACTTAACACTTAAAACTTTGGAGTTAACAAATTGCAACTTCAGATCTGCGATACTTGAGAGTCTGCTTGAGACTTCGATAAGCTCTTTGATAAACGATGAGTCACTTGATAGTTGAGTTTGATGAATTTGTGCAAATGGAATAATATCAAAATTAAGCCTTATTACTTGTTGTTAAATATGATACTAAGTATTAGATACTTAGTAGTGCAGTGTGTGATTTCGATTTGCTAGATTCGATGGGTTGATGAGTGATATAAACTAAGTGCGAAAAGTAAATGCAGAAAGTAAATAGCCCGATTTTATAGTGGTTCCAGGTGATGTAATCTCATCACCCACTCTTCTCATGTGATGTTGGAGGAAATTCACTAGAGATCTTTGATGTAGCTTTTACATAGATTCCTAAGTTGTTTGTCCTTCACCAATAGCTATGGCTTCACAAACTGGCGAAAATCGAATAGGTAGGATTGTCTGCTCCCGAGTCTTCCACTGGTCCTTGAAGGGTAGGATTGCCTCTTCACCAGCTCCACCACAAACAACGATCTTTCACACTAACAGATGCTTCACTGCCTTGGCGAGTTCTTTATAAAATAAAGAATGAATCAAATAAATGATTCGATTGCAAGACTTGATTAGGATGATGTAACCAAGACTTGCGCCTTCAAGTGTGTATGCTTGATGCGGCTTGAACACGAATGCACTTGAAGAAAATAACTAGATCGGCGACCTTAAGCTCGATAAGTTCAAAGAGGTGTTTTTCATTTCGATATTGTCACTTAAAGTTTATCCCCAAAATTCATCCCTTTTCTTTGAGTTGAAAGTCTTCTATTTATAGGCAAGAATGCATGTGACTTGTATTTGAATTTCAAATGTGACCGTTCCTTGTATTTGTCCCATCCGATGCACATTCTGCCTCTATTCATAGGATCGACACTTCGCTGAATTCCTTTTGACAATCGCGATCTGTCCCACCCTTTGACTTGTATCCAATGGATAAAAATAAAAGTCATCCCAACGTCTTTTAATCTCACCTTTGATTTTCTTGATAAGTCGAGGGTAGTTGGCTGTCCTTATCCATGTAATCTTCCAATATAATCTTGAATTAATCGAGGTAATAGATCAGCAGGTTCATGAGTCTGCTGAGATACCTATCGATCTCTTGATCATCATATAACTGTATATAAAATACAACACAGCTGATTACTTCTATCTAACTTTTATTTGAATCCATGCTTCAGGCAGGACAAGATTGATGTCATTTACTCTGAATCCAAACCTCATATACAGCTCCTTGAATTCATCCAGTGAGTCCTTTGCTTTTGTAATAGTTAGCACCTTATCACCTCTGCTACTTCTTCTACTTCTGTTGCTTGCCCTTAGGGCTCTGACTCTTGCTTCCCAAAATTTCAAACTCAAGAACGAGTTAAGACCTTCATGAAATCCCATGTCATGATAAGGTCTCCTCCTGTTGTAATACTCTTTCTTGTACTGTCTAAGTAGATCATCAGTGAGTTGGACTCTGCCAGGTGCAGGTTGCCTGAAGGCATTTGTATCATCTGTCCATCTCTTACATGCAAAGAGTCTTGCGACCTCATTTGTTTGCGGTGATTGGCCCTCTTCCCCCTTAGTGACATCATCAACAAAGCGGGATATAAGGCCATGAATAGCCTCCTGTGATACTATCACTCTATGCAATTGACCTTCCATAGTTCCAGTTCTAGTATCAAGAGAAGTAATCCTGGATTGCAATGTCTCCTCCAGTCTGTTGATCCTTTCAGTAAGTTTGGGATCAGGCATAGCAGGTTGTTGTGCAGCAACAGTAGGCTCAGCAGGTTTAGGCGTATCAACAAGCTTGTCAAGTTTCTCATGGATAGAAATAAGTTGGTCTTTTAGAAACTTGTCTTTGGCAGTATTTCCAACCTTGATACCCCTGACATCTAGTATCAAGTTATTCATAGCATTTTGAGTGGATGCAAAATTTGAAGCAACTGTATCAGTAGATTGTCTGTTATCATTTACCATCTTCATTAGTTCTTCAAATCTACTGTTTGCTGTCTGTCGATTGAGTTCTTAATCATTGCATATCATTTCTTCACGATTCTTAACTCATTGAAAACTTAAACGGCACTCCACTGGGTCATTCTACTAGCAGTGAGTCCATCAAGCCAGCTCCTCAACTCTATATTGTGCCTGCTGTTTGTATCCCAGCAGACTGCTCTTCCCCCTGAACTATTGCCAAACTTGCAGGGTCTTCAACCAAGTCTTCAATCATCTCTTCAACTACCACAAAGAGTTCGGAGTTCGGTGGTTTGTTGTGGTTCTTCGATGGACATCACAAGCGAGGCTCGGGGATCGGCCAGATCACAGATATCTTCAACAGTTGCTCGAAACAACCTGTCCCAAAGATCGATGAGACTTGACACCCTCTTCATGTGAGAGTCGGTGATCACCACAGTGGAATGATAGTTAGAGGCTCACCCTCAACAGCCTCTCCTTCTTCTTCTACTGGTGCTTTTTCTTGGATTCTTTGAGCTTCCAGGTTTTTCAGCTCTTTCCCCTTGCCATATTTCTTCTTTTTGGCAATTTCCTTCCTTCTCTTGGAGAGGGGTTCATCATCTTTCTCAACCACAGTAGACTTTCTCTTTCTCTGCCTTCTTTCTCTGTTGTTCCTCGCAATTTCAACACCGATTTTCTTGGAGCCACAGCAGGTCATTAACCTCCACTTGACCCTTAGCGGACTCAACGATCATCTTTGTTTCTTTTCCTTGTTTTCTTTGAGGGTTTTGATGTCTCTCATTTGTTTTCTTTTTATCTCCACTCTTTCTCTTAACAAATGACTTTCTTTGGTGCGGCAAGAGTTTAATTGATATCTTCTTAGTTTCTTTGAACTCGCTCACCACCAAATCACCATCATCATCATCATCATCATCATCATCGAGTAGCCTCTCCAGCAATCTCTTCATCATCATCAAGTCCAGGAATTGCATAATCAATCTCCTTCTTGTATCTGGACTGATTTATGTTTACTGAGTTCAAGATCGAACCTCAGGATGATTCAAATGAGTCCGACCATTAAACCTAGGGGTAAGGCCTTTGATTTCCTTTTCCCTGCTTTCTCTTCCTTGGCAACTTTCTTCATATAAAAAATGAAGTAACCAGCCCAATCAAACTTCAAACTCCTGCAAATGATCATCATCAACTCTATCTTGGGTCCGGATAGAGTATCCATACTGCCAACCAACCCCAGTATGTTCTTTGCAATCAGTTTGCTCAGCAGGTTGTACTCAGGCCAAATATGCCTGCAGTTGATGCCAGGAACTGACTTTGTGTCTTGATTTGTCTTAATCTGATCCACAAATGCCATCTTGTTCAATCCCATTGCTTCAGGATTGACAGGACCATCTACAACTTCTTCAAAACCAAACACTTCTCTCAAGAACTGGAGGAGATTACAAGCTCCTCAAAGATTCACGATGGTTTTGAATGCTTGATTCCTTCTTCCACGATCATGTTCTTCCGAAATCAATAACATTGGTGTATGAGATTGTTTCTAATCGATATTGAGCTTATTTTCCAAGCCTCGCAAACCTCCTTATTCTTCGACCTATATTGATGGCCAACTCTCGATTGATTTGCATCTTCAACAAAACCTCTCGACACTTTGGCTTGATTCAATTTGTACATCAACTTTTTCCGCCATTTTAATGAGAAAGAAGAGATGAAGAAGATTGAATCTCAAATATGTGTTCACACAAGTAAACGATTTGCGATGATAAAGCGATTTGCAAGTAGCGATCTGTTTGTATATAATACCGATTATATAGACAGTGAGTGGTTGAAACTGTCATTGCACGTACATTGAGGTAACCACGATTAAATCTGAGTAAATGCTGTCTTGACACGTGGCCCATTACTCCTCCATAATGTTTGTAACCGTTGGATCGTTTAACTGTGGTAATAATGGATAAAATAAATATCCCGCCAATATGCTTTTTGACTTTAATTACTTTGGCTGAGTAACGTTCACTCCAGCGAGGTAATCCTCAAGCGAGGTGGGCTCAAGCATCTCTGGCGATAAGTAGGCTTCAGACTCTGCCGACAAAAGTACTCTGCTTGATCCTTGTTTTCTTCTTGTTTTGTTCAATTGATAATACAAGATGAAGTTTAATACCAATGACGATCATCAAGTGAGCTCACCCAACATGACAAAGACCAATCCCTTGGCAACCTCATTTGCTCAATTGTCCAAACATAAGTGCATGGAATTGTTGATACCAATGACTAATCGCTAAGTGAGCTCACCCAACATAGCAAAGACTAATCCCTTGGTGAATTCCGAAGACATTGATGAATATCACCAACCTTTAATATTCCAAGTTCAGTCCTTAATTTGGCAAATCTTTCACTATCAAGTGGCTTAGTGAAAATATCGGCAAGTTGATCTTCGATGGGATGTATAGAACCACCACATCTTTCTTTTCAACATGATCTCTTATAAAATGATGCCTCACATCAATGTGTTTGGTTCTTGAGTGCAAAACAGGATTTTCTGTGATTGCAATTGCACTTGTGTTATCACACATAATTGGAATTTCCTTTTCTTCAATTCCATAATCCCTTAATTGTTGTCTTAGCCATAGTACTTGTGCACAACAACTTCTAGTAGCTATGTACTCAGCTTCAGCAGTGGAAGTTGATATAGAATTCTGTTTCTTGCTAAACCAGGAAACCAGTCTATTTCCCATTAACTGACAGGTTCCTGAGGTGCTTTTTCTATCAATCTTGCATCCAAAGATAATCGAGTCTGAGTAGGATATAACTTTGAAGCTTCCTTCCTTGGATTACCATATCCCTACTCCCAAAGTCTCTTTGAGATACTTGAGAACTCTTTTGACTGCACCTAAATGACTTTCTTTAGGTTTAGATTGAAATCTTGCACAAACACTTACAGCAAAGGATATATCAGTCTGTGGCGGTCAGTGTGACAAGAGACTGCCTATCATCCTTCTGTATAAGGTCGGATCAACATCTTTGCCTTCTTTATCTTCATCCAATCTGATGTTTGTACTCATAGGAGTTGAATTCTTAGTGCTATTTTCCATACCAAACTTCTTCAACAACTCCTTGGTATACTTGGTTTGATGAATGAAGATTCCATCCTTCATTTGTTAAACTTGCAATCCCAAAAAGTAGTTCATTTCTCCCATCATACTCATTTGAAATTTACTCTTCATTAGATTTGCAAACTTTTCACAAAGTAAATCATTTTCAGAACCAAAAATTATGTCATCCACATAAATTTGTACCAAAGAGTCTTTGTCCCTTCACGATTCTCGAAAAGTGTCTTGTCAATGGTGCCTTTTGTAAAACCATTGTCCACCAAGAATTGAGATAGAGTCTCATACCATGCTCTTAGTGCTGCTTTAATCCATAAAGTGCTTTGTTGAGTCTATACACTTTATCTTCTTGATCTTTAACTTCAAACCCAGGAGGTTGCTGAACATACACTTCCTCCTCTAGAATGCCATTCAAAAATGCACTCTTGACATCCATTTGATATACTTTGAAGTTCTTATATGCATCATGTGCTAAAAATAATCTGATAGCTTCCAATCTTGCAACAGGTGCATAAGTTTCATCAAAATCTATTCCTTCTGCTTGAGAATAGCCTTTTGCAACTAGTCTGGCCTTATTTCTCACAATGGTACCTGATTCATCAAGTTTATTTCTGTATACCCACTTAGTACCAATGATATTTGCATAACTTGGCCTTTCAACTAGTGTCCAAACTTGATTTCTTTCAAATTCATTTAATTCTTCTTGCATGGCTATTATCCAATCTGGATCTGAAATTGCTTCTTCAACAACTTTAGGTTCCATTTGAGATAGAAAACAAGTAAACATAGCTTCCAGTTGTCTTCTAGTCCTCACACCTTGCTGTACATTGCCAATGACTTGTTCAGCAGGGTGATTCCTTAACCATTGTGGATTTTGATTATTTTGATTTTCAGGAACATCATCTTGATGAGAGTCTGCGTAGTTTCTTCTACAAGAGGGTCGGCAGATCCTTGAACTCGCTTGATTGTTGCATCGATAACATTATCGGGGGTGTTCAAGCGAGGCGATGATCGAAAACTTTCAAGTCATTGAATCTTTCCAAAACTTCAACACAATCTGGATCGGTGACTTGTTGATTCTCAAAGAGTTCACAATCTTTATCTTCCATACCAGTAAACTTAGGATCATCAAACACAACATGGATTGTTTCTTCATGTTTCAGTGATCTTTTGTTCAGTACCCTGAATGCTCTGCTGACTGAAGAATATCCTAAGAAAATTCCTTCATCTGATTTTGGTTGGAATGTTTTCAAATTTACTTTATGATTTAGAATAAAACATTTGCTTCCAAAAGGATGAAAATAGGATATGTTAGGTATCCTTCCATTCCAAATCTCATAAGGTGTCTTCAGCAGCTTCTTGTTTACTGATGTTCTGTTTTGTGTATAGCATCTTTGTATTTATTTTTCAAATTTAATATCTTTCGTAGCAATGCCTCACAAATCATTGTTCTTCCCGCTTCCTTTAAAGTTATGTTTCTTCTTTCAAAGAACCCCCATTTTGTCTTTGTGGTGTACCAAAGCGGCGACAAGTTGATGTAGTACACCATTCATTCTCACAATATTCTCTTATGACTTTATTGAGAAATTCAGTACCCTGATCTGATCTTATCTTTATAACTGTTAAACTTTTCTCATTTTGTAATCTCTTCAAAAGATTAGGCATGCTTTGAAGTGTTTCACTTTTCTTGTTCATGAATATCACCCAAGTGTATCTAGAATAATCATCCACAACCACTAGATTGTACTTCTTTCCTGTTACACTTGTTGGAGTTATTGGTCCAAAAGATCCATATGCATCACTCCAACACTCTATTTGTTGATTGTTTGGTCTTTGATTTAAAGCTTGACTTTATCTGTTTACCTTGGCGACAAGCATCACATATAGCATCCTTCTTGAATGTGATCTCGGGTAAACCAACCACCGCTTTCTTCTTCACCAACCGATTAATATCATCAAAGTTTAAGTGATTCAACTTCTTGTGCCATAACCAATTTAGTTCGGACTTGGTATGCACTATCGAGCGAGTTTCTGAAGGCTGCGGTAGACCAATCCACAACATACATGTTCATTTGTCTTCTACCGGCAAGTACAACTTGATCACCTCTTTCACTAATGACAATACGGTTTGTCTTTGCCAAAAGTGACCTTGTATCCCATATCACAGAATTGTCCAGTGCTCAGCAAGTTGTAATCCAGTCCTTCCACATATGCAACATTCTTGATTGTAAGTCCATTTTTGATAAGTGTGCCATATCCTCTTGTATATCCAGTGTATTTTTGTTGCCAAAATTCACCCTTGGACCATCTTTTGCCACAAAGTTTGATAAACAAGGCTTATTCTTTGTCATGTGTCTGGAACATCCATTTGTCAAAGTACCGACACCTACAAAACAAAGTTAATGAATTTTAGGTACCCAAACCTGTTTGGGTCCATAATGGTCGATGGTAAGCATGACCCTTGGCATGTCTCCATAAGGTCTTCTCTGAATGTGTCATACTTTGGTTCATACTTTGGTTCATACATGTATTCCACACATCCATAAGTTCTAACATTAGGTTGTGTAGGAATCACATATATTTTCCTCGGCCTTTTGGTTTATAATCTTTGTTTGAAGTGATTCTTGTTGTTAAAAACATTTGCATAACCATAGGTGTCTTTGTCTGTTAGAATCAACCTATAATATGGAGTCTGTGAGGTCTCTCTGAGGCCTTGTATAAGTCTTGTCTTGAGCCTACTTGCCTAGATTCCATTGCATAGGTTTTACCCCAGCAATATGGTTATACTTGTTGTTTCTAATAGTAGATGCAGGGAATATTCCAATCATCATCGATGGGAAATAGTCTACTTTTCCCCACGAGATAAGTATCCACTTGAATGATCAACATTTTTGGGTTTGGGATTCTTATCCTTGGAATATTTCTGCTTCTTACCCTTTTGTGGTCCAAGCAGACTTGGTAGCAGTCTGCTGCTATCAGCAGCTTAGAAGGCAGCATCTATTTTTGGATTTATTCTTTTTACTAGGAGTCGTTGACTTTTAGACTTCCGATTTTGCTTTCTTGAAGCATTCTCATTGGGTTTCTTTTCTTGAAGAATTCTTACGGGAGTTGGATCTAGTGCGGTACAAACTTAGGACCAGTGCGGTGCTAGGTTCATAACCTTACTGGATCCACTCTTGTTAGATTGCCGAGTTCCAAATCCAAGTCCTGTTCTATCCCCAAAAGGCTTTCCCGATTTGTATGCGATTGGAACAAGATGGTTCAAATAGATTCGAGAGGTCACTGGATGTTCAACAGACTTATTTTGATTCTGTTCAACATCTTTTCCTTACCCTTGAGAACCCTTAATTCAAATTTCAATCTTCCAACTTCTAACTCAAGAGTTTCTTTTTCACCCTTCACAACCTCAGCTTGATTGTATTATCCTCGGTTGATTAAGGATGGCATCCAAAGTCTCATTGTTGTCGAAATTTCTAGGATTTGAACCAAAAGTTGATTCACAATCACTTCCAAAGCGGGAGTGTTGATAGATACAAAGATGTTATATACCTCCTCGATTTCATCCATATTAGCCATCAAAGCATAATCCTCCATATCGAGAACTTGATCTTTGTATCATCCGATTCATTTCTTTTTGATTCCACATCATATCCTCGATTCATCTTCAACAACCATAGCCTTCTTGCCATGTCTTCTTTGTTGACTCTTGGTCTTGATGAGTCCGGACAATCGGTCCTAAAATGTCCAGGCTTCTTGCGGTTGAAGCAAAGATAATCGAGTTCCTTGCCTTGTTTTAATTCGGGACGATCAGTTTGAAGTGTCCTGGTTTCTTGCAATGAAAGCCACAGATAATCATTATCTTTCCTTGATTCTCCTTTCCTTCTTTCAAGAGGCCTCTTTGTAAAATTTCTTGCGGGGACCTTTCCGGTCTTCATCATCCCGATTTTCTTGCTCATTAGGGCAATTTGTTCTTGCATCTCATCCAAAGATATCATCCTGTCCTCCTCCCGATGTTTCTTCATGATGTGAAGCGACCAATCTTGTGGTCTTTGGCTCTTCCTTTTGATTCCAGCACAAGCTTTTGCTAAATTCATAAGCCTTTAAATCTGAAAATAATTTGAAGGTGTCTTCTTCATGCAACTTTCTCATTTCCTCAATTGCAGATCACCTTCATTTTCCAAACATCTCTTGCAGTGTAGAGCTTCCAAGATTTTGGTGTTTATTTCCTCTTTTGAATAACTTACACTCAAGAGGTAAGTTCATCCATGATTGCATTGAATCTTGATTCCATTTGCTCAATAGTTTCATTAGGTAGCATCTTGAACTTTTGAAATCTCTTTCAGCCACACACCGATTTTGTTCTTCTTTATTGCATCGGTGCCTTCACAGATTAAGTGAATCTTATCCCAAAGTTCCTTTGCGGTCTTGCAATCTTTAACCTTCATATACATATTGCTATCCAAGGTTACGTAAATGATGTCAATAGCAATGTTGTTGAGGTTTGCTCTTTTCTGCCTTACGCATTCCATTCTCTTTTGGTTTAGGAATGTACTCGATTCACACCCACCTTTATTCGCCTTTGTAATCTCCAGGTGGTCCTTCGATTAGTACATCCATCATCTCATCATGAGTAGCAGCGACAAGATATGCTGCATTCGACGTTTATACTCATTAAATCTATCAAGAGAACACATCAACATAGTTCTAGCATCTTGTGTTTGTCCATGATGCAAGTCTTGAAAATCAATAACTTGAAAGAAAGTTTTAAAGAATTTTCACAAGCACAACAAGTAAGGATTCCTTCAGCGAAGCCTTTGCTCCGATACCAATTGTTGGTCCTTGAAAAGGCTTTGGTTAAGTTTAGAGGGGGTGAATAAACTTAACACTTAAAACTTTGGAGTTAACAAATTCTGCAACTTCAATGATC
This sequence comes from Gentiana macrophylla, assembly GCA_026214975.1. NCBI lineage: Eukaryota > Viridiplantae > Streptophyta > Magnoliopsida > Gentianales > Gentianaceae > Gentiana > Gentiana macrophylla. The sequence continues at coordinate 61,723,395 of CM047811.1, forward strand.
TCGGTGATACTTGAGAGTCTGTTGAGACTTCAGTGAGTTCTTGATAAATAGTAGTCTTGATGATAGTTGAGTTTGCTTTGAATTTGTGCAATGGAATAATATCAAAATTTAAGCCTTATTACTTGTTGTTAAATATGATACTAAGTATTAGATACTTAGTAGTGTAGGTGTGTGATTTGATTGCTAGATTCATGAGGTTGATGAGTGAAATAAACTAAGTGCGTAAATTAAATGCGAAAAGTAAATAGCCCGATTTTATAGTGGTTCCAGGTGATGTAATCCTCAGCCAGTCCACTCTTCTCCTGTGATGTTGGAGGAAATTCACTGAGATCTTTGATGTAGCTTTTACAAAGATTCCTAAGTTGTTTGTCCTTCACCAATGACTATGGCTTCACAAAACTGAAAAACGCAGGAGCAGGTAGGATTGCTTTGCTCTTGAGTCTTCCACTGGTCCTTGAAGGGTAGGATTGCCTCTTCTCCACTCCACCACAAACAACGATCTTTCACACTAACGGATGCTTCACTGTCTTGGCGAGTTCTTTATAAAATAAAGAATGAATCAAATAAATGATTCGATTGCGGCGGCTTGATTAGGATGATGTAATCAATGACTTGCGCCTTCAAGTGTGTATGCTTGATGTAGCTTGAACACGTAATGCACTTGAAGAAAATAACTAGATCAACAACCTTAAGCTCGATAAAGTTCAAAGCAGGTGTTTTTCACCAATATTATCACTTAAAGTTTATCCCAAAAATTCATCATCTTTTCTTGAGTTGAAAGTCTTCTATTTATAGGTAGAATGCATGTGACTTGCATTTGAAATTCAAATGTGACCGTTCCTTGTATTTGTCCCATCCGATAAGCAATCTGTCTCTATTCATGGGGTGACACTTTCGAAATTCCTTTTTGACAAGGTCAGTTATCATCCACCCTTTGACTTGTATCCAATGGATAAAAATATGGATCCTCCCAACGTCTTTTTAATCTCGACCTTTGATTTTCTTGATAAGTCGAGGTAGTTGGTCATCTTATCCATGTAATCTTCCAAGATAATCTTGAATTAATCGAGGTAATACATCGGGAGAGGTTCATGAGTTTGCTGAGATACCTATCAGTCTGCTGATCATCTTATAACTGTATATAAAATATAAAGCAGCTGATTACTTCTATCTAACTTTTATTTGTGTAGTTAGATTACATCATTTTAATTATAACTAAGTTCCAAACATCATCCAACTTATGGAACTTAGACCTTCTACACAAGGTAATATGTAATCAGTTTAGGTCATCACAGACTTGCCTAAATTCTGATTCCATATCCTTGACTTTAAATACTAAGTTTGATCCCTTAGCCTTCATTTACTGAGTTTGAACCTCACCCTTCGATCTTCACTCTTGAAAGAGTTCACGACTAGTCCATCGACCTATCTACCCTCTCGACTGAGACGGTCTGCGATATCAATCAAGAGCCACTTTACTGATGCTCGTTTGATCAAACCTATTTATGAATCAAACTCTAATAAACCTATACATTTTATCTAGACATCTTTTTGCCTTTGCACTATAACAGCTAGTATGGCACTCATCATCAAAACTAAGAAATAAGTCCAACAATAGGACTGACACTGTCAGAGTTCCTTTTTGACAGTGCAGTCTGTCCACCCCTTTGACTTGTATCCAATGGATAAAAATAAAAGTCATCCCAACGTCTTTTTAATCTCAGCCTTTGATTTTCTTGATAAGTCAGAGGTAGTTGGCTGTCCTTATCCATGTAATCTTCCAATAGACTTGAATTAATCGAGGTAATACATCAGCAGGTTCATGAGTCTGCTGAGATACCTATCAGTCTGCTGATCATCATATTACTGTATATAAAATACAATGCAGCTGATTACTTTTATCTAACTTTTATTTGTGTAGTTAGATTACATCATTTTAATTGTAACTAAGTTCCAAACACCATCCAACTTATGGAACTTAGACCTTCTATTAGGTATATGTAATCGCTTTAGGTCATCACGAGACTTGCCTAAATTACGATTCCATATCTTTGACTTAAATTACTAAGTTTGATCCCTTAGCCTTCATTTCTTCGAGTTTGAACCCTCGGCCTTGGCCTCTTGGCGGTTCCTCGACTAGTCTCATCGACCTATCTACCCTATCGACTGAACAAGTCTCTGTGAAACAAGTCGGCCAGACCACTTTACGATCTTGTTTGATCAAACCTATTTATGAATCAAACTCTAATAAACCTATACATTTAATCTGAGACATCTTTTTTGCTTTGTATATATAACACTAGTATGGCACTCATCATCAAAACTAAGGAATAAGTCCAACAATTTCCCTTTTTGGTGATGATGCCACTACCCTCACCTAATCAACAAAGCAAAAGATAAAACATAAAAACAGAACAAATTCAGTCAATTCTCATTATAAACATTGTTCGGTATTATTACAAACTAGATGCAACAAGGAAAAGAATAATAAGTATCTTTGATCTATTGTCTCTTCTCTCTTTCTCTTAGCCTTCTCGAAACTTGTTCTTGATAGGCTCACGATCATTCTATCATATCCTCATCCATTCATTTTCAATCGATTGTAAAATCAATGTAGGGATTGACTTGCTTCCACCAGTTCCAAGCTTGAGCGGGATAAGATTAATCTGATTCACCCCGAATCCAAACTTCATGTATAACTCTTTAAACTCATCAAGTGACTCTTTTTGCTTTTGTGATAGGCAAGCTCCTATCACCTCTCGCCACCTTTTCCACCTCTTCCACCTCTGTTGCTTGCCCTTAAGGCTTTAACCCTTGCTTCCCAAAATTTCAATCCCAAGAAAGAGTCTAGACCTTCATGAAATCCTTTGTCATGATAAGGTTTCCTCTGTTGTAATACTCTTTCTTGTCTTGCCTCCTCGAAGATCATCGATGAGTTGCACTCTGCCAGTGCAGAGTTGCACGAAAGCATTTGTATCATCTGTCCATCTTACGTAAAGAGTCTTGCGACCTCCTTTGCGCGCGGTGATTGATTGGCCCTCTTCCCTTAGTGACATCATCAACAAAACGGGATATAAGGCCATGAATACCCTCCTGTGATACTATCACTCTGTGCAATTGACCTTCCATAGTTCCAGTTCTAGTATCAAGAGCAGTAATCCTGGATTGCAATGTCTCTTCCAGTCTGTTGATCCTTTCAGTGAGTTTGGGGTCAGGCACAGCAGGTTGTTGTGCAACAACAGGTTCATTAGGTTCAGATGTTGCAGCAAGGTTGTCAAGTTTCTGATGAATAGAAATAAGTTGTTCTTTCAGAAATTTATCTTTTGCAGTGTTTCCAACCTTGATGCCTCTCACATCTAGCATCATATCAGTGCAACATTTTGAGTGGATGTAAAATTTGAAGCAAACTGTATCAACAGATTGTCTGTTTTCATTCACCATCTTCATCAGTTCTTCAAATCTTTGTTCTGTCTCGATCTGTGTCATGTGTCCTTAATCGTGCATATCATGCCTTACGGTCCTCAACTTCGATTAACACTTCAACCGGCACTTCACTCTCATTCTACTATCGGTAGATCCACCAAAGCAGCTCCTCAACTCTATATTGTGCTGTTGTCTGCGATGACCATTGCCTTACTCATATCTCTCCCAAAGGCATGGGAGGTCCGTCTCAACCATAGCACCAAGAATATCTTCAATGATAGGATCTTGTGCGGGTTCTTCAAACAACTTTTTCTTCTCCAAAAATTTGAAATTCTTCATCATCAGTAGTCATAGTCCAGTAGTTTGTTCTTACGGATTAACAAAATCGACCTGCCGACTATCCTTCCCTACAAAGGCCTTGGCTCCAGGTAGTTCTCTCTACAAAGCCTCATCAACAACGAGGGGTTTCCTCCAAACCCAAATCAGTTCCAACCTTTGTCCAGTCTTTGTTTGAGACTCAAGTGACTGTACCTCCTGTTCCAACCTTTGTCCAGTGTCTTTGTTTGTACCTCGGAACTGTGCACTCTCTCTTCAACTTCCTCGTGGATTGAATGAAGCCTCATTATCCACTTGAAACCTTCAAATTACCAATCTTGTGCAGGATGATGGCAGTTTTAGTAAGAATGCCCTCAAAGTCAAATCCACCCTGATATTCAATGGATTCTTCTGAGTTGGCACTTGGTTCATTGTGATCAATAATCTTCTCTCCATCAAAATCCTCACTCTGCTCAACCATATATTGTGCAAGAGGCTCTACAACAAGAAATGTAGCAGATTCATCAACCAAACCTACCAAAGACTCAATGTAATGCCCTCATTGATCAATGCTTCCAGATCATCCATGGTGAGATCCTGTAGATCCTCATCCATCTCTCCATCTCTTTGGCCTCCTCAGAGACTTACCCAAGATCGTCGAGTGAGGTGTATGCAGGTGGTTCATTTATCGATGCAACCCCACTGGATTCTCCTGGTCCAGAGGGAAAATCTCCTCTGGAATCTGATGATGAGGAAGAATCATCATCTCCATCTCTTGGATCTCTAAACTTGATACCCTCCTCCTTCTGTTGATCATCAAACAAATCCATCAGTCTCGATTGCAGCAGGGTTGTATCAATCATGTTGGATCGTATATGCGCAATAATATATCCTAGAGGGGGGGTGAATAGGATATGTGCCCTTTTTAAATTTTACTTAATCCTTTTTCAAAGTTTATTAAGGACTTAAGTTAATTACGGAGTTCCAACTACTTAGGAAGCTGTTAGACCAAATTAGGCGGAAGAACTAACCGGTTAACGTGTTGTTCCTAAGGTCTAGGTGATCGAGTTTTATATCACTTGACTTTGATTGATCAAAAGAGAATTTTCAAATACAAGTCTTAGATATTGCAATCAAGAACAGTACATGTTGAAACGACTTAACAAGTTGAAAGCTCAACTTTACTAATTATCAAGTTGTACCAACTTAAATCGATTGTATTATTGACTAATGAGCGGATCAACTATTACCAATGAATACAGATAATCGGGTATAGCATTGACTAAGCGGATAAGCAATGTTGACACTGCAGGCTTAAATAAAAATTGGTTCACTCAATGTTTTAGGTTTTAATATGTTGCAATGAAGATTTACACTATATTGATTTATATATATTGATCAAAAGATTGCGAGATATATATATCAAAATAGTAGTAATGAAAGTGCAATAATATTCATAGCGATTTATAAGACACTCACTAGATTTAGCAGGAAAGACTTATGTGATTACAAACAATATTGTTGCAAGTAATCAACCTAATTAATTCAGAGAAATATAATTGAACACTTAATTAGGTGATGTTTCTAAATTGATTTCAATCACAAAGTAAATCGATTTTATCTTGTTTACCTAGATCATACAATCCTAGGTGTATCACAATAAATCACCACCACACGAGATATTTCCACTATACTATTGATATATGCGATTACAATGATCTTCTCAAAACAATATTCGAAATCGGATGAAAATAAGTTACAAGAGATAAACGGATTCTGACTTGTTAAATCTTTAGATCACACTGTAGTGAAGGAATCTTAAACACAAGAGTGACACACAGTCACAAAGATTCAATCACAGTTCTGTTTCTAAAGATTAACAACAGAAAACTAACACACTGATATTTCAAATTACCAGAAAGAGCCAAATTAACACACACATAATTTGACCAAAACTGAAATTAAAGTAATCAGAAAACTTACAACACTGGAAAACGAATTTCCACTTCACAAACGAACCAGGTGGCTACTAGACGAACCACCTCTCGGCTTTCTACAACTTCTAATGAACCACTAGACGCGGGCTCACGATTTGTAGAGTAAGCACTAATTTAAGGTTCAATGTGAACACCACTCAGTAACTAAGTGTTACAGGGGAACAATTAACCAAAACACCACTCGAAAATTCTCACTTGCAATATACACACGTAAAAAGCGAATTTTCGTGATTGCAACGAGAATGAAACTTAAAAGAGTGAAAATGTTTGATCAACTTGTTCAAGTGATCAGTTTAGTGTCTTTGGGATTATATAGCCAAGTAGTGAAGAGAGCACTAATTGGCTTAGGGTGTAGTGCTAGTGTAATAAATGCAATGAGTTGGAAACCTAAGTGACATAAATGCATAGAGACTAGTTGTTTAAAAGACTGATGCCATTATGTTTAAAACAGGCTGATTATATTTATTTCTAATAAAGACATTTCAGTTTTACGAAAATACTTTCCAAATATCGAGTCAAAATGACTTCTCAATTTTCCAAGGCAGAATGACTTTTCAGTTTCATGCTTCATTTAGTACAATAATTTATAGACTGAATTTTATCATTACAAAGCAAGTGTATATCGAATTTAATTACATAATTCAGATTCAATTATCATAGTAATTATGTAGGCATATAGCAGTGATTCTACACATGATATTATTCAGCTTTCTTATGAATGCATACTATGTGTAAGTGAGGGTAGGTTAATAAAATCCCAAAGTGGCAGTAAAATTAAACCGAATGTGTGACATAGATATAGATATAAGTCTATATCACACCCGAGGCACAAGGCACGAGGCAACCGACGAAGTGTTTCATCTCTGTTATTAAACCATTTTTCAAGATGAGAATAACAGATAAACATTAGTGAGTATATCATATCTAAATAGATCAATACTTGAATTATGAGTCATTAACCAAAATGGTTTCATCATATTAAATCCGAGGGGCATCATAGTATATTGCATCATCTATGACCTTAATAAAGATTATATCAGCAGTACACTAATTAGTGAATCGTTAAACAGATTATAACAAGATTATATTCTGATTTCATCACTTTCAGAATATAGTATATCATATTCAATTAATATTACACAGAACATTAATCAAATCAACACTATATTTTGTTGACTCGTCAATCGAATATTGAAAGAGCACACATTCGATTTCATCAACATTCAGACACGACTCTGGGGATTGGGGATGAAAAATAAAATGAGTCAAACCTGTTTTACCTTTCCAATTTCGGATTCGGGTCAACCATTTCAGCATTGAAATCGAGCATAGAAGCAACCAAACCATTGAATAGAATGGCTGCATCTTCAAGGTTTCTTTTACACTTGGCCAATCATCGATTTAGCACCATATGTATTCAAGGGTTGAATCTTTTCATCATAGTCATCAATATAGACCCTTTTTCGAGGTTGACCAGAAAAGGTCAAGCCTTTAACTACAGCAGCAGCAACCGAGCGTCGGAGGTTAACATCGGAAAAGCAAATCAGCAGTCAATAGAAGACTAAGACTGTTTTGACCACTAAAGCTTGAAGCTTTCTGTCAACATAGATGAAGACGAGTCAGCAGCACATCAGAATCATCATTGTCAATGATTTGAATCGAGGTTGACCAGAGGAACAGTCAGGCCAGTTTATTGTTTAATCGAGTATCGAATCTGTTCAAAGGTCAAGACTTTCTCCATTATCGAAATCACCGAATGGTCGAAATTATCTGTTGAATGCATGACTGAATTCAAAGCCTGAACAGAGTAATCGAGATGCTGGTTCAAGGTTTGAGATTTTTAGTTAATGGAAACGGCAGAAGAGATTTCTAGGAGGTGGAACGGTTGTCTGGGAGGAAGGAATGGAATGGTTTAATTTCGGTGAATGTGGAGCAGCTGTAAGAGACGAAAGGGGAAGGTTTCAAGGAATGAGAGAGGGAGGCAGCCGATCCTTATGGTGTAATAGAGAATTAGGATAAGGGTTTATTAGTATATTGGGTAAGGCTATAGGGCTGGGAGAATTTTAAGTCCAAAAAAAATACAGAAATAAATGTTGGAGCATTGAGCCGAGAGAGAATGTCCAATATAGATGCTTATTTAGTATCCTGTAACAAAATATTATTAGTGTATTACATGTAGTAATAAATTAAAAATACAATGATAATATATAGACAACACAACTTAGGTTATCTCAAAAGTATCATTACAGATCGTAAAGATGTGATATAATACCATATAATACATTGAAGATATATGGATAACATTTTATTAATGACATATTATGTGTTAAGATATTCCATACATCATATAGTATTTAAGTATAGATGTCATAATGGGAATGTAGTATTATTAACACCATAGAATTAGAGCGTGTCATGTAGCTTTGATAATAGCATAATATGAGAAATACTTTAGTTAAGATGTTAATTATCTAATATATTAATGTGTGTTCATAATAAGATGACACATTAAATATATTACAATATCAAAGTGAGATACTTAAAAGATTTAATCAAATTGGGATAAGTGAAAATTAATCAACACATTATTTCACAACAAATCAGATCCAGCAAGTTTTCCACTCCCAACTTGTCAAAAGCCCATTCTTCAAGATCTGTCATTGGTTCAGCAGCTGGCTTTTGTCTTTTATAGAAACCAAACTTCCACTGGAAGTAGTCAGCAATTTGCTGAAGTTTGGGGTCTACATATTCCTCTGTTTTCTTCCTTGCTTTCACATGCCTCTCAAATGGCATGAAAGACCTCCTGGGAGCAACTCCAGCACTTTGTTGACCTCCAAAGGTTCCAACAAGTTGATTCAAGGTTTCTTCAACAGATGTCTGAAAGTCAGTAGGTTGCTGTGATTGTAAATTTGTACCTACTACTTCCATCTGTACCACACTTGGTTCCCCCTGACTTACATGCTCATCAGCAGGGTTAGCAGCAGACTGCTCTTCCCCCTGAGTTCTTGCCACACTTGCAGGGTCTTCAACCAAGTCTTCAATTATCTTTTCAACTACCACAAGCGGAGTTCGAGTTCGGTGGTTTCTTTGTGGTTCTTCAATGGATACTACAAAGAGGCTCGAGGTCACAGATCATGTATATCATCAACGGATTGCTTTCGAACAACCTTGTCCGGCAGATCGATGAGCTTGACACCTCTTCAAAGTGAGTGAGTCAGAATCACCACAGCGGAATGATAGTTAAGGGCTCACCCACAACACCCTCTTCTTCTTCTTCTATTGGTGCTTCCTCTTGGATTCTTTGAGCTTCCAAGTTTTTCAACTCTTTCCCCTTGCCATATTTCTTCTTTTTGGCAATTTCCTTCCTTCTCTTGGAGAGGGGTTCATCATCTTTCTCAACCACAGTAAGACTTTCTCTTTCTATGGTCCTCTTTCTGTTGTTCCTCAGAATTTCAACAACAGTTTTTCTTGTTTCAACAACAAATAGGGTCATAACCTCCACTTCACCCTCAAAGCACTCGGCGATGCATGTTGTTTGCTTTCTTGTTTTCTTTGAAGGCTTTAACACTTGATTATCTTCCTTGTGTCTCCACTCTTTCTTTTCTTAGCGACTTTCTTTGGTGCAAAGAGGTTTGATGGATATCTTCTTAGTTTCTTTGAACCCGCCACCACCAAAGATCACCATCATCATCATCATCATTATCATCATCGCCAGCCTCTCCAAAGAACCTCTTCATCATCATCTGGACCGGGAATAATATAATCAATTTTCTTCTTGTATCTAGGCCGATTAATATCCACAGTGTGCTACATCGTGATTCCAAGATGATTCAAAGAGGTCTGGACCATCAATCCTAAGGGCGGTGCCTTGGACTTCCTCTTCCTAATTTCTCTCTTCCTTGGCCACTTTCTTCATATAATGAATGAAGTAACCAACCCCAGATCAAACTTCATGCTCCTACAGATGATAATCATCAACTCTATCTTGGGTCCTGATAGAGTGTCCATACTTCCAATCAGTCCAAGTATGTTTTTAGCAATCAGTTTGCTCAGTAGACTATATTCACTTCCAATATGTTTGCAGTTGATGCCTGGAACGGATTTGATTTCTGCATCTGTCTTAATCTGATCTACAAATGCCAATTTGTCCAATCCCATTGCTTCAGGATTGACAGAGCCATCCACCACTTTGACAAATCCAAAAACTTCCCTCAGCAGACTAGGGGAAACTTCAATTTCTTGCCCATTTACAGCAGTCTTAAATGCTTCAGTTCCTTCCTTTATCTGAATGTTTCTCCGTAAATCGACAACATTTGTATAAGAAATTGTGTCCATCTTATGTTTAACACATTTTCCAGACCGACATACCTCCTTATTCTTCGACCAATGTTAATGGCCAGTTCAGTTCTGTTTGCATCTTCAACAAAACCTCTTACACTTTGGCTTGATTCAATTTGTACATCAACTTTTTCCGCCATTTTAATGAGAAGAATGAGATGAAGAAGATTGAATCTCAAATCTGTGTTCACACAGTGTAAACAATTGCAGTGATAAAGCAGATTTGCAAGTGACGATTCTGCTGTGTGATAGCCTGAATATATAGACAGTGGGTGGTTGAAATCGCCAAGATACGCATATCCAGGTCAACCATGATTAATCTGAATAAATGCTGGCATGACACGTGTTCCATAACGTCTGATAACCGTTAGATCGTGTTAACTGCGGTTACAAAGGATAAAATAAATATCCCGCCAATATGCTTTTTGACTTTAATAACTTTGACTGAGTAACGTTCCATCCAGCAGAGTAAACCTCAGCAGGGTGGGCTCAGCAGTCTGCTGATAAAATTCTTCAGCAGCCTGCTGTCAAAGTGACTCTGCTGATCCCTGTTTTCTTCTTGTTTTGTTCAATTGATAATACAAGATGAAGTTTAATACCAATGACTGATCTGTCAAGTGAGCTCACCCAACATGACAAAGACCAATCCCCTTGGCAACCTCATTTGCTCAATTGATCAAACATAAGTACATGGAATTGTTGATACCAATGACTAATCTGCTAAGTGAGCTCACCCAACATAGCAAAGACTAATCCCTTGGTAAATTCCAAAGACATTGTTGAATATCACCAACCTTTATGATTCCAAGTTCAGTCCTTAATTTAGCAAATCTTTCACTATCAAGTGGCTTAGTGAAAATATCGGCAAGTTGATCTTCGGTGAGGATGTATAAAACCACCACATCTTTCTTTTCAACATGATCTCTTATAAAATGATGTCTCACATCAATGTGCTTGGTTACTAGAGTGCAAAAGCAGGGTTTTCGTGATTGCAATTGCACTTGTGTTATCACACATAATTGGAATTTCCTTTTCTTCAATTCCATAATCCCTTAATTGTTGTCTTAGCCATAGTACTTGTGCACAAGAACTTCCAAAGAAGAATGTATTCAAATTTTCAGATAGATGTTGATATAGAATTTTGTTTCTTGCTAAACCAGAAAACCAGTCTATTTCCCATTAACCGCGAGTGTTCTGAGGTGCTTTTTCTATCAATCTTGCAACCAAACATAATCGAATCTGAGTAGGATATAACTTTGAAGCTTCCTTCCTTAGAATACCGTATCCCTACTCCCAAGGTCTCTTTAAGATATTTGAGAACTCTTTTGACTGCACCTAAATGACTTTCTTTAGGTTTATATTGAAATCTTGCACAAACACCTACAGCAAAGGATATATCAGGTCTGCTGGCGATTAGTACAATGAGACGCCTATCATCCTTCAGTATAAGGTCCGATCAACATCTTTGCCTTCTTTATCTTCATCCAATCTGATGTTTGTACTCATAGGAGTTGAACTCTTAGTGCTGTTTTCCATACCAAACTTCTTCAGCAACTCCTTGGTATACTTGGTTTGATGAATGAAGATTCCATCTTTCATCTGTTTAACTTGCAATCCCAAGAAGTAGTTCATTTCTCACATCATACTCATTTGGAATTTACTCTTCATTAGATTTGCAAACTTTTCACACATTAAATTATTTTCAGAACCAAAAATTATGTCATCCACATAAATTTGTACCAATGAAGTCTTTGTTCCCTTCACTGATTCTGAAAAGTGTCTTGTCAATGGTTCCTTTTGTAAAACCATTGTCCACCAAGAATTGAGATAGAGTCTCATACCAAGCTCTTGGTGCTTGTTTCAATCCATATTGTTGAGTCTATACACTTTATCTTCATGATCTTTAACTTCAAATCCAGGAGGTTCTTTGAACATAAACTTCCTCCTCTAGAATGCCATTCAAAAATGCACTCTTGACATCCATTTGATATACTTTGAAGTTCTTATATGCGACATGTGCCAAGAATAATCTGATAGCTTCCAATCTTGCAACAGTGCATAAGTTTCATCAAAATCTATTCATTCGCTTGAGAATAGCCTTTTGCAACTAGTCCGGCCTTATTTCTTACAATGGAACCAGATTCATCAAGTTTATTTCTCAGATACCCACTTAGTACCAATGATATTTGCATGATTTGGCCTATCAACTAGTGTCCAAACTTGATTTCTTTCAAATTCATTTAATTCCTCTTGCATAGCAATTATCCAGTCTGGATCTGAAATAGCTTCTTCAACAACTATTGGTTCCATTTGAGATAGAAAACAAGTAAACATGACTTCCAGTTGTCTTCTAGTCCTTACACCTTGTTGTACATTACCAATAACTTGTTCAGCAGGGTGATTCCTTAACCATTGTGGATTTTGGTTGTTTTGACTATCAGGAACATCATCTTCAGTAGGGTCTGCTGTAGCTTCTTCTACAGGGGTTCAAAGAGATCCTTGAATTGCTTCGATTGTTGCATCGATAACATTACCAAGTAGGGTGTTCAAGCGAAGCGATGTCGAAAACTTTTAAGTCATTGAATCTTTCCAGAACTTCAACACAATCTGGATCAGAGACTAGTTGATTTTCAACGAGTTCACAATCTTCATCTTCCATACCAAGAAACTTAGGTTCATCAAACACAACATGAATTGTTTCTTCATGTTTCAGTGACCTTTTATTCAACCCCTGAATGCTCTGCTGACTGAAGAATATCCCAAGAAAATTCCTTCATCTGATTTTGGTTGGAATATTTTCAAATGTACCTTATGATTTAGAATAAAACATTTGCTTCCAAATGGATGGAAATAGGATATGTTAGGTTTCCTTCCATTCCAAACCTCATAAGGTGTCTTCACACTTCTTGTTTCTTGAAGTTCTGCTTTGTGTATAGCATGTCAGTATTTATTTGCTTCATTAATATCTTTCGTAACAACAATGCTTCACAAATCATTGTTCTTCCTGCTTCCTTTAAAGTTCTGTTTCTTCTCTCAGCAACCCCATTTTGCTGAGGTGTACCAGCAGCAGCAAGTTGATGTAGTACACCATTCTGTTCACAATATTCTCTTATAACTTTGTTGAGAAATTCAGTACCCTGATCTGATCTTATCTTTATTACTGTTAAGCTTTTCTCATTTTGTAATCTCTTCAAAAGATTAGGCATGCTTTGAAGTGTTTCACTTTTCTTGTTCATGAATATCACCCAAGTGTACCTTGAATAATCATCCACAACCACTAAAGTGTACTTCTTTCCTGTTACACTTGTTGGATTTATTGGTCCAAAAAGATCCTTATGCATTAGCTCCAACACTCTATTAGTTGATTGTTTGGTCTTTGATTTGAAGCTTGACTTTATCTGTTTACCTTGTTGACAAGCATCACATATGGCATCCTTCTTGAATGTGATCTCAGGTAAACCAACCACCAGTTTCTTCTTCACCAACTGATTGATGTCATCAAAGTTCAAGTGATTCAACTTCTTGTGCCATAGCCAATTGAGTTCTGATTTGCTATGCACAATCAGCAAAGTTCTGAACTGCAGTGAGACCAATCCACAATATACATATTCTCGTTTGTCTTCGCCAAAGAAGCACAACTTGATCACCTCTTTCACTAATGACAATACAGTTGTCTTTATCAAAAGTGACCTTGTAACCCTTGTCACAGAATTGTCCAGTGCTCAGCAAGTTGTAATCCAGTCCCTCAACATATGCAACATCCTTGATTGCAAGTCCATTTCTCACAAGTGTGCCATATCCTCTTGTATATCCAGGTATATTCTTGTTGCCAAAATTCACCCTTGGACCATCTTTTGCCACAAAGTTTGATAGACAGTGCTTATTCTTTGTCATGTGTCTGGAACATCCACTGTCAAAGTACCAGACACCCTACAAAACAAAGTTAATGCATTTTAGGTACCCAAACCTGTTTGGGTCCATAATGGTCAGTGGTAAGCATGACCCTTGGCATGTCTCCATAAGGTCTTCTTCTTCAATGTGTCATACTTTGGTTCATACTTTGGTTCATACATGTATTCCACACATCCATAAGTTCTAACGATGGGTTGTGTAGGAATCACATATGTTTTCGGCCTTTTGGTTTGTAATCTTTGTTTGAAGTGATTCTTGATGTTAGAAGCATCAAGATAACCATTAGTTTGTTTGTCTGTTAGAAGCAACCACAGTAGTATGGAGTCTGTGAGGCCTTGTATAAGTCCTCTGATTCCATTGCCTAGGTTTTACCACTAGCGACATGGTTATCCTTACTGCTTTCTAGCATTGGATGCGAAATATTCCAATCATCATCGGTGAGGGAGCAGTCTACCTTTCCACGAGATAAGTATCCCTTGAATGATTAACATTTTTGGGTTTAGGATTCTTATCCTTGGAATATTTCGTGTCTTACCCTTCGTGGTCCAAACAGACTTGGTAGTAGGTCCGCTATCGGCGAGGCTTAGAAGGCACAAAGCGATCCTATTTTTAGATTTACTCTTTTATTAAGAGTCGTTGACTTCTTTGACTTACGATTTTGCTTCCTTGAAGCATTCTCGAGGGTTTTATCGCCTCGGCAACCTTCTTGGGAGTTGGATCTAGTGCGGTACAAACTTAGGACCAGTTCTGGAACTAGGTTCGATGACTTCTTCGGATCCACTCTTGTTGGATTGCTGAGTTCCAAATCCAAGCCCTGTTCTATCTCCATAAGGCTTTCCTGATTTGTATGCAGTAGTGGAACAAGATGGTTCAAATGATTCGAGAGGTCAGCTGGATGTTCAATGCAGACTTATCTTGATTCTCATCCAACATCTTTTTCTTTACCTTTGAAAACCCTTAATTCAGCTTTCAATCTTCCAACTTCTAATTCAAGAGCTTCTTTTTCAGCCTTCACAACCTCATAACCAGATTGTATTATCCTCAGTTGATTAAGGATGGCATCCAAAGTCTCATTGTTGTCAGAATTTCTAGGATTTGAACCACAAGTTGATTCACAATCACTTTCAGCAGGAGTATTGATAGATACAGTGTTGTATACCTCCTCAGTTTCATCCATATTGGCCATCAAAGCATAATCCTCCATATCAGCAACCAGTGCTGTATCATCTGATTCATTTCCTTTTTCAGATTCCACATCATATCCTGATTCATCTTCAGCAACCATAGCCTTCTTGCCATGTCTTCTTTGTTGACTCTTGGTCTTCAGTAGGTCTGGACAATCAGGTCTAAAATGTCCAGGCTTCTTGCAGTTGAAGCAAAGATAATCAGGTTCCTTGCCTTGTTTTAGTTCGGAGACGATCCAGGTTTGAAGTGTCCTGGTTTCTTACAATGAAAGCACAGAGATAATCATTATCTTTCCTTGGTTCTTCTTTCCTTCTTTCAGTAGGCCTCTTTGTAAAATTTCTTGCAGGGGCCTTTCCAGTCTTCATCATCCTGATTTTCTTGCTCAGTAGGGCAATTTGTTCTTGCATCTCATCTAGCATATCATCATGTCCTCCTGATGTTTCTTCATGATGTGAAGCAGCCAATGCAGTGGTCTTTGGCTCTTCCTTTTCAGTTTCAGGCACCAGCTTCTTGCTAAATTCATATGCCTTAAGATCTGAGAACAACTTGAAGGTGTCTTCTTCATGCAATTTCCTCATTTCTTCAATTGCAGTCACCTTCATTTTCCAAACATCTTTTGCAGGTAGAGCTTCCAAGATTTTGGTGTTTACTTCCTCTTTTGAATAACTTACACTCAGCAGGGTGAGTTCATCCAGGATTGCATTGAATCTTGATTCCATTTGCTCAATGGTTTCATTTGGCAGCATCTTGAACTTTTGGAACCTTTTTCTGGCCACACTGATTTTATTCTTCTTTATTGCATCAGTGCCTTCACAGATCAAGTGAATCTTGTCCCAAAGTTCCTTTGCAGTCTTGCAATCTTTAACCTTCATGTACATATTGCTATCCAAGGTTCTGTAGATGATATCAATAGCAATGTTGTTGAGGTTTGCCCTTTTTCTGTCTTCTGCATTCCATTCTCTTTTTGGCTTAGGAATGTATTTAGTTCTGTCACCCACTGTTACTGCCTTTGTAATCTCCAGTGGTCCATCAGTTAGTACATCCATCATCTCATCATGAGTTGCAGCAAGATATGCCTGCATTCGACGTTTATACTCATCAAATCTATCAAGAGAACACATCAACATAGTTCTAGCGTACTGTGTGTTATGCATGATGCAAGTATTTGAAAATCAGTAACTTGAAAGAAAGTTTTAAAGAATTTTCACAAGCACAACAAGTAGGATTCCTTCGAGCAATCTTGCTCCGATACCAATTGTTGGTCCCTTGAAAAGGCTTTGGTTAAGTTTAGAGGGGGTGAATAAACTTAACACTTAAAACTTTGGAGTTAACAAATTCTGCAACTTCAAGATCTGCTGACGATACTTGATGAGTCTCTGCTGAGACTTCGATAACTGGCGATAAACGATGATCTTGATAGTTCGATTCTTTGAATTTGTGCAAATGGAATTATATCAAAATTAAGCCTTATTACTTGTTGTTAAATATGATACTAAGTATTAGATACTTAGTAGTGCAAGTGTGTGATTTCGGTTGCTAGATTCATGAGTTGATGAGTGAAATAAACTAAGTGCGAAAAGTAAAATCTTTGAAAGTAAATGGCCGATTTTATAGTGGTTCCAGTGATGTAATCCTGTCCACCCACTCTTCTCACCCGTGATGTTGGAGGAAATTCACTAGAGATCTTTGATGTAGCTTTTACAAAGATTCCTAAGTTGCTTGTCCTTCACCAATAACTATGGCTTCACAAACTGAAACTCCTGGAGCAGTAGGATTGTCTTTGCTCCGAGTCTTCCACTTTGGTCCTTGAAGGGTAGGATTGCCTCTTCACCACCTCCACCACAAACAACGATCTTTCACACCCAACGGATGCTTCACTGTCTTGGCAGATTCTTTATAAAATAAAGATTGAATCAAATAAATGATTCGATTGCAAAGCACTTGATTAGGATGATGTAATCGGCGACTTGCGATCTCCAAGTGTGTAATCTTGATGCGGCTTGAATACGAATACACTTGAAGAAATTTCTTGATCAAGAGGTTTTATGCTCGATAAGTTCAAGCAGGTGTTTTTCAAATGAAATTAGCACTTAAAGTTTATCCAAAAATTCATCATCTTTTCTTGAGTTGAAAGTCTTCTATTTATAGGCAAGAATGCATGTGACTTGTATTTGAATTTCAAATGTGACCGTTCCTTGTATTTGTCCCATCCGATGCATTTCGTCTCTATTCATGGGGTGACCTTTATCGAGTTCCTTTTGACAATGCAAATCATTCCACCCTTTGACTTGTATCCAATGGATAAAAATAAAAGTCATCCCAACGTCTTTTAATCTCGACCTTTGATTTTCTTGATAAGTCAGAGGTAGTTGGCTGTCCTTATCCATGTAATCTTCCAATAGACTTGAATTAATCGAGGTAATACATCAGCAGGTTCATGAGTCTGCTGAGATACCTATCAGTCTGCTGATCATCATATTACTGTATATAAAATACAATGCAGCTGATTACTTTTATCTAACTTTTATTTGTGTAGTTAGATTACATCATTTTAATTGTAACTAAGTTCCAAACACCATCCAACTTATGGAACTTAGACCTTCTACACAAGGTATATGTAATCAGTTTAGGTCATCACAGACTTGCCTAAATTCTGATTCCATATCCTTGACTTAAATTACTAAGTTTGATCCCTTAGCCTTCATTTACTGAGTTTGAACCCTCACCTTCGCTTGGCGGAGTTCCCGACTAGTCTCATGACCTATCTACCCTCGACCTGACAAGTCTGCTTTGAAACAAGTCGTGACAGCTTTCTTTACGATGCTTGTTTGATCAAACCTATTTATGAATCAAACTCTAATAAACCTATACATTTAATCTAGACATCTTTTTGCCTTTGCACTATAACAGCTAGTATGGCACTCATCATCAAAACTAAGGAATAAGTCCAACAGAAACGATTGAGCGCCGCCATTCGACCTGTCAAACGTTGCACTTCTTTTACGTTACGAGGCGTAGGCATGCTCTTCAGGGCCTCGATCTTATCCGGATTAGCTCTAATCCCATCTCTCGATATCATATACCCTAGAAACTTTCTCGATCGTACTCCGAACGTGCATTTCTTCGGATTGAGCTTCATGTTTGCAGCCCGCAGCACCTCGAAGACCTCTCTGACATCGATAAGAAACTGTCCCATGGACCTGCTCTTGATCAATAAATCATCTACGTAAACTTCCATGTTTCGACCTATCTGCCCCTTGAAAATTTTGTTGACCGCCCGCTGATAGGTTGCTCCTGCATTCTTAAGCCCAAACGGCATCGTCACGAAGCAAAACGTGCCAAACTCTGTGATAAAAGCGGTTTTTTCTGAGTCCTGGGGGTCCATAAAGATCTGATAATACCCCACATGCGCGTCGAAACCCGAATACCTCGAAGCCTAGTGTCGAGTCGATCGATAAGTCGATCTTGGGTAGCGGGTAAGAATCCTTGGGGCATGCTTTGTTAAGATCGGTAAAGTCGACGCACATTCGCCATGTCTGATCTGGCTTTTTAACCAACACTGGATTGGCCAACCAATCCGGATAAAATACTTCTTTCACGATCCCAGCAATTAACAACTTGTCAACTTCTTTCTTTACGGCTTCCTTCCTCTCAGGAGCGAGGTTCCTCTTCTTTTGCCGTATCGGCCTCTTTTTGGGATCGACGTTGAGTCGATGTACTGCTATGTCCGCCGATAGGCCAGGCATGTCATCTGCCTTCCACGCAAAAACGTCTCGAAACTCGACTAGAATATCGATCAAGGCTCTCATATCGGGGTGTGGCATCCACTTCCCGATCTGGACCCCTTGACCTTCTTCTTCTTTCCACACTCGAACTTCCTCTATCGGGTCGGCGGAGACCCAGCTCCGATCTTCTTCTTCCTCAGGTATCAATTCCTCAACTAGCACTTGCCCAACTCCTTTTCCTTTAATCGTAACCAGACTACAATTCCTGGCTACCTCAACGTCCCCTTTGACTTCATGGGTTCCGTACCAGGTGGGGAACTTCATACTGTTGTGGAATGTCGAGATGATGGCTCTGAGATCATATAAAGCTGGTCGACCTAATATCGCGTTGTACCCTGAAGGGGCCTTTACTACGACATAAGTCATTTCCATTGTCCGCCCTTTCTCTCCGTCTCCAACAGTAGTCAACAAAGCGATCGACCCGGCGGTGGTGGATGGCTGCCACCTGTAAACCCAAACAGAGGGGTAGATAACGGAATGATGTCTTCATCTTTCAACCTCATGGTCAGTAAAGCGGAATAGTAGAGGATATTAACGGCGCTTCACTTGCCGACACAAACTCTTTTTATGCGACCTCGACTTATCACCGCCTCGATCACCAATCCTCGCTATGATTGCGTGGAACTCGAACGTCATCCTTGGGTCCATAACCCACTTCCGTCGTAAACCTGATCTTCTTAGGCTCTCTCGGTCTATCCGATGATTGCTGACTGGATCGAGGTCGATCCGACTCGTGCTCCGCAACGATTGTGTTAACGTCGTATCCGACGCGATTATCCCGATAAGGGTCCCGATTCTGATTTTCCCGATGGTCATCCCGACGGTTCTCCCTGTATGTCGGCTCGGATGACCTATCTCGACGATTCCGATTGTCACGACGCGGGGATCGGTCCTTCTTTCCATTATAAGTTTTCCTCTTGTACTCTCGACGGCCCTTCGGCTCGTCCTTTTCTGACCTGTCGATCACTTCATCTAGTCGACCCTCTTGGATGCAGGCGTCGATGTCTCTCTTCAAATCAAAACATTCCTCTGTGTCATGCCCCACGTCCCTGTGATAGTCACAATACTTGTGGGTATTTTTCCTTTTCTCTGGGTCCTTGGACATCGTCTTAGGTGTCCGAGCTATATTCTTCTTGATCATAATCGCCAACACCTCCCCCCGAGATCGATTGAGGGGTATAAAATCTCGATCTTTCAACTTCCCTTTCTTTCCAAGCCGATCCGATATCGGAGTCAATCGGTCGATCAAACACGTTGGACTTGCTTTCTTCGTTCGACCCTAGGTGACCCTTGGTCTAGCCGAGTCGTTCTCGAATTGAGGCCAAGTGAAATGGTGTGCAAACGCATCGCCTCCTCACACCTTGGCAAAATTTATGGACTATGTTCACACATTCGTCCCATGTCGTTCGGCATTTTCTTTGACAACTTGTCATACGACTTCATATTACGCACCTCCAACGAAAGCATTAACTTGCGGTCGTCAGCCACCGCATTATGCACTTTCATGGCCTCGAGATTGAAGCGCCTCATAAAATCGATAGTGGATTCTCCTTTCTCGCCTTGATGTTCATAAGGTGGGTAACACTAAGGTGGAATTTCTTGTTCCCGATGAAAGCATCTCTAAACTTCGTCCCAATCAGCAAAAGCTTGAAATCGACCGGGCGTAGCTTATGAAACCACTCCCGGCTCGACACATGAGCAACGTGTCGAAAGCTCGACACTTCATGGCGTCATTGGCGTTTCTCAATCTCATCAAAGATATGTATCGATATAGATGATCCTCTGGGTCTGTTGTACCGTCATAAGGTTCCATCTTGGGTGGTTTGAATGACTCAGGCATCGTGTATATCTCAATCTCGGGACTAAATGGCGATTCGAGCCATTCTGTGACCTGCTCATTTCCAACGATGCGATTGAACTCATTTCGAATGCTGTCCTCGACCTGCTGCTGATGCTTTTCTTGTTCAGGACGTTTACGGGCGTTAGTCACGCTGATTTCAATTGCGTCTTCCTCACACTCTTCTTGAGGATCGACAGGCCTTTTCCCCCTGGCATTATCAGTCTCCTTACGACCCAGAGGATCCAACAGGTGTTTTCCGGAGGATTACAGATTCCTTTACCTATGAAGGCCGACGCTACCACCCTTTTCAGGGCGTCTTCATCTAAAGACTCTAGGTGATCTGCCATATCTTGTAGCTGCGGGGGAAGCTGAGGTCTGGGTGGATCTGCGGCTGCGGGTCTAGATCCAGTGGGGACTTCTTGTGTGCTCTTCGATCTGCATGTTCTTACTGTTCGTCGGTTTCTTCCTTACTTGTGGTGCCATGCGACTTCTTTACCAACTCACCGGTAGAAAAGACCCTCCTTCTAGCACCAAATGATGATGCTAAATAATGCACCACCGGAATAACAGGGTCACGTGTAATCTAAGGGTGAGCTGTAAAGGGATCGAATAGCTGTAACTTGTTGGAAAGATAGTATTTTTGGGTGTTTTAGGGCTGAGTCCAAGAATGTATCTTGGATTGCCTACGTATCATGTGTGAAAGTCCAGGAATCAAGCCTTACGTAGTTCCTGGAATGATGTATTTATAGGCACATGTCCTTCTTCTGCCCTAAACTTGGGGCGGTTTAGTATATTGACGTAATTACCCTTAAATGGGCCTTGCCTCCTCGCCCAAGCAACCTGTAGGATAGTGGGCCCAGGTGTCTGGACAGGAGGTCTTGGTCTCGACTCGTTGCATACCGACGTGGGCGAACGAGGTCGGACACTTACATGATCTCCCAGTTATCGCGGTCTTCAATGATGGGTCTCGTACTCGATTCGATGTGGATGTTCCTCATAGACTTTTCCCCATGCCAGCTGGGCTAATCAGATCATTCCACGTGGAGGGGGGAAATCCCGTATCGTCAGGGACCGTCTCAGAATGGTTCACTGGGAGGTAAACATTGGTTTGTTACATTCATTGATGATTTTTCAAGATATGTTTGGGTGTATACCATGAAGCACAAGCATGAAGTTCTGGACATTTTTCTTACTTGGAAGAAAATGATCGAGACTCAGACAGGAAGAAAAATCAAGAGGCTCCGTTCTGATAATGGTGGAGAATACAAGTCAGATCCATTTAAGAAAGTATGCCAGGAAGAAGGTATAGTCAAACATTTCACTGTACCAAGAACACCACAGCAAAATGGTGTTGCTGAACGGATGAATCGAACTCTTGTTTATAAAGTTCGATGCATGCTATCTCAATCTGGATTAAGCAAGGCATATTGGGGAGAGGCATTATCTTATGCCTCTTATATCATAAACAGACTACCAACTGCAGCACTAGAAGGAAAAATTCCAAAGGAGGTATGGTCTGGGAAAGCTGTTTCTGACTACGATTCTTTGCGCATATTTGGTTGTCCTGCATACATTCACGTAACAGAGTCAAAACTAGATCCAAGAGCCAAGAAAGGTTTTTTCATGGGATTTAGTGAAGGAGTTAAGGCGTTCCGCCTCTGGGATCCCGAGTCAAATAAGATTGTCTTAAGTCGAGATGTCACTTTTGACGAGTCTGTGATGTTGAAACAGACAGCACAAGACAAAGAGAATGATAATCCAAATTCTTATAAGCAGGTGGAGTTTGAGATTCATACGAATCATGAGAATATAGCCAACTCACCTGGCGGGTTGGAAGATCGTAATGAAAGCTCATGTTGAGGTGGAGGTTCCGTAACTTACACTGAGGTTGAGACAACCGGAATCTATTGCCACCAAGATGACCGAAAAAAATATTCGAAACACCTTTCATTCTGATGACATGGTAGCATATGCTCTTCCAATTACCGGAGATAATATTTGTTAAGGGCTAATTTATATGAAATTTTATGATAACTTTCCTATAAATTTCCCCACATTATTAATATTTTGCATTGAATTTGGGCTTTATAATTAATTTAATGAGTAAAGTTGCTTTCGAATTAATCAAGTGCAAAAATGGGCTTTAATTTGGGCTTTATTATAAATTTTATATTATTTTGGGCCATATTATGTTTTTGCATTTTATTAATTGTGATGTAGATGAAGATAATATCAAATGATGAGGTGGAAATGTAGATAAGAGCAAAGTTGTTAGAGGAGAGATGAAATGTGTATCAACAAGTGGATAAAACGGTTACATCTCAACAAATTCGATTCTTGGGAAAAGACGAACGGACGTTACTGTGGAAAACGGGGCGTTCAAGTGCAACAGAGTCCGAAAGCCGAGAAAATGAGATCGAACGGGCGTCCCCATGAATGAAATCATGCGTTCCAACCGTAGAGTTCTTTGGTTTTCTATAAATAGTCGCCACTTGTAATCTCAGATACATACATTATTAGATTTCATCTTTTTCCCAGATCGAAAATCTGAGATATCTCAAAGCTCAAACAGTCCCAAAAATAGATTCAATTCACTTTTTAGTCTAGATTTTATGGATTTCTCTTCAAGCATTGTAATCAATCACTCCATGGATAGCTAAACAGCTTTTGGCAAACGTGGGGATGCAATTGTAATCAACAATCCTGGTTTTCTTATAATTAATCTTGTGTTCTTCAACAAAGGTTAGATCATTTAGCTTGCTTTACTTGTTTCAATTCGTTTACATCGAAAGATAACGATTTTATGATGCTTCATGAATGAAAGTTTATGAAATTAGATCATCTTGCTAAATTGATTGAGCAGTTAGTTTCTAGCCCATGACGAAAGTTGCTAACTTAATTGTTCGGGTCGTTAATCGAGAGATTGCACACCTAGATCGTTAATTGATACAAACGTTGTTAAGAAATTAATCGTTTTGCATTTGATAAGGTGAACCCACCTTTGTTGAAAAACACTTTTGGTTGATTGTAATTGAGCTTTTATTGTTGATTAAATTGTTTGAACCAATGTTTGCCTCTCTTCTCCCAAATTACTCGTTTTTGATTACATAAATCGTAGCTTTTACTTTCCAAACGCCATTTAATTTAGTTAATTTAAACATCGTTAACTTTCAGTCAAACAATCCTTCCGTAGCTTTGAATCAACTTTGATTCTCTGTCTATGCTCGCGTTTACCAATGAATCTAAACCATAAAACATCATCAAAACCATCTCCTGTGGATCGATACTGTACTCATCCTACTATACTATCAACTACCCGATATTCGGTCGGTTAGGAGGTAGTTTGCATACTAAGTATTGGTTTTATATAAATTGTTTTTGTTTTGAATGATTGATGCAAAAATTACTCCAAACAAGATGGCGCCGCTTGCGAAGTTTGGCTGCTTTTGATGTGTTCTTGTTGTTTTAGATGATCATAAAAGCTTTAGTCTAAGTCTTTGTGCTTTAAAAATCTGGTTTTTCCTGCTCTGTTCTGCTACTTTTGCTCTCTGTTCAGGCAAAACGCCCGTTCTGGACGTAAGCCGCCCGTTTCGTTGTGAATCGGCGTTACAAAGCGAACGTCCGTTCATCTGCTCTGCTTTCATTCTCGCTTCATTTTTCGCCGCTCGGGTTCTCTCTCGTTTGACTCCAGTTTATGTTAACTCGGAGCAAACAAGGCACTCTTATCTTTGATCCTGAGCTCGAACGATCTATAGTTCGCCCCAATCGCCGAAGAATCCGTTCTCGCATCCAAATTTTTGAAGAAAATTTGGAAGAAAAATTTAGGACAGAAGTTGAAGAATTTGTCTTCAAGATGGCTGACGATACGAGGACCCTAGCTGATTACGCCAGACTAGGCATGGTTAGAGTCAATCCTGGAGTTATCATACCAAACCATTGCAGCTCAACTTTTGAGCTCAAACTGCTCGATTCAAATGATGCAACATGCATCTATTTTTCATGGGTACCAGTCTGAAAATCCTCACTCCCATGTTCGTGTCTTTCTTGAAATCTGTAGTACTACAAAGTTACAAGGTGTTGGTGAGGATGTCATTAAACTCAAATTGTTCCCTTTCTCTTTGAAAGGTGAAGCCAAGGAATGGTATGACTCTTTGCCCATTGAGTCTATCACAACATGGGAGGAATTGGAGAGGGAATTTTTGAGTCAATATTTTCCTCCATCTAAGACTGCTCAATGTCTTAGTGATATTTATACTTTCACTCAGCAGCCAAATGAATCTTTCTTTGAAGCCTTTAAGAGGTTTAAATCTTTGCTCAGAAAATGCCCCCATAACGGATTAGACTTGCAAAGGCAAGCTAATACATTCTACAGTGGTTTAACTGAGATGACCAAGGGTATGGTCAACAGCTCAAGTGGTGGGACATTTCTGAAGAAGACCCCACAAGAAGGATGGGCGTTGTTCGAGGATATAGCAAAGTATAATTATGCTCCATCCTACCAAGCTATCCAAGCACTGCACCAAGATTGAAGAAGTAAATATGCGAAATCGCTTGATCTCATTGCTTCAACAACAGTAGCTAGTATTTCCAAAAATTCAAATTCAAATCCTCGATCAGTCAATCAGTTTCAACAGAGTTACATTACTTTGTGATAATTGTAACCAAGTTGGCCATATGTTTGGTCAATGCCGCCCCACCTAACTATCAAGTCAATGCGGCCCAACATACGAGGCGGTATACTCCGGTAGTTTGCCGACTTGTCTTTGTTGAGGACACACATCTCCTCGCGTGCCTATGAATGGACAAAACCCCGAGGTAAACGCTTTTTATGGTCAATCGAGTCGAGGTTTCCAAACCAATACTCCGGTCAAAATAATCGAATCGAGGATACAACCACAGTTATCAAAATTACAACCAAATCCGAGTAATCATCGAACCAATCTTCAAATTCCCTGTCTGCTCAAAAATTTAATCGAAATTGGCCTAACAATCCCGCTTACGCCTCTGTTTTCAACAATAGGCCAAATCAATCTTTGAGTCAAAACCCTCAAAATCCCCTGGATTTTCTCTCCCAAATGAGATTGTTACGAGGTTAGACGAGCAAAATAAGACGATTAAAAACCTCGAGAGGCAATTGGGGCAATTGGTGAACAGACTTGCTTCCGCACCACCCGGACAATTGCCAAGTTTCACCGAGAAAAATCCTCGTGGAAGTGGTCGTAAATCAAGCTAATCTAAGTCAATGTATTTGCTCTTGTTCCATCTCCTCCCTACAGTCAAGAAGATACTAATGCCATCAGCTTGAGATCCGGCACTCAACTCTCTGGTCCACAGAACCAGGGAAACCACTAGCCCCTCCTGCCAGTGGAAGTGCAGGAGGGGGAGTAGAAGATAAGGCCAATACCCCCAACTTTATAAAGATCACTCAAGAAACTGATCTTAAGAAGGATGAGATAGAAGGAACTTCAGAAGATGAACCTGATAATGGGGAGAAGCATATTGAGGCAGATAAGCCTGTCCGGAAGAGAATTGAAAAGTCCATGAGATGGAAAGACCTCGAAGACCACGCTGTGAGTTCCTCGCATAAGAAAGTCTTTTCTGAAGAAGAATTAAAGAAGCTTCCGTTCCCTCCTCGGAAGACTAACATCCCCTTATGTGAGGATAAGAAGTATGAGAAGGTACTCAACCTCCTTAAAAACACTCAAGTTAATTTGCCTTTATCTGATGTGTTGGTTGAGATGCCCAAATACACCAAATTCATAAAGGATGTGGTCTCATCTAAAAAGAAGCTAGAGGGTATGGAAAAGGTAACCAGTGAGGACTGTTCAATGATGAGTTATGACGAGTTACCAATTAAGAAAGATGATCCTGGGCGATTCGTCCTCACTTTGCAAATCGGAGGTCTTGTTTTCCCCAACTCTCTATGTGATTTAGGAGCTTCAATTAGTCTGATGCCGTTATATGTTTGTCAACAACTCCAGTTAGACCATCTTCTAGAACCTACCACTATGAACATTCAATTCGCCGATAGATCATCCAAGAAAGCAACAGGGATCTTAAAAGATTTGTTGGTTCAAGTCGATCGATTTACCTTTCCCGTGGATTGGTATGTCTTAGACATCCAACAGCCCAATACACCCCTGATTCTTGGACGACCTTTTCGCATCCATCGCTCGAGCCCTCATCGATTGTGATGATGGTGCTAAAGTGACTTTGCGTGTTGGAAATGAAGAAGTGAGCTATAGTGTATCTAAAGCTATCAAAAGACCTTCTGAATATCCAACCGGCTACTCTATAGAGGAATCGATTGATGATTTCACCGATTTTCTAGAAGAGCAAGTCCTTGCGGTAGATTATGAATCTGACGATTGATTGATAAGCTAAATCAACAAGGTAGGATAGATTTGAACGAACTTGGAGTTGGGACCGACGATGAGATTGTGGAAAATAAAACTGTCACCTTCGGAAAAGTAGATTTGCTGAAGCTATGTTACTCTCTTCTGACAATTTGCAAAGTAAAGTTTTAAAGTCCAGCTTAGAGGAGCCTCCTGAAGATTTAGTCTTGAAACCATTACCCAAACATTTAAAGTATGTTTACCTGAGAGAGGGTGATCGGCTTCCTTTAATTATTTCTGCTAAACTGACAACCGAAGAAGAAGCAAAGTTGTTAGCCGTATTGAGAAGAAATGAGAAAGCTTTTGGCTGGCAGGTAGGAGATATCAGAGGTATATCCCCTGATGTCTGTATGCATAAGATAAAAACCGAAGAAGGAGCCAAGCAAATTAGACAACCTCAAAGACGGTTGAACCCGCACATGCAGGAGGTGGTAAAGAAAGAAATCATCAAATTGCTAGATATGGGGATCATATATGCGATAGCTGACAGTGATTGGGTGTCCCCCACGCAGGTGGTTCCTAAGAAAGGTGGTATCACTGTTGAAAAGAATGACAAGGGAGAAGAAGTCGCTTTGAGATTAGTCACCGGTTACCGTGTGTGTATTGACTACAGGAAGCTGAATGAAGTAACCATGAAGGACCACTTCCCTCTCCCTTTCATTGACCAAATACTCGAACGTTTGGCGGGACATTCCTTTTCTCGCTTCCCTGGACGGATACTCCGGTACTTCCGATCCCTATAGATCCGGTTGATCGTGAAAAGACGACCTTCACCGCCCATATGGTACTTTCGCTTATAGGCGAATGCCGTTCGCTTGTGTAATGCCCCGGCCACTTTTCAAAGATGCATGTTAGCAATTTTTGATGGGCTAGTTGAGAAGTGCATGGAGATCTTTATGGATGACTTCTCGGTGTTTGGTCAATCGTTCGATGATTGTCTTGCTAATCTGGACAAGGTGCTTAACAGATGTGTGGAGAAGAACCTCATCCTCAATTGGGAAAAATGCCACCTTATGGTGGATGAAGGGATCGTTCTCGGCCATAAAATTTCAGCTAAGGGCATAGAAGTTGATAGGGCCAAAATAGAGGCCATAGAGAAGATGAATTACCCTAAGAACGTGAAAGAAGTGAGGAGTTTTCTTGGTCACGCCGGCTTCTACAGAGATTCATTCAAGATTTCTCTAAAATCTCAAAGCCCCTATCAACTTTACTTAAAGATAACGTCATTTTCGACTTCGACAATGATTGCAAGTGTGCCTTCAAAGAGCTTAAACATCGCCTAATCTCCGCTCCAATTCTTATCTCTCAGTTGGAATTTACCATTCGAATTAATGTGTGATCGTCCAACTACGCCGTGGAGTGCGGTTTTGGGGCAACGACTTAATGGTAAATTCCAACCTATCTACTACGCCAGCCATACCTTGAATCCGGCACAAGCAAACTACACTACCACTGAAAAAGAACTCTTAGCTGTTGTTTTCTCTATGGACAAGTTCAGAAGTTATTTGCTCGGTGCCAAGGTGATCGTCTGGACCGATCACGCGGCTCTGCGCTATTTGATGAATAAGAAGGACACGAAACCGCGCTTACTGCGTTGGATTCTTACCCTTCAGGAGTTTGATGTTCATATCAAAGATATCAAGGGTAGTGAAAACACAGTAGCCGACCATATATCAAGGGTGCTACCAATAGAAGACGATCCGCAAGACATTGATTTATACTGTCCCTTTGAGAGTGTTATGTCTGTGAATAATTGCACGTCTGGTTCTCCGTGGTATTCCTCAATCGTTAACTACCTCCATTCCCAGTATCTGAATCCCGAGTTCTCGTATCAAGAAAAGAAGAAATTTCTCTCTGATCTCAAGTATTATGTCTGGGAAGAGCCTTATCTTTTTAAAATCTGTAAAGATGGGTTGCTTCGCCGGTGTGTCCCTGAATCCGAGCAACGGGACATAATGGAACAATGTCATAGTGGTCCCACTGGTGGCCATTTTGGTCCCTGGAAGACCGTTGCGAAGATATTCCAATCTGGTTTCTTTTGGCCCTCAGTTTTTAAGGATACTGAAGCTTTTTGTAAAGGTTGCGATAGGTGCCAAAGAACCGGTGCTGTAACAAGGAGATATGACATGCCATTAACACCCATTCTGGAGTGTGAGGTGTTCGATGTCTGGGGGATTGACTTTATGGGTCCCTTTCCATCCTCATGCGGGAATAGATACATCCTAGTCTGTGTAGACTATGTGTCTAAATGGGTGGAGGCTATCGCCACTCCTCACAATGACCATAAAACGGTCATGAAATTCTTAAAGAAAAATATTTTCGTAAGGTTTGGCTGCCCGAGAGCCTTAATCAGTGACGAGGGGACACACTTTTGTAATCGACCTCTGGACAAAGTATTAGAGAAATATGGTGTTCGGCATAAAACCGTACACCATACCATCCTATGACCAAAGGTCGGTCGTGGAGCGAAGTAACCAAAGTCTCAAGAAGATCTTAGAAAAGACGGTTAATTGATCCATCGGAAGGATCGAGTCTCAAATTGGATGATGTATTGTGGGCTTACGGGACAAACGTACAAGACACTATGGGTACATCTCCTTACCAAATGGTTTATGGAAAGCCATGTCATCTGCCGGTTGAACTTGAGCATAAAGCTTCTTCAAGACGAAGTTCTGAATTTTGATTCCACGACTTGTGGTGAGCACAGACTTCAAGCAGCTTGCATGAGCTAGATGAGTTCGACTTGAGCCTACGAGAGCTCTAGGATAAGCAAGGATAGAATGAAGGTCCTTCACGATGCAAAGATAAAAGAGAGAATTTCATGTGGGAGAGTCGGTTCTATTATATAACTCTCGCTCTACATCTCTTCCTGAAAGTTACGGACACGATGGTCCGACCTTTCAAAATTCTCAACATCCTTCCTGGAGGTGTTCTAGAGCTTAACGGCTACGGCGATCAACCCTTCAAAGTTAATGGTCAAAGATGTAAACAATACATCGGTCAACCGAAAGAAGCACCGTTGATTGTCAAATTCCTCGATATTTTCGGATGTTGTAGTCCGTAAGTTCAAGACTTTGAGGAATTTTCGCTGAATTATTCTCCGAGGAAATAGTCCCGAGACCATGGAGGAGGTCCTTGCCGGCGCTTGGGATATGGAGGAGTTGCGTCGCGAAATGATATCAAAGAAGAGACGAAAAAGAAGGAGTTTACCTCGAGGACATTTCAAAGACCTTTGCGCTTCTTCCGTAAACTCACTCCTGGTATGCATTATGTCCACCGTTGCCACGACAATCACGCTTTGCATAATGTGGCAAATGGAAAAGTAAAATGGCCCGATCCGGGTTGAGTTTCAACGGTTTGTCGAGCTCCCGACAATAATCAAGCGCTACTAGGAGGCACCCTAGATATCTCTGCTTTTTCTATTTTGCGTTGTTTGATTTCTGCTTTCGCTTTTGTTTATTTGTCTAGTTTTAACGAGCGTTGCTGTTTCGATCTACGGTTAGATGGTCGAGGAGGATGAGCGTTACCACTTTGGCATACCTACATATGAGTTCTTTGGGATGTCCGAGTCGGAGTTCGAGTTTGTCAAGAGGATTCATGCCATTTCACTAGAGGAAGGCCCTGGCGGTTTGAGGGTTCTAGATGCGAGATATCGACATCCTCACCCGCATCCGACTTTCACCTTTGTGGTCGTCTTGCCTCCTTTTCTGCATGCAGCGGAGATGGGGAGTGGACCATCGAGAGATCGAGGATGACCTTGATAGGCCATTCACAATCCTCAACGACCCTTTCCTCGCCGATCTCGTCTTAGTGTTTATGGAGGAGCATGCCCACTGGGATTGAGCGAGTGGAGAAGATTGGAACCTTCGATGATGATTTTGATCTCGGCTTTGCCGTTGACTCCTTCGCCGTCTCATTCGCCTGATCGATTGGTCCTCGCTCATGATTAGTTTTTAGTTAGTGTCTGCTTAGTTTTAATCGTCGAGCTATCGACGTTAAACACAAAGCGCTTGGTGGGAGGCAACCCACCGCTTTATGTATTTTTGTTCTTTTTCTTATATGTAGTACAATATTTTACGTTTAAATTATATTCCCGTTAGTTGGATTTGTTTTTTTTTTCTGTTAATTTTGCACTGCTACAGATAGAACGTCCGTTCTATATATAGAACGCCCGTTCCACCTGGCTCTGAACTCTCTGTATCTGTTTTTCAATGTCGAACGCCCGTCCTATACTAGAACGCCCGTTCGGGCTGCTTATAAAAGAAAAACTTGCGGTTTCCATCGCCATTTCTTCGCCTCCTCTCCTTTTACAAACGGTCTCTCTCCCCTCCTTTACCCTAATTTCTTCAAAACTTCACCAATTTGAGCGATTTTTGGCTCCAAAGCACGCCCTCAATCTCCTCTCTTCCAATCTACAAGCCCTTTCCCCGTTCCTGCAACTAATTCTCACCAATCGGGGCTACCAAGTTCCGTCTTTTTGGGTAAAAAGCTGCATTTTTTGAACACTTCCGTGGGTCTCCAACCTTGCGTTTCATCACCCCCACACCAATTTGGTAAGCGTTTATTGTTTTTATTTTCACTCCATCGCAATTTGTGGTCCCAAATCACATCACCCATTTCTCCACGTTACTAATTTTGTTTTAATTTTTTTTTTTCGGTTTGTTTTTGTTTGTTGGACGGTGGTTCGGTTGGCGTGGTTGGTGTTGAATGGGGGTGTTGTGTTTTTATTTGGTGGCGGGTTGATTCGGTTGAATCATTATCCTTTGGTTTGTAGCGAAAATGTCTCGACGTGATGGTAAGCAACCATGGTGAAACCCATAGATTTAAAAACGTAAGCAAGATGATTCTCGCCCCTCGTCGATCCCATCTGGTGGAATTAGGATTGGTAGCCCTAGGCCCCCACACTCGGCAGGCCGTACCTTTACCGCTTGCCCAGCGTTTCATCACCCCGAAAGCCATGAACTTATATACCCAGGAATATGTCGCCCGTAAAATGTTGATTGAACGCGCATTGGTAGAAGACAAGGTCGATCCTGAGTTTGTCAAGTCGCTCAAGGATAAGAATTGGGAAGCTTTAATGGTTATTCCAAACACACTCGTCAATGATACCTTGGTCAGAGAGTTCTACGCCAACCTTGATGCCAAACATCTCGAGGCCGGGTTCGTAATGGTTCGGAAAATCCAGGTTCCCTTTACTCCGAAGGTCATCAATGAGAAATATAAGTTTGAGGCTGATCTAGAAGGTGTCGATCATAGGGATGACATCAAGGAGTTAGTAGATGGTGATTGTGACCCCTTAGAGGATCTGCGAGTTTTGATTGACAAGGATATCCCGTGGACTTATAAGTCCGGCAGGAGGGATGAGCGTAAAAACATCACCACTACCCACTGGCCAGAGGATTGGCGGGTAAAGTGTAAGTTCATTCAGAATAGGCTCCGTCCAACAGACAATATCACTCATTTTGGTCTTGAAGACCTCGGTCTATTGTATGCTATGGAGTGGGGTATAGAGGTGAATGTCGGAGCGGTCATTTATGCCGAAGTCTACAAGCATCTGAAGAATCCAAACCGTTGCATAATTTGCCCTCATCTTATCCATGGCCTATGCTTAGACGCCAAGGTGCCTGAATACAAATCCGATCACAGGCCTAAGAATCCAAGGGGCATTCAGAGAGAAGCAAAGAAGCCTACCCCAAAATCCTCCGCTCGTGCTGCCACTCCTACTCCACCTGGTCGCCTTCCGCACCGCTTTTTTTCTTTCTCGACAGGACTCCATTTAAGCATTGCGCATGATCTGCGTAAATGGATGCGTATTCTTTGTTGCAAACAGAATGACATTCTCGCGAATCAGTTGGAAATGAACCGGGGCCATCCAATTACTCAGGAATCAAGGTTTGCTCCAAACACAACCGAGTTCCTATTTGAAGATGAGGTGGAGAGCACTATTGCTCGTATCATACCAGGGGCGTCTGAGACAGCTAGAGATGATGAGGGTGAGGCCAGTGATGCTGCTGCTGATACAAGTGCAGATGAGCCGAGTCCGATGATTAGTGCTATTTTTGTTTCTCTGCTTCCGACTTTGAAGTTGTAATAGACTTGTCTCACGTTTTCTTTACTTTTTCTATTGCTACTTGTTTTTCCTTTGACCGTTAAAACTTGTGTTGACCTGCTCCTGAATGGTTTTCTTTAATTCGTCACGGATTATGTTTGATGTTTGTGGTGATAATCTGAATGCTCTGCTGTTATTTCTCTCTTCCTGCTGTCATTTTCCAGTTGGAGCGCGACGTTTCATGATCGAACGGCGTTACGCTTACTCTGTTACATAATTTGAGTGTCTGTTCTTCTAAATGCTTTGTTTGAACGCGCGTTCAAGCGTGTAAAACGGGCGTTCCACCCTGCACAAACTGCAATTCATCTTCTCCGTTTTCCCAGATCTTTATGGATGACTTCTCGGTGTTTGGTCAATCGTTCGATGATTGTCTTGCTAATCTGGACAAGGTGCTTAACAGATGTGTGGAGAAGAACCTCATCCTCAATTGGGAAAAATGCCACCTTATGGTGGATGAAGGGATCGTTCTCGGCCATAAAATTTCAGCTAAGGGCATAGAAGTTGATAGGGCCAAAATAGAGGCCATAGAGAAGATGAATTACCCTAAGAACGTGAAAGAAGTGAGGAGTTTTCTTGGTCACGTCGGCTTCTACAGGAGATTCATTCAAGATTTCTCTAAAATCTCAAAGCCCCTATCAACTTTACTTAAAGATAACGTCATTTTCGACTTCGACAATGATTGCAAGTGTGCCTTCAAAGAGCTTAAACATCGCCTAATCTCCGCTCCAATTCTTATCTCTCCAGATTGGAATTTACCATTCGAATTAATGTGTGATGCGTCCAACTACGCCGTAGGTGCGGTTTTGGGGCAACGACTTAATGGTAAATTCCAACCTATCTACTACGCCAGCCATACCTTGAATCCGGCACAAGCAAACTACACTACCACTGAAAAAGAACTCTTAGCTGTTGTTTTCTCTATGGACAAGTTCAGAAGTTATTTGCTCGGTGCCAAGGTGATCGTCTGGACCGATCACGCGGCTCTGCGCTATTTGATGAATAAGAAGGACACGAAACCGCTTCTTCGCGTTGGATTCTTACCTTCAGGAGTTTGATGTTCATATCAAAGATATCAAGGGTAGTGAAAACACAGTAGCCGACCATATATCAAATAGCCTCAATTACAAAACGATTAGCCTCAATTAATAAACTGTGAAAACACAGTAGCCGACCATCTTGTTTGGAGTAATTTTTGCATCAATCATTCAAAACAAAACAATTTATATAAAACCAATACTTAGTATGCAAACTACCTCCTAACCGAATCGAATATCGGGTAGTTGATAGTATAGTAGGATGAGTACAGTATCGATCCACGAGGAGATGGTTTTTGATGATGTTTTATGGTTTAGATTCAAATGGTAAAACGAGCATAGACAGAGAATCAAAGTTGATTCAAAGCTACGGAAGGATTGTTTGGACCGAAAGTTAACGATGTTTAAATTAACTAAATTAAATGGCGGCCGGAAAGTAAAAGCTACGATTTATGTAATCAAAAGCGAGTAATTTGGGAGAAGAGAGGCAAACATTGGTTCAAAGAATTTAATCAACAATAAAAGCTCAATTACAATCAACCAAAAGTGTTTTTCAACAAAGGTGGGTTCACCTTATCAAATGCAAAACGATTAATTTCTTAACAACGTTTGTATCAATTAACGATCTAGGTGTGCAATCTCTCGATTAACGACCGAACAATTAAGTTAGCAACTTTCGTCATGGGCTAGAAACTAAGCTCGCTCAATCAATTTAGCAAGATGATCTAATTTCATAAACTTTCATTCATGAAGCATCATAAAATCGTTATCTTTCGATGTAAACGAATTGAAACAAGTAAAGCAAGCTAAATGATCTAACCTTTGTTGAAGAACACAAGATTAATTATAAGAAAACCAGGATTGTTGATTACAATTGCATCCCCACGCTTGCCAAAAAGTCGTTTAGCTATCCATGGAGTGATTGATTACAATGCTTGAAGAGAAATCCATAAAATCTAGACTAAAAAGTGAATTGAATCTATTTTGGGACTGCTTGAGCTTTGAGATATCTCGATTTTTTCGATCTGGGAAAAAGATGAAATCTAATAATGTATGTATCTGAGATTACAAGTGACGACTATTTATAGAAAACCAGCAACTCTACAGTTGGAACGCCAGTTTCATTCATGGGACGCCCGTTCGATCTCATTTTCTCAGCTTTCAGACTCTCTGTTGCACTTGAACGCCCGTTCTCTCCACAGAACGTCCGTTCTGTCTTCCTCAACTGAATTTGTTGAGATGTAACCGTTTTATCCACTTGTTGATACACATTTCATCTCTCCTCTAAACAACTTTGCTCTTATCTACATTTCCACCTCATCATTTGATATTATCTTCATCTACATCACAATTAATAAAATGCAAAAACATAATATGGCCCAAAATAATATAAAATTTATAATAAAGCCCAAATTAAAGCCCATTTTTGCACTTGATTAATTCAAAGCAACTTTACTCATTAAATTAATTATAAAGCCCAAATTCAATGCAAAATATTAATAATGTGGGAAATTTATAGGAAAGTTATCATAAAATTTCATATAAATTAGCCCTTAACAACTCCCCACACTTAGCTTTTTGTTCGTCCCGAACAAAACACTACATAATCATTGCCCGAGATAAATACGCATCTTAGCAAATATATAAAACATATTCGATGTAGTTTAGAGATTCACCCAAGTGTATGTGCATCGCCATAATAAATTTCTACTAAATCCACACTAAAAACAATCCGAGCAAAACTAGCTAACATCCCTTTCAATTAGAAATCAAAACGATTATCACAAGCGCTTCACGAAGCATACATATTCGGAAATATTAACAGGAAGTATTTAAACTTATTTCCGACATATTTAGAGGATAATCCCTACAACATATCTTTCAGTTTCTACTGGGGATCAAGTATATGGTGACTAAGTCCTTGACTTATTCATAATAACACTTTTTTTTTTTTTTTTTTTTTTTTTTTTTTTTTTTTTTTTTTTTGAAGAACACATCAGAATAAGCTTTTGCCCGTCATAGTAGAATAGGACATTTCGAGATAATCCCCTACCTTACTCCAATCATAAGGCAGCTTTTTCCGATTTGTCGTAAGCTCTTGGTCGTCATAGTGAGTAGGACATACGTGGTATACCCTATCACACTCAAATCATAAACCACTCCCGACACACACACAACAAATTTTTCATTGTTCGAGATTTACGGTCAAAAGGTGGTTAACATGCTGAAGCAATTTAAACCTACTGAGCATAACACCCCAATCAATGATTTAATTGTTAATTATTACGTAAGGACATTAGTTACCATTCACTTATCACATTCAAACTTACGGATATTCACAGTATGACGTACTCTTAATTTCAAATACAAACCATTAAAAATTTCAAAATTGTATGCTAGCAAGGAACATATGATAATCATCAAACATTTCTAATCAAATTGGGCATAGCTTAAAAGTATAGCTCATCATCTACTATGGCACGTGATAAATAGGGGTGAATCATCTAAATAAACTAAATATGTAAGATAATGCTTCAATGATATAAACTCGAGACAAGATATGCATTCGCCTATTCGAGACAAAACAAAAGAAAAGTTCAAAATTACTCATTTTGCATGGAATTAAGAAATTATGAGTAAAGATAATATAGATTAAAATTGAATAATCCCCTCCCCCACACTTAATTGACAACGTGTCCTCAAGTTGTCCAAAAGAAAATGTAGAAGAGTACTTAGCGTTTTTTTTTGGTTTTAGCGAGAGTGGGAATCGGTGGGCGCAAAGAAGACATGAAGAGCATACCAACGATGTCCATTAAAAGAGAGGGCGTAGGGCACCTGTGAGCAAGTGAGAGACACCATCCCGAAAAACTAGGGGAATCGGGGAAAAACACATTGAATCCAGAGAGATGCATAGGTGAAAGGATTGAACAAAGAATCATGAAGTATGCATATACAATTATCTAAGGTGATTAATTGAAAGAGAAGCGGAGAAGATGAATTGCGGTTTGTGCGAGGGTGGAACGCCCGTTTTACACGCAGAAACGCTGCTCAAACAAAGATTTAGAAGAACGAGACACTCAAATTATGTAACAGAGTGGCGAACGCCCGTTCGATCATAAACGTCGCTCCAACCGGAAAATGACAGCGGAAGAGAGAAATAACAAAGCAGAGCATTCAGATTATCACCACAAACATCAAACATAATCCGTGATTTAATTAAAGAAAACCATTCAGAGGCGAGTCAACACAAGTTTTAACGGTCAAAGGAAAAACAAGTAGCAATAGAAAATGAAAGAAAACGTGATAAGTCTATTACAACTTCAAAGTCGGAAACAGAGAAACAAAAATAGCACTAATCATCGGACTCGGCTCATCTCGCACTTGTATCGGCCAGCGAAGATCACCGGCCTCACCTCATCATCTCTAGTCGTCTCGGGACGCCCGGGTATGATCACGAGCAATAGTGCTCTCCACCTCATCTTCAAATAGGAACTCGGTTGTGTTTGGAGCAAACCTTGATTCCTGAGTAATTGGATGGCCCCGGTTCATTTCCAACTGATTCGCGAGAATGTCATTCTGTTTGCAACAAAGAATACGCATCCATTTACGCAGATCAGTGCGCAATGCTTAGCCGAGTCCATCGTAAGGAGAAAGAAGCGAAGGTGCGAAGACGAAGGCGACCAGTGGAGTAGGAGTGGCGGCACGAGCGGAGGATTTTGGGGTAGGCTTTTTGCTTCTCTCTGAATGCCCTTGGATTCTTAGGCTGTGATCGGATTTGTATTCGAGCACCTTGGCGTCTAAGCATAGGCCATGGATAAGATGAGGCAAATTATGCAACGGTTTGGATTCTTCGGATGCTTGTAGACTTCGGCATAAATGACCGCTCCGACATTCACCTCTATACCCCACTCCATAGCATACAATGGGCGAGGTCTTCAAGACCAAAATGAGTGATATTGTGCATTGGGACGGAGCCTATTCTCGAATGAACTTACACTTTACCCGCCAATCCTCCGGCGGTGGGTAGTGGTGATGTTTTTACGCTCATCCTCCTCGCCGGACTTATAAGTCCACGGGATATCCTTGTCAATCAAAACTCGCAGATCCTCTGAGGGTCACAATCACCATCTACTAACTCCTTGATGTCATCCCTATGATCGACACCTTCTAGATCAGCCTCAAACTTATATTTCTCATTGATGACCTTCGGAGTAAAGGGAACCTGGATTTTCCGAACCATTACGAACCCGGCCTCGAGATGTTTGGCATCAAGGTTGGCGTAGAACTCTCTGACCAAGGTATCATTGACGAGTGTGTTTGGAATAACCATTAAAGCTTCCCAATTCTTATCCTTGAGCGACTTGACAAACTCAGGATCGACCTTGTCTTCTACCAATGCGCGTTCAATCAACATTTCACGGGCGACATATTCCTGGTATATAAGTTCATGGCTTTGGTGATGAAACGGCTGGGCAAACGGTAAAGGTACGGCCTCTCGAGTGGGGGCCCTAGGGCTACCAATCCTAATTCCACCAGTGGACTGACGAGGGGGGCCAGAATCATCTTGCTTACGTTTTTACGTACTGGGGGTTTCAAACATCGGTTGCTTACCATCACGTCGAGACATTTTCGCTACAAACCAAAGGATAATGATTCAACCGAATCAACCCGCCACCAAATAAAAACACAACACCCCCATTCAACACCAACCACGCCAACCGAACCACCGTCCAACAAACAAAAACAAACCGAAAAAAAATAAAACAAAATTAGGTACGTGGAGAAATGGGTGATGTGATTTGGGACCACAAATTGCGATGGAGTGAAAATAAAAACAATAAACGCTTACCAAATTGGTGTGGGGGTGATGAAACGCAAGGTTGGAGACCCACGGAAGTGTTCAAAAATGCGACTTTTTACCCAAAAAGACGGAACTTGGTAGCCCGATTGGTGAGAATTAGTTGCGAGAACGGGAAAGGGCTTGTAGATTGGAAGAGAGGAGATTGAGGCGTGCTTTGGAGCCAAAAATCGCTCAAATTGGTGAAGTTTTGAAGAAATTAGGGTAAAGTAGGGGAGAAGAGAGGCAAACATTGGTTCAGCAATTTAATCAACAATAAAAGCTCAATTACAATCAACCAAAAGTGTTTTTCAACAAAGGTGGGTTCACCTTATCAAATGCAAAACGATTAATTTCTTAACAACGTTTGTATCAATTAACGATCTAGGTGTGCAATCTCTCGATTAACGACCCGAACAATTAAGTTAGCAACTTTCGTCATGGGCTAGAAACTAACTGCTCAATCAATTTAGCAAGATGATCTAATTTCATAAACTTTCATTCATGAAGCATCATAAAATCGTTATCTTTCGATGTAAACGAATTGAAACAAGTAAAGCAAGCTAAATGATCTAACCTTTGTTGAAGAACACATGATTAATTATAAGAAAACCAGGATTGTTGATTACAATTGCATCCCCACGTTTGCCAAAAGTCATTTAGCTATCCATGGAGTGATTGATTACAATGCTTGAAGAGAAATCCATAAAATCTAGACTAAAAAGTGAATTGAATCTATTTTTGGACTGCTTGAGCTTTGAGATATCTCGATTTTCGATCCGGGAAAAGATGAAATCTAATAATGTATGTATCTGAGATTACAAGTGACGACTATTTATAGAAAACCAAAGAACTCTACAATGAACGCCGATTTCATTCATGGGACGCCTGCTTCGATCTCATTTTCTCGACTTTTCGGACTCTCTCTTGCACTTGAACGCCCGTTCTCTCACGAAACGTCCGTTCTGCTTTCCCTGAATCGAATTTGTTGAGATGTAACCGTTTATCCACTTGTTGATACACATTTCATCTCTCCTCTAACAACTTTGCTCTTATCTACATTTCCACCTCATCATTTGATATTATCTTCATCTACATCACAATTAATAAAATGCAAAAACATAATATGGCCCAAAATAATATAAAATTTATAATAAAGCCCAAATTAAAGCCCATTTTTGCACTTGATTAATTCAAAGCAACTTTACTCATTAAATTAATTATAAAGCCCAAATTCAATGCAAAATATTAATAATGTGGGAAATTTATAGGAAAGTTATCATAAAATTTCATATAAATTAGCCCCTTAACAACTCCCACACACTTAGCTTTTTGTTCGTCCCAACAAAACACTACATAATCATTGCCCGAGATAAATACGCATCTTAGCAAATATATAAAACATATTCATGAGTTTAGAGATTCACCCAAGTGTATGTGTGCATCGCCATAATAAATTTCTACTAAATCCACACTCAAAACAATC
Source organism: Gentiana macrophylla (assembly GCA_026214975.1). Lineage (NCBI taxonomy): Eukaryota > Viridiplantae > Streptophyta > Magnoliopsida > Gentianales > Gentianaceae > Gentiana > Gentiana macrophylla. Next base: position 61,764,051 of record CM047811.1, read on the forward strand.
CGAGCAAAACTAGCTAACATCCCTTTTCAATTAGAAATCAAAACGATTATCACAAGCGCTTCACTTAAGCATACATATTCGGAAATATTAACAGAAGTATTTAAACTTATTTCCGACATATTTAGAGGATAATCCTACAACATATCTTTCGAGCCACTCTGGAGGATCAAGTATATGGTGACTAAGTCCTTGACTTATTCATAATAACACTTTTTTTTTTTTTTTTTTTTTCCTTGTTCCTACATTGTTTTGGGGGCATTCAGGGTTGATTTATCTGACTCCAAGTTTTTAACAATCAAATTTTTGGAAAAAGGGACCATTTTAGCACTTGGTAGTATTTTGGCCATAACTTTCGGCTCGAGTGTCGGATTGGCGCGTAGGACCCCAATTCGGAAAGCTCGTTCCGACGCCGACGAGTCTGCAAACTACCGAAGGTCGTTTGCCTCCGTTTTCGAGGTCAAAATCCACTGTTTTCCCTTCCATCTTAGGGTCAGAAGATTTCAACACATGTTTTTTTTTTTCCCCTTTTTAGTGTTTTCTAGTTTTCTAATCTGACCCCTGTGCTAAAAATTTATCTCGTATTTGTTATGTCTGCTATATGTGTGTTGAGTTTATGATTAGTTTTGGGTTCTTTGTTATTTTTCCCGCCTATCATGCATTTTTGGAAATGGACGACTCAAGCATCCGAACGCCCGTCCAAGTTTATAATATGCAGTGGAACGCCTGTTGAGTGATGAAACGCCTGTTCGATGTGAAATTTTCAGCTGAACACCCGTCTTGAAGATGGAACGCACGTTCAAATATTTGGACGGGCGTCCAACCTCGAGTCCAGTTCCAATTTCTTCCTGTCTTGATTTATAACGCTTTATTTGACTTGGATGTTTTTAATATGAGCTTATGTGGCTATTTATTTTTACGTAGATGTTCTGAACTTGTATGTTTACACCTTTCCATCTACGAATCCATGTTAAATAATTGATCTTATCTCGTATACTTGATTCATATATGCAAGTTATAGTGATCGCCGGTTCTCGTAAGCTATAATCGGTCTTATTGTTATTTAGTAGCTAATGTCGGTTTCGTATGCTACATACCATTGCGTGATGAATCTTTTAAGCTTTGAGACTTATGTGCTTTCTTGTTATTTTGTAACTCATATGGGTAGCTACTTGCCGGTTTTCCGTATGCTACCATCGCGTCTTATGAGTTACATCCGCTTTAGTATAATCTAATCGTTGGTTTTCCATAATGCTATCACTTTTGATGAGTCTTAAGCGCGCGTCTTTACACCGTGCATTGTAATGGACAAGACTGCGTTTATCGTAACTCATCATTATTTGGTGACGTTTATTTTATACATGTCATGTTGCAAATTAAGGGCTAGTTCTCTTTCTTTTCTTTTCTTTTATTTTTGCATCTCATTTAGTTGCATGTCATCTAGTTGCATTGTTTTCTTTTCTTTAAGGGCCGTAGTCACCGTAGGGTTGTCTTCACAACCCGCTCACCTGAGCCTGCTTACGCTTTCTTTTATTAGGATTACATATCATATAGTTTGCATTGTAATGTAGTTGCACCTAGCCTACTATTTTGCAATGTCCATGTATATGTTCCATCCTTATCTCGAGCTTAATCAAACATCTCTATGATTTATTCCCTTGTGTTTCAATGTATAATTCTTTTTCCCGTAGACTCTTTTTGCACCGATCAAGTATGCAGGACACTTTTGATAAATGGTTGTTGCGCTTTCACGCCGATGTCGGTATTCTGTGATGCTCCACAAGTCTACCGATCTATTCAAGCTTACTTGGATCTGTGATGCTCCACATTTCCAAGGATAGTCAAGCAATTTTGGTTCTTCGGGGTTCTTTCCAGCACTGCCGCTTGGAAATACAATCACTAAGTTCCTAAACTTTTTATTTACTGTACAACTTGAGGACAAGTTGCAATCTAAGTGTGGGGGAAAGGATTAGTATCTACATTCTTTTGCCATATTAGTCATATTTCTATGAAAATGCTAAATTTTTCAAAATTTTTGTTTTTGTCCCGAGTAATGTCATTTCACTTGCATGCTAGTTTTATAATCTGGCACCTTTAGTTGTTTTCAGTAGTCGTGTCATGTTCTAAGAATAGATTTAGTAGATCGACACTCACTTGAATTTCATTTCACGAACCTATTAGATGAAGAACCAAATATAAAATAGTCTCCGGTTAGTTAAAGGATAGCCAACTCTCGATGCAGATAACACTTATTTAGCATTGATGAAAGTTAAGAATTCGTACTATACTCACAGTTAGAATCTCAGTACCTTAGTGTTCTTGAGAACCTTAAAAGTCTTGAATGTGTTAGAAAAGATACCTGATCAAGAGTTTCCAAAGAATTTGGGCAAGAATATAATATCTTATATATATATATGATAAATTTCACCTCGAGTCCATTTGGATACTGCCCCAATTGGGGAGTGTGGTTTACCTTGACAAGATGCGGGTTTGAGTGATCTCAGGGGTGACCGCCTCTAAAGTAGGGAGAGTGTTATACTTTTGAGACGCGAGAAGTTTGTGTTTTTAGAACTCGAGTCGAGTTGATCTAAACCCAGTAGAGACCTGAGAGGTATTTTCTTGGCACTAAGTAAAGGAATTTAATTGTAAGTTAGTTACTTTGTTCTTGGCAAGTAGTTTTTGTAAGGTAAGTCTTTGTAGATAGAATGAAACTTTCGTTTATTTGACCGGATGATCATTAGTGCTTGATTTAATACATCAAGAGAGGATCGTGGAAGTTTAGTAGGTTCTGCACACACAATCACCGAGTGACTTCGATTTGTTGAATACTAGCTTGTCGTGAGCACGACTACATCTAGTGTCGTTATGTGGATTCTGATAGTATGTTTTTGTTTTGTTTTGCTCGGACGAGCAAAAAGCTAAGTATGGGGAGTTGTTAAGGGTCAAATTGTATGATTTATAACGATTTATTTTATATAAAATTCCCCCATATTCGTATTATTTTCATAGAAATCGAGCCTTATATTTAAATATTGAGCAAATGATATTTTTAATGAGTTAATTCCAAAACGTAGCGAATTATGTGCATAATTGATGATTTATTATTAATTTGGAATTATATTACATTTTGGTATCATTTGATCATTATTTAGGAGCTTACAAGTGTTCAAGCTTGGAAGTGACAAGTGGCAAAAAGGATAAGATCAAGGAGGACAAGTCATGAATCATCTAGAATATCCAAGAGATAAGGTTTGTTACAAGAGGATAAGGATGGGTTGTTAGAGATAAGATCAAATAAAAGAAGCGAGAATCGGATTCATTTTAAATCAAGCGTTTGAAGACTCCAAACGGGCGTTCGTAAGGTTGAACGGGCGCCCCGAATATCAAACCGGCGTTCAAGGCTTGGAAATCAATACCGGAGAGCTCGTAAAAGCATGGAACTGAGTTCCGTGGATGGAATCTGGCGTTTCAAAGGCCAAATCGGCGCCCCGATGATGAAACCAAATACTGAGAATCGCTCATATCCGCTTGCCTATAAATACAAAGCAGCCCCAATTCATTATGAGACATTATTGATCGATTTTCTTCCACACACCAAAAACACAGAGCAAACGCTCCTTCTTGGTTTAAGGCCGATCACCCAAGCCTTGTGCTTGGGTGATCCGGTTAGATTAGGTTTTACTTTTGTTTTCCTTTTCTTGTTCGATCACCATGATGATCTCTCTCAAGCTTTGAACTTGGGCGCAATCATGTAATACTTTTCAAAGACTTTCTATTTCTTGTCCATGGATGATCTTGTGAGTTTAATCTTAAAGTTGTTTTCTTTCCTTTGATTATGTGTTATGCAATCGATAACTAAAGTTGTATTGCTTATTGATGTTTACCGTATGACGAAAGTCGGTGTAAACCTTAGATCGCCATAGGAAAGATGAGATTTTTGACCTTGACATAACGAAAGTTGATAGGTTGAATCTCTAGGTTGTTAGATTGAGAGATCTTGCACCTCGTTTTATGATGTGTTAATCTTTAAAATCGAGAGATAAAAGATTACTTAAGAGAGGTGAACCACAACTTGAATTAAATCATCATAAGATAATCTAGGGAAGAATTAAGGGTTGCGGGATGGTGGATCATGTTTGTTCTATGTTATATTGCTTTAGTCGTTATCATGGGTTCGTTAGTTTTACTGTTTTTAAATAGTTGTAGTTTTATTTATGTTGGTTCGCAATTATTGTTTCCGGCTTTGGATTAATAGTCCTCTGTCCGGTTTTACTTGTCTGCTTTTAGTTTTAGTAATAACTAGTAGTAACAATTGGAAAGATTAATGAAATTAGATTCAACATCCCAATTCCTCAGGATCGACTTTACTTATCTCGCTATACTATCAACTACCCGGTGTTTGGCCGGTTAGGAGTTAGTTTTGCATCTAAGTTAGGGTTTATAAATTTTCTTTTGTTTAAAAGATGCAAAATCCTCTTCAACAAAAGTGGCGCCGTTGCTACATTGATAAACTGTAACTTTACATTGATAAAATAAATCGTTATAAATCATACAATTTGACCCTTAACAATATTCCATACAACTTCAAAGAAGCTGAGAAAAGTGTGGAAAATGAAAATTGGAAGATGGCAATGGAGGAAGAGATGCAATCTCTTCATCAGAATCAGACTTGGGAGCTTGTTCCACTTCCAAAAGGCAAGAAGGCGATTGGTTGCAAATGGGTCTATGCCAAGAAGGATAGTGCTCCTGGCAGTGACAATATTAGATACAAAGCTAGACTGGTAGCAAAAGGCTATGCTCAGAAGGAAGGTATCGACTACAATGAGATATTTTCACCCGTTGTTAAGCATTCATCTATACGAATGCTGCTAGCTTTGGTTGCACAATTTGACCTTGAGCTTGCTCAACTTGATGTCAAAACGGCATTCCTACATGGAAATTTGGACGAGGAGATCTATATGGCACAACCTGAAGGATTCAAAGTTGCAGGCCATGAAAACTGGGCTTGCAAGTTGAGGAAATCACTTTATGGTCTGAAGCAGTCTCCAAGACAGTGGTACAAGCGTTTTGATAGCTTTATGAAGAAACAAAAGTACAAACGCAGTCATTTTGATCACTGTGTCTACTTGAAGAAGCTCCGAGATGGTACATTTGTCTATTTGCTCTTATATGTTGATGATATGCTGATTGCATCTAAGAGCAAGGTGGAGATCGACAAATTGAAGGCTCAACTGAGTTCAGAGTTTGAGATGAAAGATCTTGGAGAAGCCAAAAAAGTTCTAGGAATGGAAATCCATAGAGACAAGTTGAATGGAACAGTCTGTTTAACACAGACTCGGTATCTGAAAAATATACTTCAGAGGTTTGGTATTGATGGCAAGACGAAACCTGTAAGTACTCCGCTGGCCCCGCATTTCAACTTGAGTGCATAAATGTCTCCAAAAACAGAAGCAGAGAAGAAGCAAATGGATTCTATTCCATATGCAAATGCAGTTGGTGCTCTGATGTATGCAATGGTGTGTACAAGGCCAGATATTTCTCATGCTGTCAGCATGGTAAGCCGATATATGCTCAACCCTGGTAAGGGACATTGGCAAGCAGTAAGATGGATTTTACGGTACATTCATGGAACTGTGAATATTGGTTTGAAATTCCAGACAGACAAGACGAATGTCAATCGTATAGTCGGATACATCAATTCAGATTATGCTGGTTATTTAGACAAGCGTCGATCAACGACTGGTTACGTGTTTACCATGGCAGGAGGACCGGTGAGCTGGCGATCAACGCTACAGTCAACGGTTGCTTTGTCTACCACAGAGGCAGAGTATATGGCAATCACAGAAGCATTTAAGGAAGGCATTTGGCTCCTTAATTTGGTGAAGGACTTAGGGATTCATCAAGAGAATATTGAAATTTTCTCGGCGATACCAAAGTGCCATATATCCGGCAAAGAATCAAGTCCATCATGGTCGCACCAAGCACATCGACGTTCGATACCACTTTGTTCGGAAAATAGTAGAAGAAGGGGACATTCTACTACAGAAGATCGGGACTGCAGACAATCCGGCAGACATGTTGACGTGACAAAGGTGGTTACGAAGATCAAGTTCCAACACTGCTTGGACTTGGTCAATATTTCCCGAGTGACAGGCGCCTAAGGGCACAAATGGAAGCAGCATTTTTCAGTGGGGGAAAGTTCGCCAAGGTGGAGATTGTTGGAATTGTGGCTCATTTCAAGCATGTGTTGTTAGCTATTCATATTGTGGCTAACTATTCAAATGATAGCTAGGAAAAAGTCTTCCATTTGTCTTTGGAAAGATGACTTACGGAAGGAAAAATGACACCATGTTCACCTATATAAACTACCCTTTCTCATTGGTAATCTCATCCCATTTTCACTAAGTATTGAAAAGACAGCAAAGTGAGGATCCTGAGAGATAAATTTGTGTGTGTAAATTTTCTCTAATCAAAATTGTTGTTTCCGTGGATGTAGGCGAATTGCGAACCACGTTAAATCTGTGTTCTTATTCTTCCATTTACATTCATTGCGCTTTTACTTATCGTTTGGGTGTTTCCGCACAACACCGAATTCGCGTCAATTTTTGTGATGATTTCCGCTCTGTTTTGGAAATCGCAGAGAAAGTGAGAGCTTCAACTTCCTAACCCTAATTTTTGCGTAATGGCGTGAATGATGCACAACAGAGATTTGTTTATAATTAGGGTATATTAGTCTTTTTATTTCTGATTTTGTCGCTTTATACAACATTTTTAAAAGTTATATATTCTAATTTTATAAATACTTTTGTCTCTACTTCATTATTCACTCTAGTAAATATGAACCAGATTGGTGTAGATGACAAATAATAGACTATATTATTATGCATTAATATTACCTACACAATTTCTTTTTTCGGGGTCCTGGAAAAACTTGAATCAAGACTTCCATTTTCGGGGGTCCTGAAAAAGCTTGAATCAAGACTTCTATGTCATGAGGGAAGTCTCGACTTTAACCGCTAAGTCAAAATCTTAGAAGAACGTAAAAAAAAAAAATAAAAAAAAAAACAGCATGTAGAGATTCTAGTGAACATTCTTACCGGCTTTAGCCGGTTGCTATTCTCCCAGCAAATACTAATATAGCTGTCGGCACAATTTCTCTGCTGTCGGGGGTCTCAACTCAGCCATGTCATTTGTCCTTTTCCGGTGTTGATAATTTCTTGGTTTTTCTTTTAATAGAAATAATTTCCGTTTTAATACAAGTACAAAACTCTAAATATATAAGCAAACCCTTAAAAATACTGTATATATTATAAACAAAAATCATAAGTATCAAAACTTATATATGTAAAAAAATAATAATATATCATACAACTTGTACAAGTGATACCTCCCAAAATACATTGAACAAAAACAATGAAACACATGTTCTCTTTTCATACAAAGGCGACAAATGTAACATAAATTTGAAAATGCAACATATGACTGACAAATCCAGTCTGTCTGTTTTTAATATTGAATTAATTTCATTCTATCTTCATGTATACAATATAACTTCATAATGATAATGAAAGTGTGTGGTCTAAATGAAGTGTGACTCTTTATATGGGGTCTCCAGAATTTTCCATTGCTTTCACTTCCGGGTCGGAACCGGAATCGGAAATTTCCCAAAAACACTTCCCATCTTCCTGCGAGTGCGAACAGACTTAGCCGGCGGCGGAACCTGCTTTTTAGGGGGAGCAGCCGAATAGCTACGGAAATAAACCGGAGAAACTTCATCTTCTTCGATTTGAGCAGCGATGTTTTCGGAGACACCGACACTGTGTGAATGTCTTAATTCCAAGTTTGGTTCCGCTGTGATCAGGTTTTCGAGTTCGAGAAGTAGCTTTTCATCCCAAACCATGCCGGAAGAACCTTCTCTCCTGAACGTATTTGATGACCTTTGTAAAGCCGCCATTGATAATATTGATTCAATATAGCTACTGTTTACGCTTCAAACTGAATTATCTCTCTCCAATTTAATTTAATTTGATTTATTTTCTCTGGTTTTAGATTTGGGTTGTAACGAGATGCTTATATATATATATATATAGGAGTATCCATTGCATTCGTGTACTTGTGTAAGCAGTAGGAGAAAAAGAGTAGAATTATTATTGTAGGAGGAGGAGGAATTAATCAAAATGAGAATTATTATTTTTTGGCTAAATATTTTGACTTGACTTCATGACTTGTGACGAAAATTGCATGTAGAAAAGAATTTGAATTCCACTGCCACAATTATTGGGTCATGAGGACTATTAATTTACGGTAATAACAGTTGTATCTCATCGAATTACAAAAATAATTTTTTGATGTGAAATGATTCAAGTGCCGCTGATGTTGCTAGTCTCTGCTGATATTGTCGATCTGGCTGATGAATGAAAGATCGTAGATCATCGACGATGAGTGCAGACATATATGACGGTTATAACCGTCCCTTTCTGTTGTAACCGCTTTTAGTAGAAACTATAGGAAGAGTGTTAGGCTATATATACATTTAACTAACTCGTTGTAAAATCAATCGTTGAGATCATTAATGAGAATTATGTTTTCTTCCTCCTGTTCAAGTTACAGTTTCTTTTCATTTTCAGTTTTGTAGTTCTTTTCATCTTTTCTTGAAGTTCATAACTCGATGGTTTTAGAACTTCTTCATTATGATTGATTATGGTATAGATTCACGATAATCAAATGAGAGTATCTCCAACCATACACCAAATGAAAAGGCTTATAACTATATCACATCATCAATTTATAAACCTTTTATCTATATAAAAAAACTTCCCACAATCATAAACCTATTAAAAGCCTTTTATAAAGATGGCCCACTATATCATATAAAAAAAAAACAATACACAAAAACTTTTTTTCTACTACACTCAACCTTATAAAAATAAAAATAAAAACAAAATGTCAGATTTTTACAGTAATCAACCGGTTGATATTCTCAAAGCTTTTGGATAAAGCTTTGCTGATTTGGCACAGCTCCAATGGAAACCAAAGCTTTACAAAAGGTTTAAACCTTTTACCATATTCTCCATTGGAGAAGCTCTGAATAAAATAGATTTTTGTTATTCGTAGTGTTAAAATCGTTGTTCAAGTCACATAACGATGGATTGATTGTGTAAAAAATAAAATAATTATGACATATTGTTTTTGATCGGATGTATCACTACTCTTGAAATAATAATTAAGGTCCAATATTATATCTTTAACGTATTCCTCACGCAAAAGAACTTGTCCACCTCGGCGCTAATCTATGGGAACTTCTTCCTAAGATCTCCACGCGTCTGGCAATGGCCATGGCCGGGTTGATCGCACCACAGCTTTACATCACACATCTAAACTGTGTGGTTCTGATCAACCCACCGGTCACTTCACTCTAAAATCCCTCATCACACAAGAATTTTCCCTAATCTATAGCTCAAGTAAACGATGAACCGGTTAATTAATGCTGAATTAATATTAGTACTACATAATATTGGTCAATAAATTAGTACTACTATTATTTTTGCCTGAATTTAAGGAATCTTTAAATATTTTTATTTGAAAAACACTAATCATTTTCAACACTGTTTATAGCTTTCTTTCTTGTTATAGTATTTTATGTTTTGAGGATGTTAGCTATGTCCTGCAGTATGATTTTGTTTTAGTTTACAACAGCGGATTCTTCGAGTTTTTTTTTTGTTTTTATTTATGCAGTTTAGTCAAGCCACAGCCGTGGCCCGTGGGCTGTGCTCTTGCCAGCGTGTGCTAGACGTACGAGACCCAGTTGTTTTTTTTTCCGTGATTATCTTTAGTAGTATTTTGTTATGACGTCAAACTTAAAGTGAATGTTAAAATTTGATCTAAACATATATGTGGAACACACCGTCTCCCGTTTAAGTGCTTGGCTTCATACAGTTATTTATCTTGTTCTTTATTGGTTGTTGTGGCAAATTTTACTGTATAAATGTTTTCTCTTCTCTTTTGTTCCAACTAAATTTGCATTGAACATAAGTCTCAGATAAATAGGTACATACAACGGATGACATATGTCTAACATAATCTCTCACTTTTGATTTTGATTAATATGCATTAAATCACTGGCAGACTCACTCGTAATCACGGTGAAGACATGTTGTCACAATTGACTACGATATCTATCATTACTTTTTTATTTTGTTTTGAAGGATACATAACATAAGGCATGGACAATCAACGACAAGGACTAAAGAAAAGGTCGTACGTAATTTGGTTCTGTCATTATAATTCTTAAACAAAGCTAATTATAAACTAATAAAACTATTTAATAGTTAATTAAAGCCATATTCTTCTGACATTGTCTTTTTGGATACTTTAGGACATAGTCAATCGTCATATATGGTGCACACTTGGAATTTGACTTGAATCACTAAAAAAAAATGTTAGCACCTTAATATTAAGGATCCCTACTCTCATTTCTCTCATAGTGACTGAGTATAGATGTTAATCAGTGGCTCGGAGTCATAGGCTTGTCATTATATCAGAAAACTTAGAGTAGTTTCCTTTTTATAAAATTCTCACACCTTAGCTTAAAGTCTAAATTTCAGCCCAAGATCAAATTCTTTTATCACTGTGCTTATGTCATGAACTTAATTGTCTTACGGTAGAATTAGGGTAGTAGAGGCTCAGTCAATGAAAGGGAGTATTATATAATTTATTATTTGAACTTGTAATAAAATCTCTCATTGAGATTAAATTTGTACAAGATCCGTAAAAAATGATGCAAGACCGACACTTCAATCTCGTGTGTCGTGCCACAGTGTAAAACACATTTCCGACCGCATTACGCGACCGATACGTGTCGATGATTAAAATGATATTATTTGAAATTTGAATATCCGACACGCGCCTTCGACACTCCGCGACACTCAAGACACCCATACACTTCTAAACACAATTTTTAATTTTTATTTATTTATTTAAGTTTTCTTCGATAAAAACGTAAAATCTACACGATTTTCATTTCGATAATAATCTAATAAATTATACGCATTAATATTAACTTTATATGTTTTTTGTTGATAAAAAAATCATTTTTACAATTTGTAATATTTTGAAACTCAATCACAATTTTTATGACAATCGTATACAAAGGTCGAATATCTATTTTAGATATTTATAGGGTTTATATTACATATCTTATTTTTTGTCAGTTTTTCATATTTTTACAAATATTTTTTTTTGATAAATTGAATCGATTTACAACATTATATATATATATATATATATATATATATATATATATATATATATATAGAGAGAGAGAGAGAAAGTGAGTGTCCGTGTGTCGTTGTGTTTCATTATCATATTGCATGCGGCCGTGTCTCTGTCACATGCACATGTTACATAGGGTAAAAGTGTACTCTCGCATCAATTGACTGTCAAATTCAAAAAAAAAAAAAAAAAAAAAAAAGAAAAAGAAAAAAAGAGACACCAATTAACTATTAAATGACTTTGTATGCCAAAGTTATTACATCTATGAGACATTTTGTTAGAGATAATTAAGTTAGTTATAAAACTATACCAAAAAAGTTAGTTATAAAGCGAATGTCAAATAAGTGAAATAATATGAGATTATTGATCATGGCTTTTGCGGAACATGTTATTTCGTAATCATATCAGAGTTATATTTGGTTTATTAGCGATACAATTGATTTGTCTAATTCTCTTAATATTGTCAAAATTGACATCATAGCAATGTAGTATATTAGTTACATGAAAATACACCGAGGTCTTGTATGAAGACAATTATTTTGAATTCAAGGACCGAATGACATTTTGATTAGTTCGTCGATTCTTTCATGAAGTGAATTAT